>JAMZEH010000030.1:2382500-2895000 GCA_024699665.1 Ostrea denselamellosa | reverse complement strand
AAATTCATAGCTAACCCACATAAACAAACTCTAGATTCTGTGATGCCATCTTCAAAAACAATACACGTTCCTGCTCGCTGACCTTAGATTTACGCAACTCCTGGTTAGTGAAATTTCAAACAATCTAGATATATTCTTCTCTGCTGAACTTTGTGCTATGACCAACGATGAAATGTTTCTTTTCCTCCTAGGACGCAGTTCTGTTACATGGACTCCAGAAACCGGCATATAATCTCTCCAACTGTTTAACTTTCATTTTATGAAACGCAGTCATGTGCTACAACCTTCCCCTCACAATCTGCTAGAGAGTGTCAATAAATATATACCAAACAATGTTGACATTATCTCTAACCTCATAAATTTGTAAATATTTTTTTCCCGTTTTTCTTTTCATTTTATTCCTATCTTGTGTTTTTTACTCTGTCATTTGTATGGCAGGATTTAGTGTTCTGTTATGCCTATGTCATTTGTATGGCAGGATTTAGAGTTCTGTTCTGCATATGTCATTTGTATGGCAGAATTTAGTATTCTTTTATGCCTATGTCGAGGTATTATTATTCATAACTGTTTGTATTTCATGAATAATTGAATTACGTAATCGAAATAAAATATGAATGCGGCCGGTTTCCGTGAGAATGCAGTATGTTATTATCAGCATTAGCACAATAGTCGGACCTCGTCAGACAAGGTAATGGTCGTGCGCCCTTTCAGAGTTAAGAACTATTAATTTCCAATGATGACATTTTGGAAGCCGTTCAGTAAATGATTTGTAATGCGCTGAGAATAAATGAAAGCTTTTCCAATCGTCCCTCGCCGGAAAACAAATTCCTCGTCGAATAAAAGATTTAAGAGACCTGGTGATTGTTGTTCAGTGCGTTTTCTATAGGTGGTTTTTATGCATACAGAGGAATTTAATTAAAACATTATGGCGCGTATTCTGTTACGAAATTAAAAACAAAATTATGACAAATCATGCGTACAGCCTTGATTATTTCGGCTTTCATTTTCCCGAACTGAGTCTGTTCGATACAATATAACCATTAGCGGTGGAAATGAAACTCTCCGGCCGCATTGTCATCACAGGAACCACAGTGGTCTATGATAATTTCCTCTTATAATTGGTTGGTTATATATTGTTTAACGTTCCTCTCGAGAATCATTCACTCGTATGGAGATGTCGCCATTGCTGGTGAAGGGCTGCAAAAATTAAGCCTTGCTCGGCGCTTATAGACCATTGAGCAGAGAGGGATCTTTATTAAGGCCACGCTTCTTATGACACGCATGGGGTAGAGAGGACCTGTTCTAATTCGGATCCCCACAGGCTATCAGCGTGTTTCAGGGATTTAAAATTTCAGAGCAGTTAATTGAACGTATTTCATTGAAATGCAGTAAGTCAATATGGTTCAATTTGATTCCCCAGAGATAAAAGGAATCCAAGCCGATTTACAACATACAAGAAAATCAACTTGACGTATATTTTAAAGACTGTATGTACCAGACAACGGAATCAGTTTATGACACACAAGGAATTTAACGAAGGCATTTAGCGCATATGCTATCAATGATAATTGTATAAATTTCCATTTTATGTAACATGTTGGTATTGATTGGGGGCAATATTACCCTCATTTACAATAAATTGTCCCTCATTATTTCTCTATATATCTACAACCCTTCCAAGGAAGCATTCAATTTAAAAAAAAAATCTGTTTACGAAATGGTTTTGGACTAATAGAAAAATATTTTGTTCTTATCTTGCCTATCAACACAATGGTATTATTATATGTTATAAAATGGTTTTATATTATAAATTACAACATGATATTATATCATAATTACAGAATGGTATTACAAGTTTATTATAAGGAATGGTACATTGTATTTTAAGTTACAGAATGGTACAGTGTATCATAAGTTACAGAATAGTACAGTGTATTATAAATTACAGAATGGTATTATAAGTTACAGAATGGTATTATAAGTTACAGAATGGTATTCTAAGTCACAGAATGGTATTCTAAGTTACAGAATGGTATCATAAGTATAGAAATGGTATTATAAGTTTACAGAATGGTATTATAAGTTACAGAATGGTATTATAAGTCACAGAATGTGTATTCTAAGTTACAGAATGGTATCATAAGTTATAGAATGGTATTGTAAGTTACAGAATGGTATTATAAGTTACAGAATGGAATTCTATCATATATTTACAAGATACCAGATTATTCAGGTTTGGGCTCGCAGAAAGAGGAAAGGGGGGTTTGCAGAATTACTTATAAAGGAATTAATGCATCTAAAATACATCACAATATCAAAGTATTTTAATATAAAAGGTGGGCAGACCTGTTGTGGTAGCCCGTGGTAATTCTTTCAGTCGGGATCGGGAGATCTCAAATCTCGTGTGAAACCCAAATATTGGCTTTCTATAGCATATTTTTTTAATCAGATGAAAATTGTTCAGCCCACATATATGTTTGCACTTTGTTTTCACTGACAATTGTACAGAGAAGAACCTTCGGATTCCCCTCACCTTTTACTGTTAATGAAGGATAATTTTCTTCCACCCGTGTAAAAAGAGCGCATGTGTTACGGGGAGTTGGTTCATGCATGCATGACTGCCCCTCTTGCAAATAACGAAGTAATTCATATCGACAAAATTATTCAGAATGGTGTATTCTCGTAAGTTTCTTTATTTATTATGATAACAGCAGGAAAAATTTGAAAAAAAAAAACAAAAACAAAAACAAAAAAAAACCAACCAAAAAACAAAAAAAACCCCCCCCAAAACATGTGAGACAATGTTCCCGAAGTTGGCCTCTAGTAATTTTTTTTTACGGAAGAAAGATCTCTTTGTTTGGTAACATCTTGTACCCCATGTGTTTAGTATTACAAGGCCCCCGTGATGTGATCGTCTACGATTGACGATAAATTGTTTTTTTCTTGGTGTCTTTGAGCGCATTTTATTTCTTTCAGAAAAAAGTCTAGCAAAGATATCTTTTGAGTTAAATCTTTATTCTGAAATCTCTAAACCATCTTATCATTGTCATCTCATCGCTTATTGTAGCCACTGCATTTTCGATCATGACCTTATATTTCATGCAATATCAAGCAATTTGCATCAATCGATAATTCGTCCTTGTAGTATTCTATCACGTGGACGTAATACTTTGGGAATGTAAAACGCATTTTTGTACAAAACCCGAAACATAACCCCCCCCCCCCCCCCCCCCCCCCAAATTCGCAATTCCGCCATCAACGGTCTTATTTTCTAAAACATGAGCCCTATCTGATATTATTCTTAAAACTATACTTTAACGGTTTTATATTTCAGTCTATCATTACATTGATATTATATTTGGGTATATGAATGGTAAAGATTTAAAACAATGATTAATCAAAGGAAGCTTGGCAAATTATAGAGATCACTGACCAGAGAGTGGGCAACATTCCGGATATATAGTAGGTCACCTTTGTTTTCAAAATTTCCCTCTGTTATTATAATAAATAAATAAATAATAATAATAATTAAAGAAAACTTACGAAAATACACCATTCTTAATAATTTGTCGATATGAATTACTTCGCTATCCGTAATAATTCAAGATTTATAGGATTCAAACCGTGCGAGATTTGAAAAGTAACAACAGGGCATGCGAGATTCAAATAGTTGCTAATGTGGGGTGGAGATTAGACTGTTCCTTTGACATCAGAAATAAAACTACACGAATATCTGGGGGTATGGTGTCCCAGACCCAGCATATAGACACGATAAAGAACGTTCTTAATGGTGGCCATGTCGAACGTGTCACGTGACCTCCGTGTTTGAGGTCTCATCCGAAAGACTTGTGATTCTCGCTTCTAAATATCAGGTGTTTGGCGACGAAGATGCCGCTACTTATTCATAACGCTGTAATGCTGAACTACTACGACCGGTGCATAGATACTAATAAAAGTATATACATGTAATAGATTCAGTTTTGAACTGAACGTTTATGTTCCATAAAGTATTTAAATGCTGGATTCCTCAAAGTCTCAGCAATTTATTTGGCCATGTCACCTTTACCACATAAAATTAAATTATAATATTCTCTCTCTCTCTCTCTCCTCTCTCTCTCTCTCTCTCTCTCTCTCTCCTTTATTAGATCAGAGATAGTGGAACGATTTTGATTGGTTGAAAAATGTTGATATTTATATCAACTGAAAAAGTATTATGGCGTCACGCTGTTGTTTAAACATCGGTTTGAAGTTACAACACAGCAGAGAGCTTTGTACAATCTAATTGACTGATTGATTGTTTCTTGTTTTTCGCCACATTCAACAATTTTTTCAGTTATCTGGTGTCGTCCAGTTTTTGTAGGTGGAGGAGAGAACCTAGGTACAATGTACCCTGGAAGAGACCACTGACCTTCCAAAAGTAAACTGACAAACTTTCTTACATATATTGACGCAAGCGGGATTCGAACCCGCACCGACTAGAGGTGAGAGGCCTTGTGATTTTGAGCGCAATGCTGTAACCACTCAGCCACGGAGGTCCCCACCTAATTAAAATAATAATCATTTAATTCAAGTAATAATCATCTAATTGAAGAACTAACTGAAGAAATGATCATCTATTCAAAGTAATAATCATCTAATGAAATGATGATAAATCAAATAAAGTGACAATAATCAAATATAAAGTAACGGTCATTTAATTCAAGTAATAATCAATAAAGGAATTACAGGGAAAATTAATCCATTTTTATTCCGGTTGATCGGAAGTGGACGGAAAACGAATGCATCATTTTACGTTTCATAATTAGATCACCAATGAAAAAAAGTTGATAAAAGTCAAATTCTTAATTAGACTCAGAACGAATCTGACCTCTAATCTAGCGTTTGTGTTGTTTGAATTCTTAGTACGACTTTGAACTGTGTAAAAGTTGAGAATCTTAAAAAAGATAAACACGTTCTCTTTATTCTAATTGATATTTCTAATGTTCCAATATTTAATTCTTGTGAAATTACGGAAGGAAATGGCTGACGTTTTTTTTTTTTTTTCAATTTCATGCGTCTTTTGAGAATAAATTATGAAGTAGAAGCTGATCACGATGGTCAGATGAAAATCACTACGCCTGTAAATATTCATCATTAGCTTAGCACATGGTGCGTTTTTTATGTTGTTGATTATACGTAGAAGTTATTCAAAATGTTTTTGTTGTGATACTTCGGATCTATTTATAACAGTATCTGATAAATAAAAATAAAACAAAACCACTTGTGATGAAATTCTGTTACACGGAGCAGTTATGATCGAATCTAGGAGAGGTTTTTAATCTTTTTTTTATTTGTACGGGTTTTGATCGGGTTCAATTGTTTGATATGCAGTTTTCGAATGACGCAATACTTCTATGTTCAAGGACATCTTATGCAATATTTAAACAATCATTTATCTTATGGGTTCTCATTTCAGATTCTGATATAAAGCACGTATCATTGGTGTCAATATACGGTACCTCGAGGAATATTAAGTTATCTTGCACTCCGGATTTGCGAAAGAAACCTGAAATAAAGAGTTTTACGAACAAACCCGAGACAACACGAGAGACCCTCCTCTAAAAACCCAATCTGAATCTGTATCCAAATTAAGACGGACATTCACGAGTGAATGACACGTGGGAAATTTGCTCCATATTTTACTCACTGCTGGCTTATCAATCGCCACATATATTTAGATCCGCACCTGATATTTATATAGATCATCGAACAGATAACACCGGGATTTCCTGCATTTTCTTACGACAGAAAATTCCACAAAGATATTATTAGATTAAGAATTACGTAGTCCCGCAGTGGGGCGACTCGACGGAAGGAGTGCTCCGAGATCGAACTACAAATAAAAAGGCGACAGATCGCTGAACAGTCATTTAGAGTTCTGCACGTGATGCACATCGCGAAAGAACAGCATTGACTTGAGAAGTCGAATGTTTTGAATTGGTGATTTCTAAAAAAAATATATCACTTGCAGTGAATAGATTTCGGGATCAAAAAACAGGAATGAAATGTGATACATCCGATGTTGATTCAGATTAATAGATACCACCAATAAATTACCATTTTGTAAAAAAAAAACTGCACTGTTACTAATTATCAAGGATATTTGTAATACCGCCTTTCACAAGACTTTTATTTCTGATTTTCTGGCGATGTTTCCTACGAGAGTTTGTTGTGTTCGAGAGTATAGAAAAACAAAAACAAAACACATACACTAAGTTGTGTTTTATCAGAGCGAGGAAGCTGCAAAATGCGCCGAGAATCCTGTGGAGGATGCAGATAAAAACTTTTCAGAGAAAATCTTGAATTAAGATAATATCTGGTGCATTTCTAGCAATGAATTGGGAGATCGCGTTTGTATATATATTGCATAACATCAGGATTGAAATAAAATAATGATTGGAAATTTAGATGAACACTGGCAAATACCGAGGATAACCCGAACAATTTTATCAAATATCGACTGACTCTAAAGAGTAACCTTCTGTTCATCACACCGATGAGATACTGATATGCTGGAGATAGGTATTAAGGAGGTATGGCATTGAGGTGGTGAATCATCAGGTGACATTCTATGATACTGCAGCAACAGTGAAAATGTCATCAAACGCAACAGACGTATGGACCAATGTGTCGTCTGATTTCAATGTCCACGTGTTTTGTGACTCGTCCGTACACGACGATTTCCCGTTTCCGTTCACTGTTTTTATCATCGTCTGGCTCGTTATCATTTTTGTGGCGGATATCGTGGGAAATATATTGGTCATCCTGGTCATCTTAAAAAATCCGAGCATGCGCGATGCAACGCAGACGACGAACTTCTTCCTGCTGAATCTGGCCATTGCTGACCTTTTAGTGAGCTTTGTTATCCCTTTCTCAATTCATTCGGTTTACAAGGAATGTTGGGATATGCCGGTATTCTTGTGTAAAATTAATTCCTTCCTGGTGACACTTTCGCTACTGTCTTCAATACATACTCTCATGTACATCAGTATACACAAATTCATCAGCGTGCGACGGGTAGCTGTGAACAATGACTTCAATGACCCCGTCACACGCCGAACGTGTTTCATCATGATGGGGCTAGCGTGGTTGTGGGCCATTATTTTCAGTATCGTCACCGTGATTTCCGATCCCATTTTTAAAGAGAAGACTCTTCAATGTGGGCCCAAATATCCCATATTGGGAAAAATGAGCTTTTATTTACATATTGCAAACCAACTAGGAAACCTGTTCGTTCCAGTCGCAATCCTAATGTTTTGTTACATACGGATATTTATGTATATCAGACATCATGCTAGAGTTCAACGCAGAATGTCGTTAAATCCGAGTGAAGCAGGTAGAAATCAAGGAGAGAGGGGCGTGACCTTGACCTTGTGTATCGTCCTTGCCTGTTTTTTGTTATGTTGGTTGCCCTACACTGTGTACACTAACTACGCGGCCATTGTGTCGGATAAGCAAAACGACATCCCATTTTATCTGAATCCTTTGGTGAGTACTTCATTTTATTGTATGTATAAATATCCCACAAAAAGAATCGCTTTCAGATAGGATTTTATTATATGTATAAAAATCTCATAGAAAGAATCGACCTCAGATAGGATTTTATTATATGCATAAAGATCCCATAGAAAGAGCCCCTTTCAGATAGGATGTTATATGTATTTTTTTTTATTTTATAACATGCATAAAGGTCGCAAAGAAAGAATCGTTTTCAGATAGGATTTTATTAGTCCCATACCGACTTTGCCAAAGGGCACTATTAGTTTACCCTCGGTCTGTCCGTCTGTCTGTCATTCCGCTTCGGGTTTTCCGGACTTTTCTACGCACTGGATGATGATGTTCGAGTGAAATTTGATGCATGGCTTTTGTCTTGGATCGTTACATATCAAGTTTGAGTTACGTTATGCTTGACCGATTTTTGGCTGAATTATCTTACCGGTAGGGGACTTTGTATTGTCTGCAATACACCCAGAATGCTTGTTATCTGTATAAAAATCCCACAGAGGGAATTGCGTTCAGATAAAATTTTATTATACTCCCTGCAACAAAGTTGTGGGGAGGTATACTGGAATCAGGTTGCCCATCTGTCTGTCTGTAGACGCAATGGTGTCCGGGCTCTAACGTTTTATCCTTTTTAGCTAGAGTTAACATACCTTACATACAGACTCTCCATGGAACAGAAATAATCCCTATTGATTTGGGGGTCAAAAGGTGCAAGATCAAGCGTACTGGACATTGAAATAGCAAAACATGGTACCCATGGGGCGACTATGATTCATATCGATTTTGGGGTCAAAAGTTCAAAGGTCAAGTGTACTGGACATTGAAATAGCAAAATGGTTTCCGGGCTTAAAAGTGTTATCCTTTGCACCTACAATCACCATATCACACATATGGATTACCCATGGGATGATGATCCTATCGATTTTGGGATCAAAAGGTCAAAGGTCAATTGTACTGGATATTGGAATAGCAAAATAGTTTCCGGGCTCTCACCCTTTGGGTTTGGCAGGTTGGGGTGAGCGGGTGTATTCGTAGTGAGCAGCGATCACAGAAACTCTTGCTTTATTAGGATTTGAAAACACTATCAAAGCAAGATGCCACATTATTTTGATATTTGACCTCTCAATGTACTTCCAATTTCTATATTATATATAGATAACTGTCACATTTCAATTCTCAATTAATATATTAGTAGTGTGTTATATCGCGACAAGAAGCACGGTTTAACTTGCCTAGATTATAGAGCTATTAAGCGCTATTCACGCGATTCGTAGGGTTTTGGTTCCGCAGGCCGTCAGTTCACACACACACACACACACACACACACACACACACACACACACACACACACACACACACACACACACACACACACACACACACACACACACACAAACACACACACACGCGTGTGCACGTGTGCACGCATATGTGTGTGAGTGTAAATGTGAATTACTCTGTAGGCTTATTTTACCATTCATACATGAACGCCGCCATTGTACACTATTTCCAGATGATCTGTAAAAATACATGCGCTAATTAATAGTGATAGTCATGCTATGTAAGTATGTAAGATAAACGCCCAAGAAAAGACTTAGTTGAGTTCGTTCCAAATTCCAAACTTCATATTACAAAAGAATCCTGAAATACACCATGGTCTTCATCCTGAGAGGAAAAAATTAACACGTTTTCTTACACAAAACACGTTTGTTATACATTATTTTACATTATCGTTAAAGCACACACAAATAAATTGCTGAAGGCGCAATTTGATGAAAACCAGTTGGCGCTCTATTTATTTTTTTTATGACAGACAGTTGACTTTCCCGTTCTATACTTGAATTTGATGTATATTGATTACTTCTTTCATTCAATGAAGATGGAATGAAGTCCAGGATTGGAAGAGGATTGATTGATTGATTATCTATTGCTTTTCGCCACACTCAACAATTTTTCAGTCATCTGGTGGCGTCCAGTTTTTGTTGGTGGAGGAGAGAACCCAGATACAATGTACCTGGGAAGAGACCACCGACCTTCCGCAAGTAAACTGGCAAACTTGCTCACATAACGCCGCGGCCGAGATTCGAACACGCGCCGACAGAGGTGAGAGGCTTTGTGATTTTGAGCCCGATGCTCTAACCACTCGGCCACGGAGGCCACCGATTGGAAGAGGACCTTTCAAAAACAAATAAAGAGTCACTCATGTAATATAAGAATATTTATATGCTCTTAAACCTTTATTTCAAAGTATGGTACATTAGCATTGTGTGATTATTGCAGACATATCACGGCGTAAATAATGTGAAACCTATGATATCACAAGTATGAAAATTAACTAAAATATTACTCATCATGTTTATACATTTTCTATGTCGCATGATTCACTCGTCCTAAACATCTGTATACCATTTCTATACAGGCTAATTCACTCGTCACATCTCAGGGTACTCCATGGTCCAGTGGTTAGAACATCGAGCTCAAAATCAAAAGGTCTCTCACCTCTAGTCGGCGCAGGTTCGATTCTCGCTCCTTACTTTCGGAAAGTTGGTGGTCTCTTCCCGGGTACATCTGGGTTCTCTCCTCCACCAATAAAAAACCTGGACGCCAACAGATAACCGAAGAATCGTTGAATGTGGCAATAAACAATAAACAAACAAACAATCAATCTTAAACATCTCTATACCATTTCTTTATCGCCTAATTTACTCATCCTAAACATTTGTATACCATCTCTCTCTCTCTCTCTCTCTCTCTCTCTCTCTCTCTCTCTCTCTCTCTCTCTCTCTCTTCAGTTCAGTGTAACTATACAGCTCCAAAACTAACCTGGCAACTGCAGATATTTCTGAAATTGTTTGTCTTTGGTTGCTACCGATCACATTTTTTTTTGACACTTCTTATCAAATTGATGGCGGTTTGACGATCTCGATCAAAATTATAACGATCCCGATCAATTTTATAACGGTGTTGATCAAATCTTTGTCGGTGACCTTTTTGTTCCCTCTCCACCCGTTTCGTTTTCTACAGAGGTTTACCGTCCGAAGGTCTATATATTGCTAATTAAGTTTAGTGCATGATCAACACAACACGTAATTGCATTTGTATAATGAAAAATAATTATGTAAGTCGTAATAATGCGATAAGTAGTCGTTATTAAGAAATAAAGTTGTAATGAAATAAAAAGTCTTTAGTACGACATAAAAAGTCGTATTGAGATAAAAAGTCGTTAGTACGACATAAAAAAGTCGTAATGAGATAAAAAAAAGTCATTAGTACGACTTACGATTGATTGATTAAATATTGTTTACGACTTACGATTGATTGATTAAATATTGTTTAACGTCCCGCTCGAGAATCTTTCACTCATATGGAGACGTCGCCATTGCCGGTGAAGGGCTGCAAATTTAGGCCTATGCTCGGCTCTTATGGCCTATGAGCAGGGAGGGATCTTTAACGTGCCACGCCTGCTGTGACACGGGACCTCGGTTGTTGCGGTCTCATCCGAAGGACCGCCCCATTTAGTCGCCTTTTACGACAAGCAAGGGGTACTGAGGATCTATTCTAACAACCCGGATCCCCACGGGGAACGATAAAAGGTCATTAGTACAACATGAAAAGTCGTTTGTTCTACATAAGAAACTCATAACAAAATAAAAATCGTAATAACGAGATAAAAAGTCTCATTAACGAAATTAAGTTGCAATAAAGAGATTAAATTGTAACATATGAGTGAACAATTTTCGAGTGGGATGTTAAAACAATACACAACTAACCAACCAACCACATTTCAGTTCCAGGGTTGTGGACTCTTCAGCAATGAAGGACGAAATAGTGATCTTAAAGTATTTAAACGTCAACTCGTAATAGTGATCTTAAAGTATTTAAACGTCAACTCGTAATAGTGATCTTAAAGTATTTAAACGTCAACTCGTAATAGTGATCTTAAAGTATTTAAACATCAACTCGTAATTTGGAAGCTGATGACATTTATGAATATTTACATTATCTGTTTGATCCTCTAATGAAAAGAAGTTCAGGTGTTTTTATTGATATTTGTCCATAACAATATTGGCAAGGACTGGCCGAATTACATTGGGCGTATGAATACAAGAACTCCAGTTGACGTTACATTCAATGTGGTCAATGTTACGAATAACACACAGAAAATAAACCCAAATGCGGGGTTTGTAAGCAATTCTTCCTTTAACAATTGCACATTTCACTTCACAACACTGGAAACATGGCCGACTAAAACCGCTTCACAGACTTCCATGCAGTTCCTCCGCGGAATGAGCAAAGACTTTAAACGAGTTAATGTTAATAAAATGAGTTATTCAAAGCTTCAATTTTACAAGATTTTGATTAAAATGAACATTTATAACGTTCAATGAAAATTTGTTTCAGAAATGGATCAGTAATTTTTTTTTCAACATTGTGCACTCCTTTTTTTCCCTTTGACATCACAGGGTAGTGGTAGTTCTATGAATTGCTGCTCGCCGGAATGACCCGGCGGGAATTACATGTATGACAGAAAGTAAACAATGCACACATTAGCATTATGTTTTTAAAATGTAAACATACGAGTAAGCAATAAATTGTCATTTTTTGAGCGATGTAGTCTCATAACTACAATGATGCGCGTTATTCAAATTGTATGCACACACCGTTGTAGTTATGAGACTACATCGCTCAAAAAATGACAAGTCATTGTTAAGAAAACTTCGTTAAACTAACTGATTTTAACACTTTCCAGCGGAAGTTGCTTTTGATACTACCAATTTATGTTGTTGATTGATTGTGAAATTTTAATAAATCTACTCCCCGTGGGGATCCGCGTTATTAGAATAGATCCTCAGTACCCCTTGCTTGTCGTAAGAGGCGACTAAATGGAACGGTCCTTCGGATGAGACCGCAAAAACCGAGGTCCTGTGTCACAGCAGGTGTGGCACGTTAAAGATCCCTCCCTGCTCATAGGCCATAAGCGCCGAGCATAGGTCTAAATTTTGCAGCCCTTCACCGGCAATGGTGACGTCTCCATATGAGTGAAAGAATCTCGAGCGGGACGTTAAACAATATTTAATCAATCAATCAATATTTCATATTTATATTATGTTCTTGTACACACAATCTTACTGTTTCATTGTCCGCGTATACATACATCTATAAACCAAATAAAAAGTTAAGACGAACTTCATTTAATTCTACAGTGGTCTTATTTTAGGCGTACTGCTTCGGCTATATGAACAGTGCCTGTAATCCTTTGATCTATGCGTGGCGGATCCCAAGATTCCGACAAGGCTACAAGGACATCATTGGGAGAACAAGATACTTCGTTACAATAGGTATGTATAAAATGCGCAAGCACGTTAACGTAACATAATATATCCAAAATGCGCAAGCACGGTAAATTTACATGATATATCCAAAAATGCGCAAGCACGTTAACGTTACATAATATATCCAAAATGCGCAAGCACGGTAAATTTACATGATATATCCAAAAATGCGCAAGCACGTTAACGTTACATAATATATCCAAAATGCGCAAGCACGGTAAATTTACATGATATATCCAAAAATGCGAAAGCACGGTAAATTTACATAATATATCCAAAAATGCGCAAGGACGGTAAATTTACATAATATATCCAAATACATGTACTTATGAACAACTTAGGTGTACATAACACGATGTATGTCAATACACAAATAAGATGTTTCAATTCACAATGAATGTGTGTTGATACGCAAATAAGGTGCGTTGATACGCAAATAAGGTGTGTTGATACCCTGTAAAGATACATCAATACACAATAAATGTAAAGGCGACTCGATACACAATGAAGGTGAGTTAATAAATACATCTCTCTCTCTCTCTCTCTCTCTCTCTCTCTCTATCTCTCTCTCTCTCTCTCTCTCTGAATTATGCATGTCTCTTCTAACTGTTTCTGTGTGTCTATCTCTGTGTCTTTTTCTCCAAAGTTTTCTTTCTCCTGTTCGATCCATCCATCTTTCCATCTTTATCATTTGTCTGATCTGAGATCACACCAGGAACTGCAGGATGATGTAGTGTACCTGTCACTATAGACCTCTCTAAGAACAATATGTCGCCTGCTCAATCAGTGTGCGAGAACATCAGTGATCTTTGTTTTGACATCAAAAGACCTTTATATAATGAATATACACGCAATAAATCAAATCCAATCTCTTATAGCGAGACATACGAACAGACGGACAGAGTGATCACTAAGTATCTCGTGTTTTGCAGGTGACGTAACCTTTTCAATAGTTCCAAGGCATGAGGGATGATCGTCCCTTGATGTTTCGGGACCTTGATACCAAGCCTGTCCTTCTCTAAACTCTGTCTTCTTTTAGTAAAACGGCGATTAAATTGCTATAACCTGATTGGTCTGTAAGTGTTTGAATTTGATTGGTCTGTACACGACGTAATTTGATTGGTATGCAAACGATATAATTCTATTGGTCAGTACATGATATGATTTTATTGGTCCGTATACCATATTCTCAATTTGGTTTCCCTGTAAGTAATCTTGATTGGTCTGAAAACGATATAATTCATTGATGATTATGCGCTATAACTTGATAAGCCTATATGCGATATGATCTTAATGATTTTATTTACTGATTTGCATATCGTATAATCTGATTTCCTTATAGATAATATTGATTGGTGTTAAGCGATATAATATATTGATATTTATGCATTAAGGGTTGATTTATGCATTAAGGGTTGATAATACAATAGATGACATAATTCTATTGATCTGTGTGTGATATATATGAAATTTCATTTCCCTTTAAGTGACGATTAATTGAATGAGGTTGATTGATTGATTGATATTGATTGTGTTGTAATTAACATTATGATAATTATTCATGATAACATTTTAAAATATTACTCACTGCAACGTCATCAATTTTGCCCTGAGTCAATTTTTGCAAGAAATTTTGAAATCCCTTTTTGGAATAGATTATTAATCTTTTCTCTGGTTACAGTCACATAAAGAGGGGGGGGGGGGGGGGGTTCGCAGTGAGATTGTAGCTCAAATACAATTCAGGGGACGGAAATAGAAATTTTAAAGAATAATGAATGTTATTTTCAAGAAATTATCTTTTCGGATAATTGAATAATGCAATCCATGCAGGGCTCTATCAATCCAAGACATGCATATTAATTACTCTTATACTCCTACTTTTTGATTGGTTACTTGATTATGATTGCCCGAATGTTTGCAGTGGACGGTGGCCGCAGAGTGAGGCGTCCGGTCTCTCTCAGTGTGATTGAAAGCGAGGCTGGTCGGCGGATGTCCAACGCACGAGCCTCCATTAGCGACATCGCAATGCCATCCAGCGGCCGCCCGTCTCTAACCGAATGTGGTAAAACATCAAACCCCACTGTGCTACGTCATCTCTTATTCGGTTACAGTAATAGATAGTGTGGTTGAAATGTTCGACCTCGACCTGCTTTTTTACAATATGCAATGTGACCTCGACCTGCTTTTTTACAATATGCAATGTGACCTCGACCTGCTTTTTTGCAATATGCAATGTGACCTCGACCTGCTTTTTTACAATATACAATGTGACCTCGACCTGCTTTTTTACAATATGCAATGTGACCTCGACCTGCTTTTTTACAATATGCAATGTGACCTCGACCTGCTTTTTTACAATATACAATGTGACCTCGACCTGCTTTTCAACGATTTACAATGTTCAAAGTGATCCAGCTTTCCTACGATATACAAAACATCATTTCATTCGATCATGACGTGATTAAGAATGGATTACGTTTTGTAAAGTTTTTTGTTCATGCAGTATAACTTTATTTTTACAGAGCTATTCACACATTGTAAAACTCTAAACCCCCGTCCCTTCCTCCTTCAAAGTGGGAGAGTTTTTTAAATTTATTTATTTAAATGCACAGCAACTCCTTTTGCAATTCATCGTTTTATTTTGAAACATTACAAATATTCATAACACTATAAGGATAATATTCCACGTTTTCCTGACTTGAATAATCCCTTTTCATTCAGATTCATAAAGCCCCATGGAGATCCGGGGTGTTAGAATAGATCCTCAGTACCCCTAGCTTGTCGTAAGAGGCGACTAAATGGGGCGGTCCTTCGGATGAGACATCATAAACCAAGGCCCTATGTCACAGCAGGTGTGGCGCGATAAAGATTCCTCCCTCTTCAAAGCCATAAGCGCCGAGCATAGGCCTAAATTTTACAGCCCTTCACCGGCAATGGCGAAGTCTCCATATGAGTGAAATATTCTCGAGCGGGACGTTAAACAATATATAATCAACCAATCAGATTCATAAAACACCGACACATGTTTGTGTGTTTGTGTTTTGTGAGTCTGAATGAAAACTCTGTATCTAAAAATAGCCGTAAATGTAATAGACAATGAAGCATATCGAACTTATGAAACAAGTGTTTTACGAAGTAAAAATTCCTAATTTTATGGGGACCAAACATACTTAGTCCTTATGAGTGAAAAAATCTAGAGGGAACGTAAACCAACCAAATATATCAATAAATAACCTCAATGACAGCGACACTGACAACGATGATAACGATGGCGATTTATATAATACTGTGGTTTCACCACTTTTCATTGTATTGCTAAAAAAGGACACCCCTCAATATGTACAATTGAATTATATCTGAAAATCTTGACTGCAGTTGATAGATGAACGTAACCTTTGTGGAGATGACGTAATCCTGCAACTCCCGCCGTATGTTCAGTTTTGTGTAGAAGAGTTTTATTCCCCTGTTTAGTTGGTTTTTTTTTTTGGCTTGGCATGCCAGATATAGGAATTGTTCAAACTCATTAGGATAGCAGTTTATTTCATCATTACCCTTCAACTCTGTCATTATTTAGACTTCACTTGGTAATAATTGTAGTTTCTATTTTTATCATTTCATTTTACTCGTACATTTGATTGTAAAATTAACAAGTGATTCACGCATGTTGTAACTTTAGTCACCACAGCGTTGCATTGGAATTTGTTTTAGGCTGATAATCATATATAAATAATGTTTCATGTACTTTTGCACGTCAGAGTTTGAGCTGGGGGATCTCAGCATGCTGTGTTACACTATCCCCATTGACCGGTAAATGGGATCTCATCTTAATTCACTGGAAATGTATAACTTTAAAAAAATCAAACTTCTCAAACACGAGACAACAGTCAAGTGTAGAAAAATTAAACCAGTAGCGATTCAACAGGGCTTGAGACTTTGCGCCAATCAAAGCTTCACAACATCCCATTCCTCTTTGTTTGGGATGGGTGGGGTTAGGGTGGAGTGTTTGGGGTGTGTGGGGTTAGGGTGGAGTGTTTGGGGTGGGTGGGGTGAGGGTGGAGTGGGTGGGGTGAAGGTGGGGGTGTTTGCAGTGGGTGGGGTGAGGGTGGAGTGTTTTGCGTGGGTAGGATTACGGTAAGGGTGTTTGGGGTGGGTGGGGTGAGGGTGGAATGTTTGGGGTGAGGGTGGGGGTGTTTGGAGTGGGTGGGGTGGGGTTGTAGTGTTTTGGGTGGGTGGGTTTACAGTGGGGGTGTTTGGGGTGGGTGGGGTGAGGGTGGAATGTTTGGGGTGAGGGTGGGGGTGTTTGGAGTGGGTGGGGTGGGGTTGGAGTGTTTTGGGTGGGTGGGATTACAGTGG
The DNA here is from genome assembly GCA_024699665.1 of Ostrea denselamellosa. Lineage (NCBI taxonomy): Eukaryota > Metazoa > Mollusca > Bivalvia > Ostreida > Ostreidae > Ostrea > Ostrea denselamellosa. Next base: position 2,877,772 of record JAMZEH010000030.1, on the reverse strand, counting down.
GGGTGTTTGGGTGGGTTGGATTACATCTCCCCGTTTAATTTACCATTTCTTTTTTAATTCTTTTTTTAATTCCACTCTCTCCTCCGAAAACTTTCGTATCATGGTATCTGAAGTTGAACCATACGTCATGGCAGCATATCAATTTATGATGAAGTTAAACCTTCCAACCGACCAAAAAAAAATGACACACATTTTACTGAGAGTCATTTAGGTGAACTGCTACAGATTCAGACGCGATTCAGACGAGAGAGCACCGTCTATTAGAACTGAATTATCGTAAACACACGTACTTAGCTTGTGTTTGACATTCCGGCAATGTTTGCTTAAACGATTTTAGAGTATCGTCAAGGGAAGATTGAAATTGAATGAAAGATCTTGTTAACTCCCGACATTGTTCAGAGAAACCTGTACACATCATTTAAATTTCAGGTCATGTTTACAAGGAAATTGAAGTACGGGGGTAGGGTAGCAGTAATACACGTGATCAGAGAGAGAGAGAGAGAGAGAGAGAGAGAGAGAGAGAGAGAGAGAGAGAGAGAGAGAGAGAGAGAGAGAGAGAGAGAGAGAGAGAGACAGACAGACAGACAGACAGACAGACAGACAGACAGACAGACACACAGAGAGAGGGACACACACAGAGAGAGAGAGACAGACAAAGAGAGATTCATGTTAAAACAGCTTTCATGTATGCTCTATTCACAGCATACAAATAAAATTATTCGAATTCACGTCAAGAGCACAGGTGACTTTTGAACTGCTTTGATGTTCATTGTATACTATAAGTAGGCCTACAGTCAGGTTTTGCATCGATTGAATTTCTAAATTTATGCTCTCCAAAATTTCCTTTCCTCTATTTTTCTTTTACCGACACTTTTGATACATGTATAATTTTGCACTCTGATTATTGTATGTTTCAAACAATGTTCACTGAAATCGGAGGTCAACGTTAGAGCTAAAGTCCGCCAAAAAGTTCTACAGACCACTACGTATTGACAGGAAGAAATCGCGAGACAATGCTTTGCATATATTACTGATAGGATTTTTGTGTCTTATAATTCTTTTGAAATTGACATTTTTAAAACGAGCAATCATTACCAAAGATGGAGCGTTGTCAGGGTCAAAGGGTGCATTGACTGTTTCAATATGTGTGTCAATGATCTGATTATTTACTACTTAATTTTAGTTTATATTTTATAGTTTTGAAGAAAAAAAAATGCATAAAAGTATAAATGGCTTTCTTTCTTTTTTATCGGATAATGAAGGTAGCAAGCATTGGGGGGGGGGGGGGGGGGGGGGACAAACCAAACCAAAATAAAGAAAAAAAAAAAAAAAAAAAAAAAAAAAAACCAAACCAAAATAATAATAATTTAATAAAATAAAAAAACCAAACCAAAATAAGTAAAACAAAACAAAAAAACAAAAAAACCCCCCAAAAAAACCAAACAAAATAAAAAAAAGAAAAAAAAAAACAACAACAAAAAAAACAAAAACAAAAAAACATTGCATTACCCGCAAACTAATGCATGCGGGTTTTTTCTGCAATGCCAGTTACAACGAAAACTTTTTATTGTTTAGATGTCACAAAGTGCAATAACTTTAAACTGACTGGACGACTATGTCGGCAGGTAATATTTTACACAGAACTCAAAAACTCCAGCCAGGGTTATTGACCATCTTTATAAATAAGATTAATCACGGTTCTCACTAATTTTCAACTCCAGTCAGGTTTTAGTTTCGGTATCTGTGATTTTTTTTTGGTAGATTTCAACATTTTCAGCACGTTGTTGGAGATAAACCTGTTTATTACATTTGCTAGTCAGATTTCCGATAGCAGTAACCTATATATTTAAATTCCAGTAACACATAATCACTACAACTGATGTGATTTTAAATGAGGGATGAGAGTGAGGAACAAAAAAGAAAATGATTTGAAGGCGGCTGTCATTAAAGAAATGTTATCAAAAACTCGCGAACATAGTAATAATGTCCGTTCGTCCGTCTGTATGAAAATTAAATCTATTGTCAAAAATTTTTTGACCAGGTTTCTCCAATGTTTATAGATCTACAGATTTTATGTTCAAGATGTCTATGTAATTAAACGAATGATTGGTAAGATACAGCGCACCGAAAATTTTGAGGTCACAAGGTTAAAGGTCAATGTCACAAGGAAATGTTAGTTTTGAAAGTAAGTGGTCGGCGTTTCTAAGTTTACAAATTCTTACATAAAAATCCTTACAAACAAAGATGCATTGCTGGTTCCAGCAAGTGCTCGATCAAGCCTTTATCTCTATTACTAACTATACTGCTAACAGCTATTAAAGAGTCACTTGAAAGATACTGTTCCACTACATATTCCAGAAGTGGTGTCATTCAGACGTGGATTCTCAAAAACTCTAAGAAACTTTTGGAAAATCTAAAATCTCGGGATTTTTCTAAAATTGACAGCATCAAAACGTATGATTTCTCCTCACTTTATACAACAATTCCTCACGATAGATTAAAATCTAGACTTTTTCAGATAATAGATAATTGCTTTTTGAACAAAAATGGCACTCGAAAATACAAATTCCTAGTGATTGGAAAACAAGGTACATATTTTGTAAGACGCCACTCTGATAGCCCGCACATGTACTCTGAAGCAGACATTAAGAGTATGCTTGGCTTTCTTGTAGATACCATTTACGTAGTGTTTGGAGACCAAGTCTTCCAACAATCCATTGGCATCCCCATGGGCATTAATTGTGCTCCCTTATTGGCAGACTTATTTTAATATTCATATGAAGCGGAATTTGTTCAGAAACTGTTACAGGATAAAAACAAAAAAACTTGCTGTGTCCATCAACCACATATATAGATATATCGATGACGTCATATCAATTAACAATCATAACTTTCATAATTATGTCCATTTGATATATCCCGATGAACTCGAAATAAAGGACACTACAGAATCTGACGTGTCTGCTTCATATTTGGATATTTTACTTAATATTGACTCTAATGGCAGACTGACAACTACATTATATGACAACCGTGATGACTTCAACTTTGCAATCATCAACTTTCCATATCTCTGTAGTAATATACCACTTTCGCCTGCTTATGGTGTGTATATCTCCCAGTTGATTCGATGCGCGAGAGCATGCCATACGTATGATAATTTTTTAAAGCGAGGTCAACTAATGACAAAAAAGTTGATGTTGCAGGGTTATAACGAATCTCGTTTGAAGTCATCATTTCTCAAATTTCACGGTCGCTATAATGGCCTTGTTTGCGATTACAAAGTGTCTTTGGGACATGTTGAATGATTTGTTTCATACCCTTTGTTAGACTGTCATTTTTGCATACTAACTTTGACTACGGGTAATCCTGTATACCTAATTTCGACTAAGGGCTCACGGCGGGTGTGACCGGTCAGCAGAGGGTGCTTACTCCTCCATGACACCTGATCCTACCTTCGCTTTGTCTAAGGTCCGTGTTGCCCTACACTCGAACTTGTATATGTCTTTGGGATTTATGATTACGATTAACACATTGTTAACTTCACCATTCGATATTTGTGCAATATCAAAACGAGTTTCACGGGCCGACCCTTACCTGATTAACACACGGAAAAAATGTTTGTTTGGTGTTTTTCACTACACTTAACAATTTTTCAGTTATCTGGTGGCATCCAGTTTTTTAAGGCGCCGAGTTTGCTCGAGAGCCTTCTAGCTATCATGCAAAATTTTGCCTCTATACCGCCTTTCATCTCAATGGGCAAAATCAAATAGTGCCTATTGAGTTTGAATGTTTCTTACGATTCAAGACTTTGAAACATTGATTTAATTGGTATTTGAAAGGTACAATACCATTGCCGTTGTTGATGTCGTTGTTTATTATCATATCTTTGTACCATAGTTAAATAACGATTGTTTGGTAAGAGAAGTTCATTATTTGCGGATGGATTAACTACGAAACAGATTTTCCCGCGAAATTTGTGTCGTACGTACGACATCGTTAAGTACTTACAAAATAACTTGCTCCAATTTGGTTTTCATTATAACTATAGTCTTGTAGTTGCACCAAGAATCCTTATTTCAGATCAGTAGAAACAGGTAAAACTAAAGTGGTCACGGTTAGGTTGATATTCCAAACACACAAAGTATTTCCGGTTTTGTTTTCAGTAATCCCGATCCCGATTTTTAATTAAGCAAAACGAAAGTAGCATATGCATTGCAACGAAAATAACAGGTTATTTTGCAAAGACACCCAGGCTAGGTAGCATTTATTGGGAATTGAATCTTGTTCAGAATTCCAATAACCTTCCTTCCTACATATTACGTTGAACTTTTGAATTGTTAGACATTATTAAAAACTGGACGCCACCAGATAACTGAAAACAACAAACAACAACAAAACAGAGATTTAATACCGTATAATTGTTACATCACACATGAACAGCAAACATAACGTCTGTAAACAAGTAGTCTCACTCTGAAGCAGATATATTCTTTTCAGCATTTATCGTCTGCAATTTCAAATCATTTATTATAGCCTTTGTAAAGTAACTAGTTTTGAGGGGATATTATCTAGCAAGAGGTGGGTGCGTGTATGAACTTGTTAGGATAAGCAACGACAGCCCAAGCTCTGTTCTGTATTTCTATTTATGTAAAAAAAACCCCACATATTGCTAACATTTTACAAATGATTGTAATGCTTTATTTATGTACTTAAACATGAGGAAATGACTCCTGTGGCACTCATGCATTTCTTCTCTTACTTTCTCTAATTTACCTGCCCTCTAAATTTCTTGAAAACCCCAATGTATATGATATTGTACTTGACGCCTTTGTGGCCCTTCGGGCCTTTTATTATTTTTTTTACTGGTGTAAGAGAGAACCCAGATACAATGTACCCGGGAAGAGACAACCGACCTTCCGAAAGTAAATCTTTCACGCATGTATAACTCTTGATAAAAATAATGGCTTCGGTTATTGTGACCCATTATAAATTTATACCCTGCACATATTGTGTGATATTTTTTATCAATGACTTTCACATTAATTAAAGTCCAGAGACATTATGAGATGTCTGACCTTATACGTTTAAACTGCCCCTATATATAACAGGTCTCTGCAAGATGTGCAGTAGAATTAAATTAAATGTTAAAGTTGTGATGCTTTATAATGATATGTTCCTTATACACACGCGCCCTGATGTAGAGGTCAAGAGTTTCAAGATGTTGATAAAGAACTCCCTGTTCATTTTTACAGTAGTTCATTTTCCTTGTATTTGATAACATGCACTGAAGGAGAGAAAATTCAGGTAGTGCATTACCACACCAGAGTCCCACTCCATGGCACACTTCCGGTAGAGGCCTCTGTCTTCAGTACTGCATACTTTGAGCGTCCATGTTTCAAAACATGGAAATTTAAAAAAAAAATAAAATAATGTAACTCCACTATAAAATCCGATCGCTTTGACACCAGAATCCCAGACCTAGCAAACAACGCTGGCTTCGTGGCACCACAACCTCAGACCCAGCAAACAACGCTGGCTTTGTGGCACCACAACCCCAGACCCAGCAAACAACGCTGGCTTCGTGGCACCACAACCCCAGACCCAGCAAACAATTCTGGCTTCATGGCACCAGAATCCCAGACCTAGCAAACAACGCTGGCTTCGTGGCACCACAACCCCAGACCTAGCAAACAACGCTGGCTTTGTGGCACCACAACCCCAGACCCAGCAAACAACGCTCTCTTCGTGGCACCACAACCCCAGACCCAGCAAACAATTCTGGCTTCATGGCACCAGAATCCCAGACCTAGCAAACAACGCTGGCTTCGTGGCACCACAACCCCAGACCTAGCAAACAACGCTGGCTTTGTGGCACCACAACCCCAGACCCAGCAAACAACGCTCTCTTCGTGGCACCATAATCCCATACCCAGCAAACAATTCTGGCTTCGTCTCAGAAGTCCCGCCTTTTATTACTGGATCACTTGACACAGGATCCATGGCCTCACCCAATTACATCCAAAGTCATGACCCCAGGGCCCATGAATTGTTGTTGGTTGGTTGTTTCTTTTACGTGTCGACGAGAATCTATCATTAATATTGAAACGTCACTATCTGTAAGCAAAGTATCAGAAATTTACACTTAACAGTGAGGGTTATTTAACATGTCAACGCCTGTCGCAGCACCAGGTCAAATTCGGAAGACCCGTGATTCTCACTTCTAAGTGCCGAGCGTTTGACGAAGGAGCAATCACTACGTATTTTCCGTCTTAGGTTTGACGCGGCCATGGCACGAGCGGGGTTCGAACTCACGACCTCCCGGTTACGAAGCGAACGTTTTACCCCTAAGCTACCGCGACCTGTCCCATAAATTGTGAATTTGCGTTTATATACGCCATTGAGTATATCAATACTTCTGTTCTAGAGATTATTCACAGTGTTTCACTGATTTCAACGTTCTTCAGCTTACTGATGCTTGCAGTATACATCGTATTATCGTGCTGACTATTTTGACGTGAAGATGGAAATATGAGCAAAGGAATTGTATTTGACAACTTCTCTTTTCTTGCAATGTCTGGTAGGCAGGAAATCAACCTCCGATGTTAATGTCAGTGGGGTAATTTCCTATTTCAACAGACATTTTTTGTTCTTTATGTCGCATGTTTGGCTAGAGGACTGTACGTTAGTTGGATTATACTGAAATCATAGACATTGAAATAATCACACGAGGGTAGTCTGAACAGTTTTGATAATTTATGAAGATGATAAATTTTAGGAGGAGTGAGGGAACAGGGTTTGGGACGTGTGAACCTTCCTAGAACTGCATGGTAATTAACTGATACATACTGACTGTGTATAAAACAAACGATTCTAGAATTTGTTTGTGTATTGCTGTCAGTGGTCCAGGCTTATCAAGTGACCGTTTATCGCACAAAACATATCACATGAGTACCCCCCCCCCCCCCGGGGGGGGGGGGAGTAAATAAAATTTCACAGAGGTAAAATACACGTTTCCTGTCTATCTCAGCATCACCTCGCCTCTCTGTGTTGTAGTTGTATGGCTTTCAAGAAAAGGTTTAGATTTTCAGCTAAGTGTTGCAAAGTGAATAACGATTATCCATTTATTTTAATGATCGTTGAAAATAACCGCGATTATTTCAGTCGACATCACAGAATGGGGTCACTGGGTTAATGGCCCTTCTCCTTCAGACAGTACGCCCTGTCCTCTCCAGCACTGTAATTATAATTAACGTTAATGAAGGAAATGTACGTTAATCATCAGGTGCCAAATCCCGCTCCTAAACATTCCGGGATAATATATCGGGATAAATCTACCATCTAAATGTCAGAAATAATTATCTATACAAATATTTTAAAGCATGTTTAAATGCTACTTTATCAAATTATTGGGAGATGGAGTGGGGTATTGTGGGGATAAAAATGTTGCGGGGATGTAGGTGTTGCGGATATGGGGGGTTGCGGGGATGGAGTGAAGCGGATGAGTTAGAAAATAAAATTCTTCTCGGACACCAGTCAGCAAGGCATTTGAGTGACTTTAAATCGCCAGATGTTCGACACAAGTGCTTGTTGACGAATAAACCAAAATTTCCAAAAATAAATGTGTCAGAGTTTCCGATCGTATGAAGTCTCATTGTTTTCAATATCCCCCCCCCCCCCCCCCCCCCCCCCCCCAAAAAAAAAAATTAAAAAAACCAAATGAAATGAAATGAAAATTCCGGCAAGAAATAAATTTCCATGTAATTTCAGACTACTATATTTCGTAAAGGGAGATGAGCGGAGGTAGTGATATCCCTGATATGTAAATTGCCGGATACGAGATAACATTTAAAAAAAATGTATCTAACAGATTGGAATGGAATGTCTGTTTATGATTTGGTTTTGAAAATTAGTTTTGTTATTTTTTTTATTTATCATTATTTTTGTATTTGATTACTTGTTACATTTAGAACATAACCTGAGTAATATGCATGGTATTGCAAATACAACGTTATCTCAATTAATGATTTTTTTCCCAAGGATGTTGAAACATATTCCTGTGAAATAAATAATCCATTGTAGTATCTGAATATTTATACTAAACTTCACAAACATCATGCATTTTGTCATTAAATTTAGAATCTTGAGTCACAGTTTTCATTATTTAGGATTTTATCTTAGAATTTCAAAAATTTGAGGATGTATATTTGTTGGTTTTGATGATCATTTGATTTATATTCATGATGTCATTGTAATGGTTAATTATTTTATTTTGTCCCACATCTAGCTAATGTATAGTAAATTATATTTTTATGTTCTTTCGTTAGAGTAATTCAGTAAATATACATATATCTAGAAGCCATAGGAGCACTATCAGTGTTAAAAGCCAGTAGAGCTACATACACTACGTCATAATCGTCATCGTTGGGGGTAAATTCGTAACATAAACATTTATCGACCGGGAACGACATGATACCTGTGCATTACTTTTTCATACCCGACTCGGCTTCGTCTCAATCGCCAGGTTCATACTAAATTTACTGCCCAGATATCATCCCACATCCGGTCACCGGATGGGCATGTCCCTGACAATATATACAATTATATTACGAAGCGTGTCATAAGTTAGACTACTATACTATTTTCCTATGGATCCGCTCGTGTGTTAAGACCTTTTCTTTCTCCGTTTTACAGATACTCGTAGTCCTAGGACGCCAGAAGACAGCAGTGAGATACTATTGAAGTTGTCCGTGAACGGTCAAAGATCAGAATTAAAAAGGCCAAGGTCACAGACCGAAAGATTGACGTCGATAGAAGAGAAACAAGGAGAGGATACAGCTAAATTATAATTAGGGACCAAAGACTATGGAAAAAACAAAGACGAAATACTCGAGAATCAGAGGGGTTTATATATATATATATATATATATATATATATATATATATATATATATATATATATATAATAAAAAACAGAATTAATATGAAGGTGCGATAAATAAAGAAAAATATTAGGAGCAAAGGAAACTAAAAGATGCACACAAAAGCAATAGAAGCGTGTGGAAATGGAATCCAAGGAACATGGAATGTATGATAAATATATTAGAGACAAGGGTGGTCAGAGAGGAAGGGAACGCGGAATACACGCCTACACAAAAACCGAGTATTAGTCGTCGTAAAATACAGTATAAAGACAAATAGGGGAGAGGGTGGATACGAGGAGATACATGACATTACATGGACAGCATAGATTGAATAGTACATGTGGATACTATAACCAGAGGAAATTCAGGTCAGGGGGAAATTAGAGAAAGAGGGAAAACCAATTCGTAGAAGTAGCTCTAATGTATTGAGAGAAGACGTCGTGGTCAGTTAGTTATAACCAGTGAACACGTGAGCAGTTTGCAATACCCAGTGAACAGTGAGTGATAACCAGTGAACACGTGAGCAGTGAGTGATAACCAGTGAATACGTGAGAATTGAGTGATAGCCAGTGAAACGTGAGAAGTGAGTAATAACCATTGAAGATGCGAGTACTGAGTGACAACCAATGAACACGTGAGAATTGAGTGATAATCATTGACCACATGAGAACCGAGTGATAACCGGTGAACACATGAGAATTGAGTGTAAGCCAGTGAACATGTGAGAATTGAGCGATAACCTGTGAACACATGAAAAATGAGTGATAACCAGTGATTAGTGAGTGATAACCAGTGAACACACGAGAATTGAGTGATAACCAGTGAACACACGAGAATTGAGTGATAACCAGTGATTAGTGAGTGATAACCAGTGAACACACGAGAATTGAGTGATAACCAGTGATTAGTGAGTGATAACCAGTGAACACACGAGAATTGAGTGATAACCAGTGAACACACGAGAATTGAGTGATAACCAGTGAACACACGAGAATTGAGTGATAACCAGTACAGTTGTCGATATATTTGTTCAGTAAGGACGGAATACTTTAAGTTGATAAATGTGCGACATAGCAGGGAATGTTTCCATACGTTTGTTATAGAAAGAACTGTTGTATAAAATGAGGAATAGGCGTAAACCTTAATATTGGAAACCCATTTGTATCAACAATTATTATATTTGCGATGAGAGAGAGAGAGAGAGAGAGATAAAAATAGATAGAACGAATATAATAAGACATTTTTTTAAAGAGTGAAGATGTAAGTTTTAGAGGATGCTTATAATGGAGTTGTGTGCACACTAATGTTTTGTAGCTTGGAATTATGACTTGTTGTAGAACCGCAATATTTAGGACGTAGTAATTAGTTATGTAACCCTTTCTTGTATGACGCTGTGTGGAGGTATCACGACCAGAGGTATCTAAATACACGAATGGCTATAGTGACCACTACCATATATTCATAATAACCTCTATAAAATATTTACAATGACCAATATAACATATTTACAATGACCACTATAACACATTACATAGACCACTATAACAAATTACAGTGACCACTATAACATATAACAGTGGCCACTATAACTTATTCACAGTGACCACTATAACACATTACACTGACCACTATAACATATTCACAGTAACCACTATAACATATTCACAGTGACCACTATAACATATTCACAGTGACCACTATAACATATAACAGTGACCACCATAACATATTCACAGTGTCCACTATCACATATTTACAGTGACCACTATATCATATTCACAGTGTCCACTATCACATATTACAGTGACCACTATAACATATTCACAGTGACCACTATAACATATTCACAGTAACCACTATAACATATTCACAGTGAGCAGTATAACATATTCACAGTGAGCAGTATAACATATTCACAGTGACCACTATAACTTATTCACAGTGACCACTATAACTTATTCACAGTGAGCAATATAACATATTGCAGTGACCACTATAACTTATTCACAGTGAGCAGTTTAAAATACTTGGAAATAAATCTATAACTTATTTACAGTGATCATAGTAGGATGTGTTTATAATTACCACTGTATATCTTCAAGTAGAATAGATAAAATAGAATGAATCACAGGTAAATATGCTCATTATATACTGCTATATGTTTTTCAAAGGAACAGAGTACTTAACACATGTTGTCGGTGAACGGTTGTAATCAACATGTATTGTACAGTGAGATAACCATATGTCAGCTGATGATAATAAAATTATATTTCCTGTGTAGAAAGTCTTTGATTTTTTTTATCCCCCCCCCCCCTCTTCTAGATTGAAGATCAAATGAATGAACAAGTGATAATAACGAGCAGTGATAAACCTCATTATTTTATAAGTAATACAAAATTAAGAGTTGGGCAAACACAGAGCCTTGAACATACCACAGGGTGGAATCAGGTGACTAGGTGGAGTAAGTATCCCCTATTGACCGGTCACACCCGCTACCAGCCATATATCTTGGTCAGGGAAACAGAGAATTCGATAGTCAAAGTCAGCATGGTATGTAAAGGTATCAGGCAGTATTCCACCCATTGATGGGTGTATTTGCAAATTAGATAATCATAACGACGATAGAAGTTGTTAAATGCTGACTTTCATCGAAAGTGTTGAAACCTCTGTAACATTAATTTGTGAGTTGTGTGCCTCGATTTGAACATTGATCATACACAGGCAATGCTCTTGTGTATCGAATCGGTTGAGAGACATAAACACTATATGCAGATGATAATGGCATATTTATTTGATGTTTACAATAAGCCAAAATCTGTTATTTGGTGCAGTTAACGAGATGAAAAAACAATCTACTGTGACGTCATAATAGATTGATACAAAAACATAATGTTAAACGTCAACATTTCGTAACATACTTCATAAAAAGGGGGGAAAGCTCAGTGAAATAGGATGAAAACATTAAGAGATATCTGTCTTTGCGATCGTTACAACTTTAATGTTGATTTAATGTTCGTAAACATCCATTTTACCGTATCTTTGCCATGAACAGACTACGCGCACAATCTTTGCGCTTGTGATACTTTTTATGATACCACCTGTTGTCACGTATTGTTTACTGTTGCTAAATATTATCACCCCGGAGGGCTTGATTTCTATTCGTTCTCGTATTTACGAGAAAGATATAGTAATTACAAGAAATAAAGGTCTTGTAATGAGGGGAAAATTTAGAAATATTGGCCACGTGATAGCCATCATATAAAAACTTTTAAAACTTTTTCTTCTCTGTGTTGTTTAATGCTATTTTAAAGACAAGAAATTACTTTCCGATCAAAGCCTTATCAAATAGTCCATTAGAATAGTTAGAAAGTCAACTTACTGAAAAGGGGCCTCCGTGGCCGAGTGGTTAAAGCATTGCGCTCAAAATCACATGGCCTCTCACCTCTAGTCGGCGCGGGTTCGAATCCCGCTCGCGCCGATATATGTGAGAAAGTTTACCAGTTTACTTTCGGAAGGTCAGTGGTCTCTTCCCGGATACAATGTATCTGGGTTCTCTCCTCCACCTACAAAAAACTGGACGCCACCAGATAACTGCAAAATTGTTGAGTGTGGCGGACAAACAAACAAACAAACAAAGTTACTGAGTGAAAATGGATTGATTTACGCAAAGTGCAAAGACAAAAAACACCCCGGTGATTTCCATGACGTTATTGCAAGACTCTGCGCTATAGATTATTAATGTGACTGTGTATGGATGTTCAAGACTCTTGTAGGGATCCGGGTTAGAATAGATCCTCAGTACCTCTTGTTTGTCGTAATAGGCGACTAAATGGGGTCGTCCTTCGGACGAGACCGTAAAAACCGAGGTCCCGTGTCACAGCAGGTGTGGCACAATAAAGATACCTCCCTGCTCAAAGGCCCTAAGCGCCGACTATAGGCCTAAATTTTGCAGCCCTTCACCGGCAATAGTGACGTCTCCATATGAGTAAAATATTGTCGAACGGGAAGTTAAACAATATACAATCAATCAATCAATGAAGACCCATATAATTCCGGCGTTGAGTATTCACTGATAAGACCATTTCAATTTGTTAACATATAGAAGGAAATAGGATCTTGTTGAGTATATCTTTTTTTATTCTAAACAATTGAGCATCAAAACATCATCCCAAAGTTTTGATAAAATCATTCATATCGAACATATTTCCGTATATCAAATCAAACACTTCTAAGCCTATTTATAAGTTGTGAAACTCGGCTTTTTAGGGAAAAAATCTTGTAACTGTGACATCTTTTCTCGAAATTACGAGATTATTTCTTTGTAATTTCGAGACAATTGTCTCGTAATTACGGGATAGTAGAATGTGAATATATATTTTTACCAGATACTAAAAGGCTTTCGGAAAAGAAATATGAGTATTTATTTTTCGATAACGGTAACCGTTTTTCCTGTAAGTGTAGTACATTGAATGGGTGAAGTGATCTTCGTTAGTATAACACGAAATGCAACTTTCATCAATTTCCACGGTTCGTTGTCTTCACAGTTGCATTGTTTGAAATATTATTCGTTATATATTAATGTTATTATCCACATGTCACTGTTCAAAGAAGACTGACATTAATAACGAGTGTCACATTCAATAAACATTTTTACTTCATTCAATTCAATTATTAGTTTATATACAGCGTACAATTGGCATCTGGCATGCCACAGGATAAAAATTCAATCTAAATGTCATTCAGTCATTTTAAGCAGATGTTCAGTAACCAATCAGTCACATTTCAGAAAACATTTAGTAACCTTTCAGTAACATCAGTAACCATTCAGTCAACTTTCAGTGACCAGTCAACATTCTGTAACCGTTTAATCATTTTCAGTAACGGTTCAATCACTTCTGTAACCGTTCAGTAACTATTCAGTGACATCTGCATATGAGTGAAAGATTCTTAAGATGGATATTAAACAATACACAACCAATCAACAGTAACCATTGGATCACCTTTCAGTAACCATTGAGTAACTTTTCAGTAACCATTCAGTCAACTTTCAGTAACATTTCAGTCAAGTTTCAGTAATAAAATAACACATCGCTTGATATATGTCTATATATCGTAATAAAATAACACATCGTTTGATATATATCTATACAACGTAATAAAGTAAAATATCGTTTGATATATATTTCTATAACGTAATAAAATAACATATCGTTTGATATATATATATATATATATATATAAAACACGTAATAGAATAACACAGCTTTAGGTATGTAACACTGACAGATTACTTTGAGATGAACTTTGTCTAGAAAAACCGCCTCATTTTGATGTAAAGTGAACCTTGATTCCAAAGTTCTCAAGCACTCACACCAAAAATGTTTTCTCAATTACTTCAAGAGGAAACGGTGCTTAAAACCTTCTCCTTAAACACGACCAATCAGATTTGTTTATGATACAGGCATAGAGCTACTGTAAGGAGTGAAATTAATAATAATACTTGTATAGAGGATTAAGTTCTGAGGACCTATTCTAACCCGGATCCCCGCGGGATAGTATTTCGGTACTTTACACACAACACAAAGCAGTCTACAAACCTGCATGTACTATCTCTGTTATCAATCTCTTTCTCTATCTTCAAATTTTACCAAAAATATCACTTCGCGGTTGCAGAGCTTGCATCGCATTGCTGAAAATTGTAATTCAATTCAGAAGAAGAAAAATTACAAATGTGATTGTAAAGACACTTCGATTGTGAAATAGAATATCGAGAGACATTAAAAATGTCAAATCTCTGTGTAGTGAACGTCAAGTAACTACAAATTTGCTTCTTGTGAATGTCAAGTACCTTCTAGTCTCTCTGTAATGAATGTCAAATAATAGCAAACGAGCTTGCTCCAACTAATTGCACACGAGTCACATGATTTGCTCTTTACCCACAGTACTCTCGAAAAATGTCGCCATCTAATGCGATACTTTATTGAAAATCCGTTGCTAAAATAAATTGTTTGATAGTATCACAAATGTTTTCATTTTTAGTAGCGAGATAATTTCTCTCATACCTTCATACGTTTTGTTGTTGTTGATAATGGCTTTGTTTTGTAAGAAAAATGAATAATATGTATCTTAGCAACGCTAAATATGACGTCACAATGCACCGTTTGTATCATTTCTCACTTTAAATGGATTTTTAAAGTCGTGTTGTAAAACGTTACATATCATAGGAAAATTTTTTTTAAAATGGCAACATATAGTATGACTCTGTTGCTTGTTCAGTGTAAACATTTCAAAAATTTTAAGTTTCATTTCACGATCAATCCCAGAGCTCGGTGGTTAGAGCGTTCGCTTCGTAACCGGAAGGTCGTGAGTTCGAGCCCCGCTCGTGCCATGGCCGCGTCAAACCTAAGACGAAAAATAGGTAGTGATTGCTCCTTCGCCGAACGCTCGGCATTTGGAGGTGAGAATCACGGGTCTTTCGGATATGACCTTTCGGATATGACCTTAAAAACGGAGGTCCCGTGTCACAGTAGGCGTTGGCACGTTAATGAACCCTCACTGGTACGGCCCTGAGCGCTAAGCATAGGTCTAAATTTGTGGTACTTCACCTACAGCTGGTGTCGTCTCAATATGAGTGAAAAATTCTCGATGGGACGTAAAACAAACAAACAATCAATCAATTCCAGAGTGTCATATGGATACAAGATGGTTGATTCCTCTTCTGACGTCGTATCAGACCCCGCCCCTACCCCAACTCAGAAACATAGCATGGTTTGAAAATATTACAGAATTCGACTTGCCGTCGTTCAAACAGGCGACAGGCTTTTAGAGGTGCTTTTTTTTTTCTTTTTGTTTCCCTTTTTTTCCTCTGGAAATCGATGTGATGCGTTACAATCTGCATCTACATCTTTGGCGCAAAGCCTATTCATAGCTATCAATATTAACAACAGTCGTGTGTATATTTTTTTCTGTAGCGAATAAATTAAGGAAGTTACTTTAAATACTTTTTAAGTCAACAGATGAGATATATTATAAATTCTTAAAAGCAAATGTAAATTTTTGAAACTACGCAGGTACTGCAGAGAAAGATGGCTGCATTCTCTAATAACCCTAACATCCACACACAGACCACACACCACACACACACACACCAATACATTCACCCAACACACACCCAACACATACACCCAAACCAACACGCAAACAGCATACACACACACACACACACACTACACACACACAGCCAACACCAACACACACACACACACCCAGCACCAACACACAACATCCACACACACACCCCACACTACACACACACCCACACCAATACATACACCCAAACCAACACGCAAACAGCATCCACACACACACACACACTACACACACACAGCCAACACCAACACACACACACACACCCAGCACCAACACACAACATCCACACACACACACACCCCCCCCCCCACACACACACACACTTTCTGGAATGACTTTGATCCATATAATTTATGAATATAACACATATACAATAAACAGTAATTTTGTGAATGAAGTTTATATGAATTTTTAATACATCATACCAGTCTTTTGTATTCATGGAGCATCTGTACTTTTAGGGTATCTGAGTGTACGCTGTAAATGCAGATGCAATGAATCTTCAATGTACTTTATTACTAATTCCTGTCTTATATATTAACATTGGGATGCAGTATAAGACTCCTTCAATGTTGAAGACACAATTAGCAACTCAAGGATGTAATTCAAATCATTTCACTTGATTCGCTGATTTTATGAACATTTACGTAGACCTATCCACACAACAGTTCTACGTGAAGTGTCACAAATGGCCTATGCTTAGCGCTCAAGGCCGTAGCAGTGATGGTTCTTTAACATGCCAACGCCTGCCGTGATACGGGATCTCAGTTTTAATGTTATATCTGAAAGACCCGTGATTCTAACTTCCAAATGCCGAAGGAGCAATCACTACCTATGTTTACGTCTTAACTTTGACGCGGCCATGACACGAGCGGAGCATTCTACCCTGAGCTACCTCGACAGGTCTCATTACTAAAAAAAATATGAGAAAGATTAAATTTTTGAAGTTTGGCTTGGTTGTATATTGTTTTACGTCTCACTCAAGAATCTTTCACTCATATGGCGACCTCACTGACACAGGCGCTCGACGTTCCAAATATCTATAATTTAAAAATGTGTCTTTCTGTAAACAAGCTATTCACAAGGTATGTCATGCCGCCATCTTGGTCTTCAGTTTTACCATCTGCATCGCTTGCAATTTTCGGCGAAAATTTTGATATAATACTATAACTGGACTCCTACAGTTTAGAAGCAACTCTGTCAAGGTCTTACCTCTCGCATAATCAGGGTGAACTGGAAATAAAGTCGATTTACCGACTATAATCAACCGTCAAATATCGTCTACTGCTTCTCAAATGCGAAAAATTAGTAATAGGGGGACGGGAGTTGACAAAATTTCGGGATACCCTTTTTTCATTGGTGGAAAAAATTAAAAATAGTAAATATTATAATTAGCAGTAAATGTAAATAAGTTCTAGATCATGTAGAGAGCGACGTAATGGATCTTGGGTCTATACTTCATTTATTTTTTTAAATGTCAGACATAACTTCACTAATTCATGTAATCGTTGTATCAAAGTAAATGTCATACGTAATAAGGAAATTTCACAATCGAATCAACATCCACATAGGCGTATAATATACAGGGGACATACTCTCAAACGTTCAAAGTGACATTTATACATCCAGATGTCATCTGCTTATCTATACATTTTCAGTGTTGCCACAAAGGGTGACAAACCTTAGTTGGTTGGAGTCAAAGCAAGAAAAGGAAGACAAAAACGGGGGGGGGGGACATTTCCAAAGTAGATATGGCACTGCGATAGATTTACTAACCTTCCCGTGCCAGCCTGCCACAAAACCACACAATTCCCCACGAATTTTATTGTTTGTAGGGCTGTACACTACCCTACATTCAGTGTCATTCCCCCCTTTCCCCGCACAAACATGAGACAGTACATCAGCAAGGGAATTCTCATTTGCATAATTATGTCAACTTCCGTCCCCCTCTTACCATTTTTTCGCATTTGAGAAGTAGTAGACGATGATTGGCGGTTGATTAGAGCCGGTGAATGGGATTTATTTCCCGTTCACCATGACGATACAAGAAGTATGATCTAGACAGAGTTCCTTGTAAACGGTAGGAGTCTAATAGACTCTATTCACGCGAGCGAAGAAGTTCGTTTTCAAAGCGAGGCTGACCTGACAAATTTTACGTGTGCATGACGACGCTAGAAATGGATGACGTCGGAAAAACTAGCTCAGCAGCTTATTGTTGTGCCCCGCTGTGTGGCGAGGAGAGTCGAAGAGGCACTGCAACGTCTTTCCACTCTTTTCCCAAGGATCGAGCAGCTCTGAAAGAGTGGATTAGAAGGATACGACGTGACGAAGGCCCCAACTTCCATGTAAGTTTTTCACTTGTCTGTTGCTAATTGACAGTTTTTCGGAAGATTATAAAAATTCTTCAATGAAGCATGTCAAAATGTAATGGAAATTGAAATGATACATCAACTTGAGGGGAAATTGGAAAAGTATGGAATTGAAAAGTTTTCTACCAATCCAGATTTGATCCATTTTTACTCTGGTTTTTCTAATTATGATATTTTTGTGCAGTATACAATGTAATTGAACCAACAGCATCAAGTACGATCAAGTGGTCACAAGTTCAAAGAAATAAAACTATTGTTGTTAATACATTCAGAGAAGAATCTTTACCAATTGTAGATAACATTTTTAAAAATGTTTTTGTGTAGAATTAGGCCAGGCTTTTTTGAAGAAGATGTAGCACAGAGATTTTGTGTATCTCAAAGCACTGTTAATGGAATCATCATTACTTTGAGAGATTATTTGTGCTGTGTTTTGAGATGTTTACCTATATGGTCAGATTTATATGTTGTCAAACATAATATGCCAGACTGTTTTAAAACTACCTTTCCAAATACTAGAGTTATTTTGGATTGCACTGAAATTCGTGTACAGACCCAAAGTGCAAAAGTACCAAATTCTCAATTGTATTCAAATTACAACTCTCATACTACTTTTAGGGGATTGATTGGTATAACCCCGAATGGTGCTGTTTGTTTTGTCAGTAGATTATCAGATAAAGATGTAACACAAAGATGTGGCATAGTTAAATTGTTTGAACAAGGTGATGGTGTAATGGCAGAATTTTTTTTTAATACAATGTGTACTGGAAACTGTGAGTGCAAATTTGATTATTCCTCCATTTTTAGGAAATAAGGGGAAGTTTAGTAAAGACGAAGTTTGTAAAACTCAGCAAATAGCAAGGTTTAGAATACATGTTGAAAGAGTCAGAAGATGTAAAGAGTCATCAGAAGATATAACGAATATCATAATGTTTTTCCATTGTTTGTTGCTGGTACTGTGAACCAGATATGGTCCGTTTGTTGTTCTTTACCTAATTTTAAAGGGAAGTTATTCTGCGAGTTTCGATTTATAAATGTTGAATGTTGTGATGTTAATTCCAACATTTTAGTACTTAATCAATATTTACCAGGGTATTGTATATTATTTCATCTACTAGTGTAATATTGCATGTACATGTGTCTAACATCTTTTTTAAATTAAAGTGAATTCAGACAATCAATTTGGGACTTTAGGTGTTTAGTAGAGTGTTTGAATAACAGCTATATAGCTTCTGTCTGGGGATAGTACTGGTAACAATTTAACAACAAACAAAGCAAAACAAACCAAAACAAAAAACAAAAAACAAAACAAAAACCACTTAAAAAAGAAAAAAAAAAGCAAAAAAAAAAAAAAAAAAAAAAACAAAAAAACCAACAAAAAAAAAACAACAAAAAAACAAACAAACAACCAAAAAAAAAAGAACTTAAAAAAGAAAAAAAAACCAAACCAAAACAAAACAAAACAAAAACAAAAAACAGCAAGCAAGTCAAAACAAAACCCAAAAGTAACAGAATGCACGTACTTACATGTTCAATATGTTCTTATTCTTCACAGTGGAGACCTTTTACTCAACGTTTGACACAATTTGGTAGATAGTAATTGAAATAGGAGATGTCCAGTTTCTGTTTGATGTCCAGCCACTTGTCAGTGAATTCTTTCAAGACATAGTCATCACGGCACAAGTATACAAATTGCACCATAGAGCACTTGTTAGACCCATTTGACCCATTATCTGATAATAATAGTCATGAGTAGACATTAGCTTATAACTGTTATTTACTAGATTTAAGTATTTCAAATCCGTAATTGAATCTACATTTGGACATCTTATTTCCAGTAATCCCTATATAGGAACAGCATTTGGATCAATGACTTTCCTATTGGGTGAAAACATAAAGGGTTGATGAGTAGACCGGCCTTAAACACATTATTTCCTGTTATAAGGTTCTGCTGTTTCTTGTTCATCTTCAATTCCAAATTTCATTGTTGCCGTTTGAATTTTACTTCCTTTTAATAATGTATCAGCCAAAGTGTCAAAATCTTTTTCCCGTGAACAAACTCTTTTGAAATTGGATGATGTTACCCGATACTGAAACCCAATAGGGACTTTTATACTGTTCAATAGTATTTTGCTCTATTTCATAAGATTCTGTTTTAGATAGTGAAAGTCCGTCATATACGTTTTGTTCACCCAGAGACAGTGCTGAATTAAAACTTTGATCCAGTGTAGGTAAAGTGTATTTTGGATATGAGGGAAAGATGGGATTGTTTACAATTCCATCAGCACCATCAGTTATTTTTTTCTTGTTGATATGAGAGAAGAGAACCTTTGGTCCAAGATTTGAATCCGTGGTCTCAATTGAATTAAGTTTGGAAGGGGATGGACGAAGTGTTCTGAGTTGAGTATCCATTGATTTTAAATTTTCATCAAACAAATGCAAAATGTTGGGAAATGGAATTGGTTGTGGTATAAGACAATAGAATTTAGATTTTACACCATCGGTTCTTTTCTTTTTGCAGTGGCACTATTTTGAATGTGTATGTCATCTATTGCTTCAGGATAAATGCCCTCCAATCTTTGGGATATATGCCATGTTTAAGTAATTGATTTGTTGGATTTTACATAGGGTACATTCCTTAAATCAAGTGTTTGGTAATGACACACAGTATTCAAAGTCTTCAAAAGGCCGAAAATGTGGCTGCACTGTCCCGAACCAGCTTTACAAGAGCATTTGGAATTTGAAATTGTGGTACATGTAGATGATTTAATACAATATTAAAAAGATGTGGTGGGTCGTTCATTCGCATTGATGGAAAACATTCAGTTTTGATAGTTGTTCCTTTACCATGTTATGTGCCTGGTCTCATTGAAGTAACAGAAGCAAGTTTAGCTTCCTATCTTTGAAAAATGAAAAAAAAAGTATTAAGTTACGAAAGTTGATTATATGAATAATGCAATATGTTGTAAATTCATAAATACCGTTTTTACACTTGCATATGTCTAAAACTTAATAGTTTGAAATTTGTTCCTTAACATTGTGTCTTCTCAAATGTTATGTTCATTATATGAATTTATTAGAACAGTATCCAATTTATCCAAGTCTAACAATGAAGTTAATTGAATCATAATTACGTATACTCTGGTCCTGGGAAGACATATTGTTTTTGTACTGAAATGCCCCTCATTACTTGTGATTTAAGGATAAAGCAACAGTTTGATTGTTCACTATGTATTTGTATCAGTATCATATTTTAAGTTGTCAGTTCAATGCATATTCATTGTTCAGAAGACTTGCATAATATACATGGATTGCATATATCCAATTCAATGTTTTCATAGACATTTATATGATTGATTGATTGTTTATTGTTTTACGCCACACTCAACAATTTTTCAGTTATCTGGTGGCGTCCAGTTTTTGTTGGTGGAGGAGTAAACCTAGATACAATGTACCTGGGAAGAGACCACCGACCTTCCGCAAGTAAACTGGCAAACTTGCTCACATAACGCCGCGGCCGAGATTCGAACGCGCGCCGACAGAGGTGAGAGGCTTTGTGATTTTGAGCGCAGTGGTCTAATCACTCGGCCACGGAGGCCCCTGGACATTTATAATTCATTTATGTAAATGCATGTAACTTATAGAATCCAAGGCTCTGCAACCTTGGCTTTAAGGATAGCAATACTACAATATGCTAGCATGTGCTGGGGCAATAAAAAGAATATTTAAAAGGTATGATAAAGCCTTGTTATGCATTATAATGGTTTCAACTCAGTACTGTGGTACATGCTTACACTCGTACATTTGATGAGTAACATTTTTGCTCATCTGAGCTTAAGCGAACTTTCTGATCATTCTGTTGTTTGAAGACTTTTCGTATTTCTGACTGCTGCAGAACCATTGTGCGATTTTCAATAAGCATTCCTTTAAGCATTCATAGATGAAGATGTGACAGGATTCACATATATTCCAAATGGGGGATAATTATATACTGGTAAAAAATATATTAGGATCGTTTATAAATCCCAGGATCCACTGGTCCAAATCTAAAAAGCCTCAATATATATTGTGTATTCTAAATTATAATTCAAACGATGGTCCCTGGGACCAAACTTGGGGTCCGAAAAAGAAAAATCACTACACGTCTCAGCAAAATCGCAATTTCTCATGCAAGATATCAATATTGGCCTGGGCATTATATAGGCCCAACCCATGTATTAAAATATCTAAATTTTGGCATGATGTTTGAAATATTGAGGAAAGCTCCAAATCTGTTTCTAAACCTCGCTCCTTTTATGGAAATAAAAATGATCAACCATTTTAATACGCGCCTGAATGGTACATGTTACATTTTAAAGCGTGTCAATTTTCATTTCCCTTTTTTCGAAGATAAAGAAAATTTTGTGAAGTACGAATAACTGATAGGACACTAAACTACACGTTGCTTTAAAATTCCTTAGGAAACTCAATATTAAGTGACTTAGTGAGATGACAATTTCCTAATTCAAGATTTCATGAAAATATTACATTATGAAAACTAGCTTATTTAATCTATACAGCTAAAATAAAAAAAATCAACATAACCGTCATTTGACAATACGGTCATGGCCAGTAGCTAAATATAGATCAAGAGGTTGTCTCGCATCTTATAGTATCTGCTCATGAAAGATTTTATATTACCTAACATGTACGAGTATATGTTTTTTAAAAAAAATTAAAAAGTGAAATACAGAATTCGTACATTTTTTCATATAATTAGATAAATAAATAAGCATGTGTAATACAATGGTTCAATGGTTATTGCAGTTGAAAACAGCTGACCGAAAAACTAAGCCACGCCCACTTACGATTTCAGATATTTATGGTTGTAATATCCTCTTTTCAATAGATTTTGTATAAATATATAGTGATGTGTATTCCTTGTTCTAATTTTATGAATTTTTAATGTCTTTCTTTAAAAAAATTACAATATTTCTAACAGACTCAATGTAATCATAGTTTCATTTGCCGTTTGCGAGGCCGTTTGCAACCTCGTGCACATATCCTTCAGCAAGTTGCTGTATCCCCTTTTCATTGCTTTTTGTGGAACCTGAGAACTGCTGGACCACGTGTTGATAATATCGTCATTCATCTCTGGCACAGATGCCAGAGATCGCGAGCACACTGAAGTGCTTTCGTAGAAATGCGTCATCTTATTTTGTCGCCCGGTACGCCATTTTGTCAGGTCAGCCTCGTTTTGGGATTTTAATGGCCGACGCATGAATAGAGTCTATTATATTATTATTTCGAACTTTTCGCCGAAAATTATAATGATTGATTGATTAAATATTGTTTAACGTCCAGCTCGAGATTGTTTCACTCATATTGAGACGTCACTATGCCGGTGAAGGGCTGCAAATTTAGGCCTATGCTCGGCGCTTATGGTCTTTGAGCAGGGAGGGATCTTTTACGTGCCACCTGCTGTGACACGGGACCTCGGTTTGTGCGATCTCATTCGAAGGACCACCCATTTAGTATCCTCTTACAACAAGCAGGGGGCACTGGGGACCTATTCTAACCCGGATCGCCACGGGGAAAGTACCAATAGAAATATCGATCTTATATAACAATTGCAAGATTTAGAACAAGCAATGACAGATTACCCATCGAAACAGGCCTAAATTTTGCAGCCCTTCACCGGTAATGATGACGTCTCCATGTGAGTAAAAGGTTCTCGAGTGGACGTTAAACAACATATAATCAATCACTCAATCTATTGGTACTTTGGCTTCTAAATAAGTTCTCGACGTAAAAATACTATATGTGTTTATAAATAGATTATAAAGTATATCCCTGATGCATTACTATTAGAAGTCCATTTTTGTGGACTCGGGTCATTTATTGATTATCAGGGAACTGTCTGTTTAGCAGCCGTTTATTTCGAAGAAGGCGTTACATGGTGGGTATTTTTTTCATAGCTTTTGTAAAATTAAATTTCAATAAACTCAAAATTACGTGACTGCTTTCTGTTTCACAAAATCGTTTAATCAAATGGATTCAATCAAATAGCCATCCTCAGTGCAAATTACATGTAGCCAGCTGTGTTTCTTCTCACAGACATTAACGTCATCAGTTATGAATAATCATGATAATAGATAGACATCGTGGTTAGAAATGGCTAATGTTCACAGCTTTAACGACAAATAATCCAAACATTTCACCTATGATTTAGCTTTAGTCGTTGATCTTTCGATGAATATGTGAAACGGATAAAATTTCTTCAAAATTAAAAATTCACGCCTTGCCACATATAATCATGATCTGACCATTGCAAGTGTGAACTTTTAATATAATTTCAGTAATGAAAATTTAAATGTCTACCATGCTTATTAATTTATGTAAATGTGTCATCACACTGACGGTTTTTTAAACTGTATAAATATGTTTGAATTTTATAAAACAATGCATCAAAGGGTTTCTTCAAAAGTGATACTCCACTCTACAGTTTTAGGAAGATCAACTGGAAAAAGACGAAATAAAGGTAAGTATAAAATTTTTGCGTAGATAACATTTTTTTTTTTTGTTTGAGAAAAACTACATAAACTTGCAAGATTGATTGTTTGTTTGTTTTCCGCCACACTCAACACTTTTTTCAGTTATCTGGTGGCGTCCAGTTTTTGTACGTGGAGGTGAGAACCCAGATACAATGTATATCGGCGCGAGCGGGATTCGAACCCGCGCCGACTAGATTTTGAGCGCGATGCTTTAACCACTCGGCCATGGAGGCCCCTAAACTTGCAAGAAAGAGAATAATAAATTCTAGGTACAAAATGAGACGATTTACAATTTGAATATCTCGGATAAAATAAAAACAATTTCTAAAGAAGAGAGTACGCAGTAAAGATGCTTTAAGTGAATGAGAGAAACATTTTTCTTAAGGAAGTATAACTCACCAGAAAAAAAAATGATGTGTATCAATAGTGAAGGATATGTACACTGTAAAATAATATAATGAATTTGAAAACTTTCAAAATTTACTTTATTTAGCTAAAAATGCAATTTTAGTAAAGAGTAATCTCGACAAAAATTTAAAACCCCAGCTTGACTTGAACCCAAGATTAACTCATCGAGCTATCGACCTAGACAACGGCGAAAATACAAATATTGCCGATATTTACATGTATGTTTTTATTTTTATGTTTTCAGTGGAAGTCGGCCATCATGACGGCATAGCATACCGCCTTAGCATAAAATTACATAATGCTTAATAAAAAAAATTATTATTAGTATTAATTTTTATGAAATTCCTTATTTCTGTAAAATTCTGTTGTGTGACTTTAAAAACAGTGTTTCCAAAATCTTTATGACTGATTTGTTGAAAACAGCATCTATCTACCATATAGAATTGCCACGTTGTAAATTTTGCACATCAATTTATCTACCGAGTTGAGTGACGGTTGAAATGGTGCGAGTAACTAGGCACACTTAAAATGTTACATCGCGTCATGAATGACTTTATGTATTAAAAATGTAGGAAAGTAATTAAATTACTCAAATATGCCACGTGCGTAGTGCCAGCCGCCGGATAGCTGAAAAATTGCTCAGGCGGCTATAAACAAACAAACAAACAAAAAACGTGCGTAGTGCCTATCTTTCGTACTTTCCGAACTTGTGACCTTCGAGGTCAATGCACATCGGCGATTACGAGCAGAAATTACCGCCATGAAAACAATGATTCGTAAATCGACATTTTCTGCTGATTTGACATTCTAGTACATAAGAAACACAATAATTTATTTTTTTAAAAATCATAAAGTTTTCCTCATAATAATAATAATAATAGTTGTAATATCCTTTATTTACCCAGGATGACCCAAATTAGCACACAGCTAGTTTTCATTGCTTTTAAACACATATACAAACATAAACATAAACTTGTACTTAAAATTAGTATCTAAACATGAATACATAATAGAAAAGAGAAGAAAAACAAACATATCACAGGACAAACATAAAACAGTATCTAAACATTAATACATGATATAAAAGAGAAGAAAAACAAACATATCACAGGACAAACATAAAATAGTATCTAAACATTAATACATGATATAAAAGAGAAGAAAAACAAACATATCACAGGACAAACATAAAATAGTATCTAAACATTAATACATGATATAAAAGAGAAGAAAAACAAACATATCACAGGACACACATAAAATAGTATCTAAATATTAATACATGATATAAAAGAGGAGAAAAACAAACATATCACAGGACAAACATAAAATAGTATCTAAACATTAATACATGATATAAAAGAGAAGAAAAACAAACATATCACAGGACACACATAAAATAGTATCTAAACATTAATACATGATATAAAAGAGAAGAAAAACAAACATATCACAGGACAAACATAAAATAGTATCTAAACATTAATACATGATATAAAAGAGAAGAAAAACAAACATATCACAGGACAAACATAAAATAGTATCTAAACATTAATACATGATATAAAAGAGAAGAAAAACAAACATATCACAGGACACACATAAAATAGTATCTAAATATTAATACATGATATAAAAGAGGAGAAAAACAAACATATCACAAGACAAACATAAAATAGTATCTAAACATTAATACATGATATAAAAGAGAAGAAAAACAAACATATCACAGGACAAACATAAAATAGTATCTAAACATTAATACATGATATAAAAGAGAAGAAAAACAAACATATCACAGGACAAACATAAAATAGTATCTAAACATTAATACATGATATAAAAGAGAAGAAAAACAAACATATCACAGGACACACATAAAATAGTATCTAAACATTAATACATGATATAAAAGAGAAGAAAAACAAACATATCACAGGACACACATAAAATAGTATCTAAATATTAATACATGATATAAAAGAGGAGAAAAACAAACATATCACAGGACAAACATAAAATAGTATCTAAACATTAATACATGATATAAAAGAGAAGAAAAACAAACATATCACAGGACAAACATAAAATAGTATCTAAACATTAATACATGATATAAAAGAGAAGAAAAACAAACATATCACAGGACACACATAAAATAGTATCTAAACATTAATACATGATATAAAAGAGAAGAAAAACAAACATATCACAGGACACACATAAAATAGTATCTAAACATTAATACATGATATAAAAGAGAAGAAAAACAAACATATCACAGGACACACATAAAATAGTATCTAAACATTAATACATGATATAAAAGAGAAGAAAAACAAACATATCACAGGACAAACATAAAATAGTATCTAAACATTAATACATGATATAAAAGAGAAGAAAAACAAACATATCACAGGACACACATAAAATAGTATCTAAACATTAATACATGATATAAAAGAGAAGAAAAACAAACATATCACAGGACACACATAAAATAGTATCTAAACATTAATACATGATATAAAAGAGAAGAAAAACAAACATATCACAGGACACACATAAAATAGTATCTAAACATTAATACATGATATAAAAGAGAAGAAAAACAAACATATCACAGGACACACATAAAATAGTATCTAAACATTAATACATGATATAAAAGAGAAGAAAAACAAACATATCACAGGACACACATAAAATAGTATCTAAACATTAATACATGATATAAAAGAGAAGAAAAACAAACATATCACAGGACACACATAAAATAGTATCTAAACATTAATACATGATATAAAAGAGAAGAAAAACAAACATATCACAGGACACACATAAAATAGTATCTAAACATTAATACATGATATAAAAGAGAAGAAAAACAAACATATCACAGGACACACATAAAATAGTATCTAAACATTAATACATGATATAAAAGGGAGAACAAACATAGAATAAGATACGTTTGTATACACAGTGTCACAGTACATGTATATTAAAAAATTTGCCATGTACATTATCAAAGACCCGAAGTAACTAAGGGGAAAATACAATGCTTAAGTGTTACTTCTGTTGAAATATTCCATTAGATACACAGTTTTAAAAATTTCAACCGCTGCTTCGCACTTGGATATTTTATTGAAAATAGATGTTGAACAACAGCTTTATGACAAACTGGATCATTTCAGCTTTCCAACTGTCATTTTCCCATATTGTTAGCATTTTCCCATTATCAACTGCATAAGGTGTTTATGTATGTCAGTTGATTCGATATACAGGAGCTTGTTCTGCGTATGATCAGTTTTAAATCGAGGCAGACTACTGACAAATAAGTTGATGTTTCAACAGTCTCGGAAAGTCTGCATTTTGCAAAATCTGTGGTCGTTATAACAGCTTTATTTGTCAACATAAGCTGTAATTAGGTCAAATGCTGTCTGACGTGTTTCATACCAATTGTTAGGCCGTTGTTTACACACTCATTGTGACAAATCACTACATTTATCTGACCAAGATACAGGACTCACGGAGGATGTGATCCGTCGACAGTGGATGCTTACTACTTCTAGGCACCTAATCCCACCCCTGATACATCCAGGAGTCGGTGTTTGCCCAACTCTTAATTTTGTATTTCTTATAATTTGAGTTACGAGAACTTACGAGATTTATCATTGTTCACCTTTTCATTTTATCACTTTCTCACGTATCTGTCACAAGCTTGTGTCATCTACTTTGAAGACATTCTACTTCCATGGGGCAGCCGCCGGATAGCTGAAAAATTACTCAGGCGGCTATAAACAAACAAACAAACAAACTTCCATGGGAATCCGGGTTGTTAGAATAGATCCTCAGTACCCCTTGCTTGTCGTAAGAGGCGCCTAAATGGGGCAGTCCTTCGGATGGGACCGCAAAACCGAGGCCCCGTGTCACAGCAGGTATGGCACGTTAAAGATCCCTCCCTGCTCAAACGCCATAAGCGCCGAGCATAGGCCTAAATTTGCAGCCCTTCAACGGCAATGGTGACGTCTGCATATGAGTGAAACATTCTCGAGCTGGACGTTAAACAATATATAATCAATCAATCATATTAGTAATATTGGTTGAATTCACCATGCCATCACTACAGAAGCGTGTAAGATTCTTGCCAATGCACTCGTATCAAAATTTGATTTTGTGAACTCCCTTCTGTTTGTAAAATGAAGACCACCTTGGATCTTATACAGAAGGTACAGTACACCGCAGTCAGGCTTATGTCGGGGACAATGACGCATGATCATATTTTCCAAGTCTTAGCGCAGCTGCATTGGCTTCCAGTGCATTATCCTCCACAATACAAAATCTTGGTGTTTACCTTCTGCGCCCCGTTGGGATGTGTACCCGAATATCTTCACGTTTGCACTAGTCTGACCACTATGATCTGAAACATCACTGACAGTCATTTTCGTACAAAGTCTTTTGGGGAACGCACGTTCAGTTGGGTTGCAGCTAGTTTGTGGAATGACCTTCCTAATGATGTTAAGGCTGCCCAAAAAACAATACCGTCTTTTTTTCCTGTCACCCCTGAGACACTGTAGAAATAATACACAAATACAATATATAAAGTGGAAGTGACGTGTTTATTGATCTGTTCATTATCATCATCTATTCATCACATAACCAAGACTGTTCATCATATCATCATCAGTCTATTCATCACATCAAATCTATTAATCATCATCATAGTCGTCAATTTCATCGTAACATCAAGCCGTGACATACATGTAACTAAACATCCTTTAGAAAAAAGAATAAACACATTTCATATATCAACTTCTCAAAGAAAATGCAAAAATTATCTACACAGTCCCTCTCAAAAAATTATGTGTTCTCTGGCTGAGCGCTAACATATGAAATGCCCAATAATCGGATATTACCCATGAACCACCCACAAAGAGGCGCGAAGAAGCGCCCCCTACAGTATCTCAATTCAGGAGAAAATAATTCTGTTCTAATTCATCAATTCAAACGAATAAAATTATATTTTCAACAAAAAACCCCCTGAAACAGTGGCCTCCGTGGCCTAGTGGTTAGAGCATTGCGTTCAAAATCACAAAGCCTCTCACCTCTAGTTGGCGCGGGTTCAAATCCTGCTCTCGTCGATATATGTGAGAAAATTTGCCAGTTTACTTTCGGAAGGTCGGTGGTCTCTTCCCGGATACATTGTATCTGGATTCTCTCCTCCACCAACAAAAACTGGACGCCTCCAGATAACTGAAAAATTGTTGAGTGTGGCGAAAAACAAACAAACAAACAAACAAACAAAAAACTGAAAAACTCATGTCTTTCAGATTGCTCTCCCTAACTCATAAGCTTGTTAGGCAGTACATCCTCCCCTCAATGACCATCATTAATGCAAGTTTCTTAATCTAAATCTTTTAATGTTTTTTTTTTTATTTATTTCGTTGATATCTAATATTTTATAACTTCCAAAAAATTGTATCTCTTACTGCATATTATATATTTCATAAATAATTGTACCTTTAATGCACATTCATGCCGCACGATTTTGCTAAGAACCTTAGGGTGATTTTCATTATATAAGGCGCTCTATCAATGTTTATTATTATTATTATTATTATTATTGATTATTTTGCTATAGTTTTCAAAATACCAATACAGAAACGCCAATATTGTGCAATACAGTATTCTTATCATATTGTAAATGGCCCGTTCGCGTCATGGCCGCGTCAAACCTTAGACGAAAAATAGGTAGTGATTGCTCCTTCCCCAAAAGCTCGGCATTTAGAAGTGAGAATTACGGGTCTTTCGGATATGACCTTTAAAACGGAGGTCCCGTGTCACGGTAGGCGTTGGGACGTTAAAGAATCCTCACTGCTACGGCCCAGAGCGCTAAGCATAGGTCTAAATTTGTGGTACTTCACCTACAGCTGGTGACGGCGTCTCAATATGAGTGAAAAATTCTCGACGGGACGTAAAACAAACAATCAAACATATTGTAAATGATAAATCACAAATCATTGATTCTATTCAACGTTATACATGAATAGTGTATATGAATTAGTAATCTTTATCTTATTTTTAACAGATAAGGAGAATTGAACCTTTACCATGGATCGAAAACGGTTGAAATATCAGGTGTATTGCTGTTTTCAGCAATGTATCTTATACATAATGTCACAAAGTTTGAGCAACGGAAAATACAATTTTGATATAACTAAGTTGAACATGATGTATGCTTCAGTTGAAGGAACTGGACAACTCTGTTTTCCCTCAGATGACCTACTAACATTGCCACATATTCCCGTATACTCCTGTTCGTGCAATCCCGAATGCGTCTTCAATTCCCAACCATGTTGCTATGAGGCCTTCTTTAAAAGTGAAGGTGTACATTGTCGAAATCTTTCCATTGCATTGTTGCAATCAAACCTTCACTCGTTTTTTTACGTCATAGATTCTTGTCCGTTGGAATGGGACGTAGAAAATTTTACTGGTTGTACAGGAGACATGATGGAACATCCGCCGGTAGTGGACCCAATCACAAAGAAATCCTTCCTCAACAAGTATTGTGCTATGTGCAATGGAGTTTTTCAAACAGAGAATTGGGAATTGGACATTTACTGCACCAATCAAACCGATTTTAACTATTTATCTTCATATGAGGAAATCTTGTCTACTGCACAGTCAGGGGGTTGTTCTGTATTATACAGCACACAATATGCATCGAAGTGTGCAGTCGACAAAAATGTCGTCACCAAATGCAATGTGTCTGGTACTTGGACGAACTATGACCAAGACATAGAGATGGCTTGTCTCAGCGATTATTATCTCACATACGAGAATTTCAAAAATATATTTTGCGCAATCTGTAACCCCCCAGTTATATCTCCGTATTTAGAGCCGTTGTCGTGTGTAAATCCATTGAAAGCTGAACTGACTGCAGCTTGTGATAGCCAACCCGAGACCTTACTCCGATATCCTTATAAAAATATCTATTGTCGAATGTGTCATCAATATAGGGATGGCATTATGCCATCCATACCGTCTCAGGCATTCTCATCAATGTTCAGAGAAAATACCTCGACTCCATTTTTATACACATTAACATATAACTATTATGTGACTCACATTTCAACCATTATTGATAAAGCACGACAAGATAGAGGAAGATCATCATCGAAAAATCGACAGTTTCAAAGTGATAGCGTTAACGTCACCAATCTGTTGGAAAAAAGTATGTCCGCTTTTGCAGGAAAAATATGTAATTCAAATCATTTTGGTTTGGCAAACCACGATTTATACCTGCAGGACTGTTCCTGTCATCCTAGCTGTACCAAAACTTGCTGTGATGATCTAGCCATTCAGCAACCTTTTTCTTGCATAAATACAGATTTCCCTCCGTCCGAGGTTGAAGGTGGTGGATATTACGTTTTGAATGATTGTCCCCAGACAGACGAAGCAATCCATAGTCTTTGCACAACAACAAGAACAGATGACATCACGTTCCAAATTCCAGTTACGAGAGCTTTTCGAGGAAATTCTACCTCGTATAGAAATATCTACTGTATGCTAGGTAGCCTAATAACATCGTCATACGAGGATTTAAATCTGTATGATATATTACCCTATCAAACAAGACCATGGACGGTATTAATTGCTTGTCCACATCCTCTACCGTCCCGGTGGTCAGTGTCATTGAATGTCACCCTACAATATTCATTACATGTTAATTGTACTCAAACACTCCTTCCAGACAAAGAAAGTACTCTTTGTGACACAGAAGACGTAGAAATAAAAGAATGCAACCAAACTGGAACCTGGGTCTCCTCTGATGCGGACGTATCTAAAGCATGCGAAAATACCGAGGACTTTCGTTTTCCTACAGTCATCGATAAAGTCCAAGGAATATCCTATAAAAATAAGTTTTGTAGATTGTGCAATCCCCATAACATATCGTATAGTCAGGCGCCTGTCTCAACGTGTCCCAGCAATTTCTGGAAAATCAACAGTCGATTATATAATAATTGCAAAAACTTACCAGATACACACGTGTGCTCTGAATACAAGAATATAGCTTGTGAACTTTGTAACGATGCACAAGGATGTGACTTGCAGTACAGTAGAGAAATCAAAGCGAAGGATATATATCGGAGAGGGACGATTTTCAACGGTCATGGGATAATGAAAAGTTACAGATCTATGTTAGCTCTGTCTGCATTTGATTCCAAAGAACAAGTACAATCTGTTTGTACACAACAGGAAATACATCAGGTTGGTTTTTACACATCGATTCATTCATTTATAACTGTATATCACTACAGTGAATATTAAGGTAGTTCAACAGAGAATATACTTGGATGGTAAAATATCTCATTCTAATAGACGAATCAGTTATTAGAGAATATGCTACGGGAGGTCATGAGTTTCTAGTCCCGCTCAAAAAAACAAAAACACATAGATAGGTAGTGATTGCTCCCTCACCAAACGCTCGGCATTTAGAAGTGAGAATCACGGATCTTTCGCATATGATCTCAGAAACGGAGGCCGGCGTTACGGTGGGCTTTGCACGTTAAAGAAGCATTGTTGCTGAGGAACTTGACTGAGTGTTATTCATAGGTCTTAAATTGTTTTACTTCACCTATGTAAATGGTGTTTCAATATGAGACATGACTTAAAAATGCACAAAGGCACAAGGAAAAAAATTCGAAGTACTAAATATACTGTAAGGATCCGCGTCAATGCAGTTCTAATCCACATGCATTTGTCAAGAACGGAGCCCTACTTTCGTTTCATGAAAGAATTGAAGGCCTACAAGAATACTTCAGAACCCACAGAGAACGCAGTCACATAAGACTAATGTTCTAGAAGAATTTGTTTAATATATACTATGGTTGCTTTCAAATTTCTCTTGTATTTTTAAACGTCTCACTGCTCTGGCTCCGAGATTACAACTTGTACTATTTTGGATTGTCAGAATTTCTGGATTGTCAGAATCTTCAGCGTACGAGATATATCTGTTGATGTTATACTTATACTTTACTTTTGAAATTGTACACATATCCTTTTTGATTGTTTGTTTGTTTTACGTCCCGTCGAGAATTTTTCACTCATACTGAGACGTCATCAGCTGTAGGTGAAGTACCACAAATTTAGACCTATGCTTAGCGCTCTAGGCCATAGCAGTGAGGGTTCTTTAACGTGCCAACGCCTACCGTGACACAGTACCTCCATTTTTAAGGTCATATCCGAAAGACCCGTGATTCTCACTTCTAAATGCCGAGGCACGAGCGGGGCTCGAACTCACGACCTCCCGGTTACGAAGCGAACGCTCTAACCACTGAGCTACCGCGACCGGTTATTGCCTTTTTCCATATGTTTTACCCGCAACATCAACTATGACGTTCGTTTCATTTGAAATACGTTTGTGACGTCATAGTACCTTGTGCATGTAGTCTCGTGTTACGTTGCTATGATCAATAAACACGACTGAAGAAGACCGGTAACATTTCGAAATATTTCAGAAAAGTGTTTAGAGTGTTTGTATATATATATATATATATATATATATATATATATATATATATATAATGAAAATATTACAAACCCGATTGCGTATATACTCGACTAGTTTCTTCAATTCTTCAGGCGAATACTGAATATTGCTTAGTTACACAAGTACACAGGAATTGCAAAGTGATATCATATAGCACCAATATATTGTTACTCTTAAGCAGAGTTCATTATGACGTCATAATATACCGTCCGTAAAATAGTACAGGAAAATTGTAATATGCAAAAAAAAGGGGGGGGGGGTTAAATATTAATTCTTTTTTAAAATCCAATTAAGTAGCATTTAAGAAAGGTTTATATTTTTGAATAAATAGTTTTTCTTTGGTTTTACTTTTTTTTCTGTTGTGTCTTTGTAGAATTTATAGAGTGGAAAAACGGTAAAATTCGGATTAATGTTTTTGGCGCAATTTCTAATGTGCACGCTTACATGAGTGCAATGGTATTTGGATTCTCGGATCTGTTGTCGGTGAACGGTCATGCGGTGTTTTAAGGTGTCTCCTGTCTGGCCGATGTAATTTTTACCGCATCCGGCGCAGGTAATTATATAAATAAGGTTGGAACTAACACATGTCACTGACGTTTTTACTGTAAATTTACTTATGTTGTTAAAGAAAAATTCCAATCTTTGCGTTATATACGAGTACGTAGGTTTGTTGCGTTTAGTGATGACGGGTGGGGGGGGGGGGGGGGGGGGGGGGGAGGAGGAGTGTGAAGGACTTTGTCGTTTGCTTTTGATCAATCAGACATGAAAAAAGTTTTGGAAAATTCCCAAATCAAGGTGCGCCAAAAACATTAATCCGAGCTTTACCGTTTTTTCACTATAAATTCTACAAAGACTCAACAGAAAAAGAACGTAAATATATTCAGCATACTCCTAAAGAATTGAAGAAACTAGTCGAATATATACTCAATCGGCTTTGTGATATTTTTATTATACTATTACTTGTGTAGATTTATACTTATTTCTGGATTATATATATATATATATATATATATATATATATATATATATATATATCAATAGATCATTTACTCTAATACCGGTCGCGGTAGCTCAGTGGTTAGAACGTTCGCTTCGTAACCGGGAGGTCGTGAGTTCGAGCCCCGCTCGTGATATGGCCGCGTCAAACCTAAGACGAAAAATAGGTAGTGATTGCTCCTTCGCCAAACGCTCGGCATTTAGAAGTGAGAATCACGGGTCTTTCGGATATGACCTTAAAAACGGAGGTCCCGTGTCACGGTAGGCGTTGGTACGTTAAAGAATCCTCACTGCTACGGCCCTGAGCGCTAAGCATAGGTCTAAATTTGTGGTACTTCACCTACAGCTGATGACGTCTCAATATGAGTGAAAAATTCTCGACGGGACGTAAAACAAACAAACAATCAATCAATCATTTACTCTAAGTGTGATTTACGAGTGACTTTAGAACTTTTTGTGAATTAAAATGTTGTTTATAAGAGTGTGAATATATGTTTTTCACATCATTATATGTATAATTACTTTGGACATTCATTGCGCTAAAAAAAGTACGTTGTCCTCACAATAACGACGTTAATCTATGTTTATTGGTTTTTGTTTTTTTTTTTAATTTCACTGAAGAGCCAAAGGGCGAAGGCGCTTTGGAGTAAATGTGAAACCTTCGCCTGTATTTTTTCCCCAAAAAGATTATTCATTTACTTATGAATCAAATTTATACTTGCTTATAACTGTATTTAAAAAAATGACATTTTGATAAATAACGCAATGTCAAGCGAACTATATTATGACGCGCAGCGAGGAACAGAAAAATGTGTTAAGGCCAGTCATCGCGCGTACTTGCCAAACTGAGGAAGAAAAATGTTCCGTTAATAACTGTCAAAAAGAATATCCTTTCTAGGATTTATAAAATGTAAAGCATCATTGAGCGTGTTTAACAAAATATCAGACACATGCATGTATACAGAAAATTGCTTTATGATATTAACAGTATTATAATAGATGACTTGATTATATTGAAAGCGTATAACGGTGACTCAGTCCCCATTTAGATCGATACGCGCAGATCGGCGATCTCGATAGTCGGACCCAAAACTTTGCTATAGACCCCCGTTAACGTAAAAGAAATCAATCACCCATGTATAATTTATGACTGATATATGATTTTCAACTTTTAATTTCAGACATCTTGTAGAAAAGTGGAGTGTTTTCCGGGTAAAATCCTCAAGGGCTCTTCTTGCTTACCACTCATACACAGTACAGAAAATTTAAGATTTGTTATAAACATTCAAATCTTTGTCAATTTAAAGCGACCGATGTATGTCTTGAAAGTGATTCAAGCCGTACAACTCTGGGTAGAGACAAGCATTGAGAATATAACCCAAGCCGTAATCAGTTTTGAGAAAAGTAGATTTGTGTCCAAAATTGCGTGTAATGCAGAGTCCAGTAGTCTAAATATTTCAAGCGACGTTATATTCTTTGTAAACTCCAGATTGCCTGATCGACTGGATATAGAAAACAAACTTCTTGATTTTGTTCAGTCGGTCACTCAAATAATTCTCATCGATACAAGTGCTGTTATTCAAACACGTCTTAATTTCGACCTAGAATTCCT
The DNA here is from genome assembly GCA_024699665.1 of Ostrea denselamellosa. Lineage (NCBI taxonomy): Eukaryota > Metazoa > Mollusca > Bivalvia > Ostreida > Ostreidae > Ostrea > Ostrea denselamellosa. The sequence goes on along the minus strand of JAMZEH010000030.1, from coordinate 2,840,225 downwards.
TATCGTGGATCCAAACGTCTGCAGCATAGTAAAAGAGTCAGGTGCCCGTTTTCCTGTCATATACAGACGGGTGTTGATCAATCAACTACTGCTTTGTCGGTTGATTACTCTTAAGTCTGAAGAATATGTAGTTGAAAGCCCTTTAAGGATAAGAATACTGGCATCTAACAAGTTGCTGTCCTTTCAAGAGTTTCGCGTCTCGGAAAATGGAAGTTACCAGGTATGCGTTGAAAATATTGTTCTAGGATCTGTCGAGAATTCATTATTGTCGGATATCTCAGACCCATTGTCCATCCTCACTGGTTCCTGCACGGTGGTCTCTGTGATCTGTATTTTCATTACATTTCTGACTTACTGCGCTTTTGAAAGTCTGCGAACCATTCCTGGAATCAACAGTATGTGCTTGACAGCAACATTGTTTTGTTTGCAGTTATTTATGTTAACAAGAAAATATTTCTTTCAATCACATTTTGTATTAAGAGTCTTTCTGTCGGCCATTAGCCATTATTTTTTACTGTCTGTTTTCTTTTGGCTCAATATGTGTTCTTATCATATGTTTCGCGTGTTTACGAAAAGTTTCAAAAATTCCCCCAAGCTGAGTAGACTGAAAACCATTATGGGGTATTCTCTGTACTCATTTGGTTTGCCTCTTCTGATAGTTTTGGGTAACATTGTTGCTTCCGTTCTAATCTCCTCGGGACATGAATATGGATATGGGAAAACAGAAACCTTGGTTGACAACAAACTTTCTTACTTTGTGACCTTTATAGCACCATTGTCATCGGTATGCATCGCCAATTCAATATTCTTTGCTGTTACAGCATATCAGATCAAAACTACACCAAAGGTAGATAACTCAGATCACGGACACGTACACTTAATAATATATCTCAAGTTATCTACCCTTACAGGACTGACTTGGGCCTTTCAGATATTAGATGCATTTTTGGAGTTGTCTGCCCTGTCTTATGTAGCAGCAGTCTTGAACAGTTTGCAGGGTTTCTTCCTGTTCATTAGCTATGTGTGCAATGCTAGGGTGTGGAGAATGTACAAAGAGTTCCTGTGCATTGAGAAGAAATAAAAGGTAATCCACAGTATTGTGAAAATACCTGGAAAAAAATAGCTGAAACACTTGGTAAACATTCAGAGGGTGTGCTATTTGACGCATTCTAAACATTCAGAGGGTGTGCTATTTGACGCATTCTAAACATTCAGAGGGTGTGCTATTTGACGCATTCAGAACATTCAGAAGATGCACTATTTGACGCATTCAACGTAATCTGAATCTTTGGAGGGTGCACACTCTGGTATATACTGAAGATTTATAGAGTGCTTTATTTGACGCATTCTGAACATTCAGAGGGTGCACTGTTTGACGCATTCTAAACGTTCAGAGGGTGAGGTGTTAACGCATTCTGGGTTATTTGACGCATTCTGAACATTCAAGGTGTGCACTTTTTGTCATATTCTGAATATTGAGAAGTTGTGTTATTTGAATCATTCTGAATATATAAAAGGTGTGTTATTTGATACATTCGGAATAATCAGCCGATGCACTATATTTCCACAAACAGGAATTGATATCTTTCCCATTTAATGCGACACATTTAACAAAGAGAGAGGATTTTTGTTTAAACTTAATCAATCTCACCCAACGTTAAAATTCTAGGGTACTATTTATACAACAGTTTTTCTCTGGATACCAAATTGCGTAGAAGTAGGCAAATTATTTTGTCAATACAAGAAATTATACAGATACGTGTATTCATATTTTTCAGTATGTGTTATTTATTTCTCATTTTTTTATTTATTAATTTTTACTTTCTCTCTGTGTCTGTCTGTCTTCTCTCTCTCTCTCTCTCTCTCTCTCTCTCTCTCTCTCTCTCACATATGAATGAATGAATCGTACTATAAAAGAACGTGTTGAATTTTCAAATGTACATTTGTAAATAATGTAAAATAGATGGTTTCATAGGCAAATTTTGTGATAATATGTTTTTCTTAGCTATTTTAAACCATTTACCAATACTTCTAAAGGCCTCCTTGACCGAGTAGTTAGAGCAATGCGCTCAAAATCACAAGGCCTCTCACCTCTACCCGGCGCGGGTTCGATCCTCGCTCGCGCCGAAATATGTGGGTTGGACGCCACCAGATAACTGAAAAATTGTCGAGTGTGGCGGAAAGAAAAATCAATCAATAGCACCATGATAAATGAGTTGTTGCTTTTTTTCTTAATCACTAAACATTTAAACTACTAAATAAAAATATATATTTTTTAAAACAAAAATTAATGTAATTTAGAGTGATCATAAGTAATTATGATTACAATGTGGAAAAGTAATTTGAAATAATTAATTACTTTAAAAAGAACAGAAGTAATCAACAGGTAAACAATTACCTTTAATTAACGAAGTAATTGTAATTTACTACTAATTAATTACTTTTTAAAATGACCCCCATCACCTCTTAATACGATAAATTGGCAGATACTGTGTAATTTGACAAATAAATAATAGACCTCCGCGATTCATTGACATACACGCGTCCGACATTGTTTTGGTGAAAGTGAGTTCAAGATATACGACATAGCTGAATCTGTTGAGTCTGTACTCACGTAAAAGAATGATTTTTGTCAACGCAATTCGAGAACGGTACACAGGTCTGTTATTTTCATGCTGATATGAATGCGTACACATTCATGTCAATTTTAATTTTTGTGGTTGATTGGCTGTATATTGTTTAATATCCCACTCGGGAGTTTTTCACTCAGATGGAGGCGTCACCATTGCCGGTAAAGGACTGTAAAGTTAGGCCTATACTTAATGCCTTTGAGCAGGGACGGATCTTTATCCTACAGCGACACGGGGCCTCAGTTTTTGCGGTCTCATCCGACGGGCCGCCCCATTTAGTCGCCTCTTATGAAAAGCAAGGGATACTGGGGATCTATTCTACCCAGATCCCCATGAACGGGATTTTAATATCTGTGATCTTGCTTTACACACCTGCCTGATACTAGGTATAGAAATTTATTGGGTTTTTAAACTCCATAGATGACAAGGCGAATTGAAGTGATTTGTTTTTCCGATGCCATATTGTCGTTTATCGTTTACAACTCACCGTCAAAAGAAAATTTATGACAATCACTTGACACGTTTTATACCATGACATACTACATGAGTTCGAGGTAAACGAAATATCACAACAATATGTTTGCCTGAGTTATGATTTGAAGGATGACACACGATATTATACTACAGCTGGTGACGTCTCAATATGAGTGAAAAATTCTCGACGGGACGTAAAACAAACAAACAAACAATCAATCAATCAATCACATACTACAGAAAAGTTACAGATATCTATCTGAGAGACGCCTTCAGTAGTTTAAAGGTCTGCATAAGTTTACAATTTGTTCCATATTGAACTTTTTGTGTTCTAATATAAAAGTAAACACATTCCGCATTCTCCTCTATACTAAACAGGTAGCTTAGAGGTTGAGAGGTCAAACCTAACGTTCGGCATTTAGAAATGAGAATTACGGGTCTTTTCGATATGACCTTAAAAACGGAGGTCCCACGTCACTGCAAGCTTTGACACTTTAAAGGGTCTGGTTCACGTTTTTTGAAGAAGAAAAAAATCATTTTTTATGTTTAGAATTAAAAATATAACTCATTTAATGTTGACAACCAAAATTTGGACGTTAACACGTTGACAAGACCACTGCTAGGAATGAACGGCACCTCTGGGTTGGAGTATGGGGAATGAACGGCACCTCTGGGTTGGAGTATGGGGTATGGACGGTACCTCTGGGTTGGAGTATGGGGAATGAACGGCACCTCTGGGTTGGAGTATGAACGGCACCTCTGGGTTAGGATTGTGAGGTATGAACAACTCTGGGTAGACATTAAAATGGATCAGCCATGTTTGTTATGTTCATTTTGAAATTAATCTATTTTGCATGTATCGTAAATCACTGTTTACCTAAACTATGTTGATATATCCTCATATTCTGACAAAATGTTGAATACTCTTTGTATGTGAATGTTGACCATATCAACACCTCTTAATGTTGGTTACGCTCTCTCTCTCTCTCTCTCTCTCTGAGAGTATGATATATGTTTTTGCTATCTGAGTTTTCTTTCTCTTTCAAAGCATCAATTTCAATGTAGTAAGATTTAATTGTGAATAAAATTCAGTTAAAATTCCGCATTGTCTTTGTTAATTTTTCACACAAAATGTGGATCAGGATAAGGCCGCTTGCTACAAACATTTTATCAAAATATTATGAAAATGTATACCACATTTATGTTTATGTAAGTAAAACGACTTTTCACTGTATGACATTTAAGTTTTACTCACGATTGCTCAGCTATGTTGTTCAATACAGCTAGAAAAACGTTGCATAGAGTTATATAGGGGCGGGCAACATGTCACTATTTTGTAACATTCTAGAAAAAGAAAATATACCACTGTTTTAGGAATTTAATATATCTACCAATAACAACCAGGATAAGCTAACAAGATGTCTATCCATACATCTTATTTTATTACTATTATTTTGTTGCATGCAATGAATTCTTTGCCCTCACTCGACAGAAACAAACAAATCCCAAAATAGCCATTTTCCGAGTTATCGTATTCCGGCGGTATTTTAACATTTACTTTGTACTTGAGTCACGTAATTTTTGTAAAAATGCGGGGGGCGAATGACTTTTGTTAAAATTGTTTATGTTAGAAACGAGTTTATCTTCTGCGAAATGCCCAAGTTCTGTTGAGTTATGAAAGGATGTAAGTCGGATACGAGGAAGAAGGGGATATATGGGTTCATGACTGATGTGAAATTCTTTGTATTTCCTACATCTAAACTTTGCAGAAAATGGCTTGAATTGTTAAGGCACCGTGACCACAACCTCTCACGTCACGACAGGTTATGTTCCAGACATTTTGTAGATTGTGAACCAACACCACATCATCTTTACCCCAAGCATTTTCGGTACAACAACTTAAAATTTTTGCAGGGATCCCAGGGAGCATCATCGAAATTTCTAGACGCACCGTTCCTTGATACACTTAAATCCAATTCTACCGCAAGTTGACACCAAGTCTTAAAATGTTATCTATTCTATAAAAGTGGCATGTAACTCCTTGATTCAGTAAAATCGCTTTCATTCTGGTACTTTAAATCTTTTGAAATTCATGTTGAAAACCGGATGTTGATGTTCCCGCATCGAGTACAAAGTAAATGCTAGAATCATGCCGGAATACGGTAACTTGAAAATGGACTATTCCAGCAGAAGTTTCTTTCAAGGGCAGATTGTAGGAATTTCGCCTGTGTTGTAGTAAGCTCGATTTTATGGACAATAGTAGTCCTATATGCTACTTTACCGACCCAAACTGTCAACACAGAGTCGAGACAGGGTATATACATATATAGAAAACTGCAGATTTGAAATGGAAGCACTAGACCTTAATAAACGTTTCTTTCTCTCTTTTTACAATAGATCATTAAAATTAAATATTCTAATATCACGTATCAGATACCTCTACTATTATTAGTGCGGGAAGAAACTAAATGTTTCCAGGCGATGCAAAATGAAATAGCACATTTTCGAGTTACTAGTGGAACACGTGTTTTCTAGATTTTATAGACAGTGATTTCAAGATCTGGTTAATCTTCGATACAGTTAGTAACAGTTTTACGAAGAAATGGAGGATCAAAAACGAGATACTATTGCTAAGCGGAAGGCTTGTATTGGGGACACAAGGAAGATAGGAAAATATGGTTATATGGAAAACATTACATTTCCGACAAAGAGAAGGGATCCGCGATCAGAAGATAAAATTACCTCTGGCTTCAGTTCCACTGCAATTTCGCACTACTTAACTAAATCAGTTTTTAAACAAAAGGAATGCCCCTCGATCCGAAAGAGAGCATTTAAATTCTGGCACGTACCGTGGAAAAAAAATCGATTGAAGAAGTTGTTTCCATCATTTTAAAACCTGCCGCTATATTTAGGTTTTAAAACTGGAAATGCGTAGGGCTATTCATAACTGAGGGCGCGTGTAAAATTTGGGTAAAATTGGTGTTCCGGAAGTAATTCGAAAATGTGCTATTAGAAATGTGCAAAAAGACCAAGGTGTTTAAAAAATTATGGCATGTCGCAAAACATTAAGCATGCTATAATTTGTCATCTTCTTATCAACGCTGGACACCCACAGAACGAGCTTATTACAAATACAGTGTGGGCTTCTGTAGTTATAAATTAATAAAGTCGAGGAGAATGGGTCGATGATGTTCAAGAGCCTTGTTCTACATTACATACTGAGACAGTGGACAGTTTCGATCACATTCTTCTTAGAACAGAAATATGATTTATCACACTAATTAATCCTGGCGGAGTTGGTTGAAAGTGTTTGCACTTACTAAAGTGACACCCTTGGTAGTTATAAACTACAGTGTGGCAGCTGAGGTCGATACGATGGCGAGAATAATTTTCCGGTGAGAGTTGAAATAGCCTGAGCAAGATCGACTGGGGACTCCCAACAGTCCTATATAATAGTTATTATTATCTTAAGTGTGTACACGTCCCAGTCACAGATACACATAGAGCGAATTAAACAAACAATCGTACATACATTGCTTCATTTAAACGTTTCCGATCGAGTGTTTCCGGTGTGTTTCCGATTGTTTCTTTGTCTGTTTGTTTCAAGTGTCTTTCACATCAATTTCAAAACCTACATTACGTCCTAACGATTTTAGGAATCATCATCTACATTTTTGGATATTGAGAACACTTCGATGTTGAATTCTTCCACGTTTGACAAATGCATATCTGTTGATTGATTGATTAACTGTTTTACGTCCCGTCGAGAATTTTTCACTCATACTGAGACGTCACCAGCTGTACGTGAAGTACCACAAATCTAGACCTATGCTTAGCGCCCAGGGTCGTAACAGTGAGGGTTCTTTAACGTGCCAACGCCTACCGTGACACGGGACCTCCGTTTTTAAGGTCATATCCGAAAGACCCGTGATTCTCGCTTCTAAATGTCGAGCGTTTGGCGAAGGAGCAATCACTACCTATTTTTCGTCTTAGGTTTGACGCGGCCATGGCACGAGCGGGGCTCGAACTTACGACATCCCGGTTATATCTGTATACACATATAACTATTAACTTTTGTAACTATGGCTTTGTATTCCACCTTTTCAAATAATGCCTCGAATTTACTCTGCTACCATGCAGTCGACAATTTACAAAATGATTTTAAAATAACAAAACCATCATATTACTATCCAGTATTTCCTTATCAAGACGCTATTTTCATAAAGCTGAGGTAAATCTTTAATCATTTAATATTCCTGTGAATTTTTCTCAGTACCCCACGCTTTTCGTAAGAGGCGACTAAACGGGGCGGTCCTTCGGATGAGACCGTAAAAATCGAGGTCCAGTGTCACAGCAGGTGTGGTACCTAAACGATTCCCCCCTGTTCAAAGGCCATAGGCGCCGAGCATAGGCCTAAATTTGCAGCCCTTCACCGGCAGTGATGACGTCTCTATACGAGTGAAAGATTCTCGAGCGGGATTTAATAAATCAATCAACCTTTTGGGAGTTACGAGATTGTCATGTCACCGTTTCATGCATAGAGTATAGGTAGAATAATCCATAAAAAATAACACAAAAAGCCTCTCAACCGCTCAGCGTCCGGGGACTTCGTCTTGGGCCAATTGGAACCTTAAAGCAACCCCAGATCCCTAAACCTTTGGTGTTCCCTTAACAAATCCTGGATCTGCCACTGTAAAATTGATTGATTGGTTGTTTTTACGTCCCGTTGAGAATTTTTCACTCATATTGAGACGTCACCAGCTGTAGGTGAAGTACCACAAATTTAGACCTATGCTTAGCGCTCAGGGTCGTAGCAATGAGGGTTCTTTAACGTGCCAACGCCTGCTGGGACCTCCGTTTTAATGTCATATCCGAATGGCGTCTTAAGGTTGACGAACTATAATTCGAAAATAATCCCTTTTTTATCATATCGTTAATATGGTACAATCGTAAAGCACGTGCCCGAGTGCTTGAATGCGTGTGCATACGCGTGCGTGTTTTCCTTTTTGCAAAATAATGTGGAAACACGGGAGTACTTAGGTATATGTAGATATACCTTCTTAATATCAGACAGGTCACACCAAAGTTATCTTCATGTCCTAAATCGCAAAGGACTAGACCGATAACGATATGTTTACGTCCTAGTTATTCTTGAAGCCACGTGGAATTGAATACTCGAAATATGAAACTGTTCCTTTACATTTTCGAATTTACGTCATACATTTTGATTGTGACGTCACTCGAAAAAAGGTTACTCGTTGGTGACAGTGCCATGCAGAGCCAGATTGAGGAGCTGAGAACGAAAGTGTCGACTTTAGAACAGAAAGTGTTATCTCTGGAATCTAAGTCAGGTAAGGCATTGAACAGACATTAAAAAATCCGAAATCGCAACTTGCCGACGCGTAGGGATATTCAGTTGAGGTCGATGCTGATTTATTTGAAGGCGGTGGGTTTAGTTATCTGTCCACTATCTTTATGGACGTCAGTTATATGTAAAAGCCGTAGTTAAGATACTAATGCATACAATTTTTCCACATTATGAGAAAAATTATAGAAATTGACCTTTTGATCATCTTTTTTTAGCCTCCCAATCTGTAGTGTTTATGAGCCAGATCAGCAGATCATTAAACAATCCCAGCATAGATCACATCGTGGTATTCGATGACGTCATTACTAATGTTGGGAATGCGTATAGTAACGTCACTGGTGTTTTCCGACCCCCAGTAGATGGCAATTACATGTTCTCTATGATCGCTACCGTTCCGCCATCTCCCGGCGATCATGCTCTTCATCTGGTGCTAAAGAGGAACGGAATTACTGTCGGATATTTGTTCCTAGATGAAAATCACGATTATTACTTAAAAAGAACAGAGGTGGTCGTTATGACTTTGACAAGAGGTGATGAAATCTTCGTCCAGATTAACAGTGTAGCTGGCACACATTCTCTGATGGGTTGTTGTTTCCATACCCACTTCTCAGGTTTCTTAATTCATTGACCGGAGGAGTAACCAATAAACAGAACGAGTTTCATTTCGTCACTAGTTTTTGTCTACATTATCATCACTTTTTGTGTTTTGTGTTCTACACTTTATTATTACAACAGCTTATGTTTTATTTATAGATGGTTAGGACTGGGTTCAGCTGACAGTATTAGATTGAGGAATACTTCTGTTACTGACGGAGAAAGTTTCCTGATAAGAATAACAAAGGTCATAGTTCTGTGTTACTGAATAATACAGATATTTTTTTGTTACTAAATATATAGTTTCCTCAAAAATAGACAGCATCCCCCTTCATATTGTAAGCACTGAATGAAACTTAAACAATTTCCATGCATCACAATCTTTATGTTTACTGTACACCTGGTAAAAACTTACAGAATTTTAAATTTGTTCATACATTACAATCCAGGTGCGGATCCAGGGTTTCTGGAAAAAAATGGGGGGGGGGGGGGGGGGGGGGCACATAGCAGAGCGAAGCATTAGTCAAAATACTAAAGACATTTTGAGTATCAAATCTTGAGTTTTATTTACATTATTTTGTAAATTTTGTGGCGAAAAAGATGGGGGAGGGGGGTGTACTTTAAATCTGCCACTGCATTCTAAGTAGATAAATGTGTATATTGCACAATTTTATGAGGAGCTAAGCAGCTCCGCGGAACATGTATAATATATTGGTGCTATTTGAAGTATATTTCTGTGAAACATTGGAGTAATGTGTATATATTGAGACTTGGGCGACACGATTATTAACGTTGGACCAAAATACTGTAGAAGAATTGAAATTCGTGGCGGCCAATGTTCGTGGATTGCCAGGATTTTAGTTTGGTGGATATGGATCTCGTAGAAAAATTCATCAATTTTGTATTTCATTGTGGTTTGATATCCATGGGGTTAGGAGTATACATGAAATCAACGAAAATTGAGTCCTCGCGAAATTAATGATTCCACAGTGTTAGAAAACTGTTGATAGGAAACCAGTAAACCAGAGTTAACAAAATTATGTAGTATACATATCAACATTTGGTACACATGTTAGGTCAGACTCAAACCTATTTGACTTACAACATGTAACTAACTATTGTTGACGTAGTGAGGTTTGGTTTGCTTTATTTGGTCTGTGTTTAGTTCACCCAACATGTATTGTCGTTTTAAACGTTGGACGTGCATTGTACATGTTAGACCGATTTGCACTTTGTTGAACTAAAACTGGTCCACAACATTACGTTAGCCCATCAAAATTCACTTCATTGACCCAATGTTTTTGTCACCATATACATCTTTTCAATGGAGAATGCAAAACGTCTTGGGAAAACAAAAACGTACATAGTTTGAGCAGAGCGAAGCTCCGTAACTCCCCAGTTCTCATACATGATTACATGTAATTAAAATGGCATAGTAATTAAGGGATTAATTAACTGATCCTCAAAGACAGATGTGTAAAATGTCGCATGATGTATCAAAGGGAGATAATTCCAAACTCCATAAATAATGGGTAATCATGTGTGTAATGAACATTGAAGATAACGGACAGTGATAGCATCTAACGATAAAAAAAAATCCATACAACATAAATAAAAAGTTTTCAAACAACAGAAATTTTCTGAAATTTTAATTGGCATTGATAAATGAGTCAGAATTTTATCTGTCAAAAACTTCATAACAGAAATGATTTTCAACACATGCATTAAAAAATGTTGAATATCGGTCATTAGATTATCGTTTCTTTTCTTTTTCGATGTCAATTATTAACTCATGCCTTTTGACCTAGAACGTAAAGGTCAAGGTCATGTAATATTCTTTGTGAATCCACTATATGTATGTACAAAAATCGCACAATGAAAACCATGTTGATTTTTTAAAATCATTTAAAGAGTGTCTTATTTTCTTGTTAGTAGACGCAAAACATGTTGTGAGATTTGTTTTGTTTTTGTGTTTTGCTTTGTTTGTAAAGATGCGAATTATCAGAGCGTAAAACAACGACTCCCCCAAAATAGATGCGCAGTATCTTTCTATTTGAAATCTTTAAAAGCATTGATAATTTGAAAATGATACCTGTATAAGTTTACATGAGAGAAGGTATCTATGTCACGTGTAGCCTGCATGGGGTGAATACATTTATATGAGTTACTATTGAATCTGTGAAGGAAAAGGCGGGGGGGGGGGGGGGGGGTATGAAACATTGACAAGTGGGAGGAGACTTGTATCTATGGTAAGCATAATGCCAAAATTACATACAAAGGTTATTATTGACACTTATGTTACAACATTTAGCGGTGTGTCCTCTCATTTTGTAAATTTGAGATTAAACAGTTTGCTCATTTTCATCATCTTCATTATAGAAGAAATGTCTTTGTCATATCATAATAAAAAGGTCAAGCTCAAAAACTGGGGGGGGGGGGGGGGTTGTTGTTGTTGTTGTTGTTTTGTTTTGTTTTTGATTTAGTTCATTTTAGATGATGTTGCTTGTATATTTTGTTCTCTTGAGTTTTGTATTCGAATCAAATTTATATATATATATATATATATATATATATATATATATATATATATATATCTGTGTGTGTGTATAAGTAAAAAGATACTTGCTTTGGTTTGTTAAACTTAAGATGAATGTCGAAGACATTTCAAAAATAATTAACCGCAACAAATCAAACTGAAAAGGCATTTCAATATTTTGATATTCGTATTTTTCTATATAATAGCGCATCTTTTTCGTGCTCTGCGAATAAGATGCTTCTGTCGACCAAGCGCAAACTGCATTGAGTTATCGCCCTTAGTAATGCGTGCTTGCCAATTTACGAACAAGTTATCTTTTTGTAGGGTATAGAAGGGGTGTTATTGCAGCAAGCTTTGTCTTTGCATTCTAACAATAGAATTGTGAGGTTGGTTCTGTTCTTATGATTAGACAATTAATCATTAGCACTTAAATATACTCTTGTACCCTGCATGGTGCCTCATGTAAATACGGGTTTAAATACCCTTTTAAATACCTCACTTCACTGGACCCTGAATTCCACTGGTCCTTGTAAATCAGTCTGGACGTGGCAGTCCAAAGAGAAGGACGTTCTAATACTTCTCTTGAGTAATTGACTTGTTAGTATTTTGCACCTTCATGAGACACGCTAGCTAAAGTGTTGGTCCAGCTTCTCCGAGGTAAGATTTATCTGCTGCTTTTATATATAAATTGTAATTGGAAACTTTCTTGTCATAAAATCTCCATTTACGGAATTCATTATGCTTGGTTCTGCTTATTTTGTAACTTGTATATATTTTGTGAATATTGTTAATGCTCTATATTTAAATACCAGTTAAATATGGTGTACCTTTATGGTACTAAAGAAATAGTTGTCTATGAATGATGTTATTGAGTCTGTAAATGACTTAGTCGAATATTTATTCAAATGTGAATTTGTATGTTTGTAACATGGAGTATTTTGTGTGTATAGCCACTAGTGCTAAATGTGCATTGTCTTTTAAGTGAACATTGTTCGTGTATAGGTCCTACTACAGTGACTGGTTCGTGGGTGTTGTCCGCTAGCTGACGGTAGCCCTGCTGTGTGGACAAGGCGACCAGTAGCCCTTGTACCGGAACTCTGCGTGATATGGACGAATGAGGAAGGACCCAGGTTCGCCATATACAACTGGATAGAGAACATTCTTCATCTGTTCATTTAAACTCATTAAACATCATAAAAACTTATCATCCTTTTGTCATTACTGGGTCGACCTCGGTCATCACGTGACAGTCGTATGACTTTGAATTGAAAGGTTGAATGTTGTTGAGATTGTGTTTGCTGGGCCTACCCGTTGTTTTGAAGGCCCGAACCTATGTATCATCACTCGTGCCCATAAACGCCAAATAAATGTAAACCATCCTATGGTATGTTTTTATTGGGATTTTACCGACATAGATACTCTTAAAGAAGTAGAATACAGATATCAATGACCTGTAAGAGGTGAAAATCACCTGACCTTGACTTGTCTCCATATTTGGAATTGATTTCCGTATTTGAACGATGCATGATCAAAGGAAATGGTCTAAGAAGGACAACTCTAATACACAAATAGAATCGATGAACATATCACAGCACACTGTTCTAATGATTTTTTAGTTCAAAAATAGTGATTTTCACATAGGTTAATGTATATGCCCCAAACAATTATAAAGAAAAATAATTTTAAGCTTTTCTATACGTATACTGACGGACTTTAAAAACGCAACACTTGATAATTTATATATTATAAACCATGATAACTGAACACTATTCTTTGATTTTGAACATCATTTTATTCACAAAGAGGTTATAGTTGAAATGAATGTCAATGAGAGGTGCGTCAAAAATGTGGTTGTGTTCACTAGTACCGGGTATGACCTTCATTAGCAGTAATGACGGTGTAAAGGCGACGTGACATTGATTGACAAACATTTCGGATGATCCTCTGAGGAATATTCTGTCATTCCTCCAACAAGGCTCTCCCTAATTCTTGCGGATTCTGAGGCTAGCGGCTGTGCACACGTCTCCCCAGCTCGTCCCACAAACGCTCGATTGGATTCAAGTCTAGGGACATAGCGGGCCAATCAAAGACGTCATAAATGGCGTTCGTTTGAAAAAATGTTTTGTGTCAATCTTGTATGTGCGCGCGCATTGTCCTGTTTGAAAATTAGCCCATTTCTTTGCCCATGCTGCTGCATGAATGGTGCTTAAACAGGCTGCAGAATTTCGTCCACATACCTCCTAGCAGTGAGGGTTCCATTTAAAACAACAAGTTGTTACCGAAAATTGTGGTTAATCGCACCCCAGACCATGACGCCTCCCCCTCCAAACCTGTCGCGCTCGAGGACACACTTGTCTGCAAAACGTTCATGTAAACGACGGTAAACTCGACATCTGCCGTCTGCGTTGCTAACGTTAAATCTTGACTCATCTGAGAACACAACATGTGACCAATTTTGACGTTGAGTCAGATGCTGCCTTGCCCATTGCAATCTGTACCGTCGGTGATGCGGTTTAAGCTGTAGCCCCTTATAACGTCTTCTGCGGTGGATCCCATGGCTCTTCCAACTTCTGGAAACGGTTCTAGGATGAGTAGGCCTTCCATGACGTCCAATGATTTATCTCGCCGTGGTCGCAACGGCCGTAAACCTATTGCGCAGATGGCGTTGCCGTATGAACGCTTGTTGCCGTGGCGTTGTCACAAACAATTGACCAGGTTTAGGGCGATCATTTAGGTATCCTGTCTGATGGAATCATAACAACAACCGGCTAACTGTACAAGGATGGACATTAAAACGCTTTGCAACCTCATGCTGACAAACGCCTGCTTGCAGCATACCATGTGCCAGATTGCGCATTTGATTACTTAAGCGCGGCATAGTCTTGGTTTTGAATTTTTTCTGTTAGTAGCGTTTATGCTTTCACCAACGAAGTTGTTTTATCGCGAAAAAACTCCTCTATTACCTTTCCACGTGTTTGAAAAAAAGCCCTGAAAATTTCTTGTGATGCTACTCACAACGCGCAAACAATGAACACAGGTAAATCAAGAGATGGGTTTTAAAAATCAATACGATATATGTTGAGTAAATTTTGTTATAAAATTTTATATGTAATGTTTTCAACGAATAAATTAAATCAAATTCTCTTTAGAAGCACTTATTACCTATGATTGTTTCAGTAATCAGTTAGATACGTGATTTAAAAGACGAATTCGTGAGGCGCGGACACACAGCACCAATGATTGATTGATTATATATTGTTTAACGTTCCACTCGAGAATTTTTCACTCATATGGAGACGTCACCATTGCCGGTGAAGGGCTACAAAATTTAGGCTTATGCTTGGCTCTTATGGCCTTTGAGCAGGAAGGGATCTATATCGTGCTACACCTGCTGTGAAACGAGGCCTCGGTTTTTGCGGTGTCATCCGAAGGACCGTCCCATTTAGTCTCCTCTTACTACAAGCAAGAGGTACTGAGGATCTATTCTAACAACCCGGATCCCCACGGGGCAGACAGTACTATAATCTGGATCTAATTGATATTGAATTGAAGCAAAATATATCATCATATTTAATTCTTAATGTATTTCAGTCTTTGATCGGTCAAAATGAAATTGAAGAACGCAAGTTAATTTTGTATAACCTGGTTTGGTCTGGGAATACAACCCCTTGATAATCAATTGCCGGAACTACTTTTTTCTACTTGGCATTACTATTTTGGACCTTCTATGGAAAAGAAATTCAGTTAAATACACAGATTGTTTTCTCGCTGTCAAGCAAGACGTATAGAACTTATAAGCACAGGCAATTATATCGTTTGGGTTCGAATTTACTATTAAAAGAGTAATTGTAAATTCGAACCCAAGCGATATAATTGCCTGTGCTTATACTGAAATCATTAATGTAAAACATCTTTTTTTTTCTGTGTGATAATCGAATAACAGATTAAAACAAAGATACTATAATCGAATTATTGATTTACCAAGTAGATATTGTTCTATTCATTTTGAAACACATTTCGCAATGGCATTTCTGGGGAAAGTGGGAGGATTGTTTTTATTACTTGATCCGCCTCTCAAGAAAGTAAATTTTAAAAAAAATCATGCGTCACATTTTATTAGATGACGTCAACACCCTTCTGATATGTCAAGGGGTCAGTGTTTGCCCATCTCTCAGATTTGTGTTTTTCATAATAATTACGAGATTGATCTCTTTATTGCTTAAGACATACGTCTTATCACATTTTTAAATATTACATATATACATATAAATGGCATTGTATGGCAGTGTAACATACATATAATATACAGGAGTATTTCTATGGAGAATAACTTTTAAACAAGAAGGTTTTCTCGCACCTTAAGTGCAAGATGTAAATATTTCCCTAAATTACAAAATTCATGTACATTATGGATACTTAATAATTGTATAAATTTAAAAACAAGGTTTTTGCCAATAGTACTTTTTGATATATCTATGACGAAGTTCCTTATAATGGGGACAAATTAATACAAAATGGTATTCATCCTCTAAGTCATTTTTACAGAATTTACATACTCTATTTTCCCTAGGTATATTAATATGGCGGCCTGTTTCAATTTCAAGATTGTGAGAAGATAGTCTTATTCTACTGAGTACTGTTCATTATCTTATTAATAGGCTTTTCATTGACATATGGATCGCAATTTGTCTCTTACTTGTAAATATTTTCTTGTATCGGATTTACTATTAGCGACAAAGTTCTATGAAAGGGTAAGTTTTATTGCAGTATAACTTTTCGTAGAATTGAAAGTCGCAGATTATTGCATTTTCTGATATTTGGAGACTTTATATTGGGAAAACAATGTCATTTCCCGAATTGCCTCAATCTGTCAGAGCTGAATGACTTCAAAGTTGATTTTTAAAGAGCAGCGAAACACGCATTGCATGTACAGCCTACACACATTTTCTGTCATTTCAAACTTCACCTTCGATAACTTCGGTTACAATTTTGATAAATAAAGTCCGGTGGCTGACTGCACAGCTACATTCTTCGTCGTGGTTGCTAAGTGAATCATTACGAGACTCAAATGATTTGTATTTTTCCTAATTTATGTACATTTTGATAAACGATGATGGGTATATTTGTCTTTTGACCCCGGTGGCATAACCTCTATCCCTGCAATCATGAAAACAATTCTGGCAAAGGGTTACCTGTTCCTTCTAAATATTCATTTAATTTCAACAACGTAGTACCAACAGCATTAAAAGTGTTTCTCATGATTATATGTCAAGTGAGTTTCGCCTTGGAGTCAAAACCTCTACCCCAAGGGTCGCAAAATTTAAAATAGTAAAACCATATTCATATAGAGCAGGAAAGCCTATACTAAACTTGTAAATTTCATGATACTGGGGTAGCGATTCTGACGCCAGGACGGAGCTCACTTGATATTGGGGTAGCGATTCTGACGCCAGGACGGAGCTCACTTTGCATATATTACTCATGAGTAAGTCATTTACATAACATAGTTACAGTAAAAATTGATATTGATAAAATTAAAATTAACTGGATATTTAAAAGGAAAATGCAATGCTTTACCAAAATTGTAAATTTCATGATCCTGGGGGTAATGGTTTTGGTTTCAGGGTGACGTCACAATAGTCATAGTGATTTGTACATATAAAACTTCTCCGTTAAATTTGCTGATAATATAAAACTAAAGTTATTTTTAGAACAAGCAGCTCTAAAGAGATGTACCAAAATTGTAACTTTCGCAATCCCAGGGTTTGGACTCTTGGGCGTGTCCAGAATATCTATACTGTTCCTTTAATATACGTTCTATAAAGTTTTTCATAATTATGGGCATTTTCAGGGGATTCGCTTTTTTAAAAAAAAAAAAGAAAAAAAAAAAGAACACATTTTTCTTGTATTAGAATTTAGCTTAGATATGTGGAACAGGAGAATCGTTATAGATTTTATAGCCCCTAGTGCTAGTGATTCTTTGGACTAAATATTGAGGTGTCAATAAGGCTTGTGGGCCTTCCTTTGTGAATAGATGCCTAAAAGAAGAGAATGTGGGTCAAAGTACCTGCAAGTGGGGTGAATTAGACGCAGAGACCAACTGATATGAATATACTACATGCGATAACCAAAATCGTGTAGACAATATGTTGCTAATATTTTATTATGCTAAGATAATATTCTATGGGAATATTGATAAACCTTATCAATATTCAATTATCAACTATTTGTCATGACAAATAATATGACGTTTTTTAGGGTATATTTCGTGTACGCCTATAAACTGACTATATGATGTACTTTTGGGTATTTCGTTCAAGTGTTCTTGCATTTACATTTAAAAGCTGTATGACTGTACACCACGCGCATATTTTATTTTAGAATCTTGAACCAATGGATATGATTTAGGTACGACGTTGCATTTCGAAGATATGAATTTGTTGAAAACGTTACGCTGCTATTGTGTGCCTTTTTATACAATTCAGGACGTTATATATATTTACATTTTCAATGTTTTTGCCGTCAATATCATTACCAATCCAAATGATAACCATTTCTTCATTAATGTGAACAATGAATCTTGATCAATATAGCACGACAATGTAGTTTTAACAATAAAATTCGTGAAATAACACGAGTGCTGTATGCGATGTCTATAAATAGATTTTAGCCATTATTTTTCTATCATATCGTAATACACACAGGGGCAGAAGAAGACATCTGACCATTCTATTAGCACCATGATCGCGGTACTCAGACAATGAGTCGTAATAAACCCACAGAAAAAATCCCGCCCAAAACATGAAACCAAATACTGGAAAACCGTTAACACGCTTTCTGGGATTTGCAATGAAATCCTCTGTCTTCCATTTTGATAGGGAAGCACTGTACAACCCATGTACTAGTAAAATCAGACAAAATCAGAAATGGTGAATTTTGCAATATTTTACAGAATGGTAGGGCCAGTAACACACTTCCAGGAACATGAGTACATTTATTTCTTTAAAGGGATAGCAAAATGAGAATTATAAAGAATGCATACTTATCCTGGGGCCTTGCAAAAACTGTATTCACACTGGACGGCGATGAGATAACTAGATTCTATTTGCCACCCTCATCCGACATGCATTCGATATTTGGTTTCAGTTCTTAAATAGCACCAATAAAAGAAACTGGACGCCACCAAATAACTGAAAAATTGCTGAGTGTGGTGGGAAACAATAAACAATCAATCAATCAATCAGTCAGTCGGTCATTTGCAGGAGGCCAACACTATAATATTCTGTATTGATTTTTTTAATATATAGCAATACTCAAAACGTGAAATCTTGGTTTATAATTTACATATATTTGGTATTTAATACTCAATACATGACCAAAAATTTACGACCTATGAGCATATGACTTTTATAAGTAGACTATGACAAAACGTTTTAAGAGATTTACTTACATTGTATTTAACAAGTCTTTTGAGTTGAACTGTTTAATTATCGACAGCTTTGGTACATATAAACAAAACTAAGACAAACAAATAAAAAACAAAAACACCATCTCTGACTGTAAACAAATCTATCTTCATCCTCGAGATGTTAATTGCTATTACACGTAGAATATAAGGTATATTGCTCAATTAACGTAGGTCGCAGGTTTGCTTACGTCACGGTTTTCAGGTACGCAAATCCTAAAACCCAACGTCACATTTAATTGTTACATAACAATTATATAAATAAAATAGTACATGGGTTGCTGACCGAAAATGAAGAACGTAATATTTCATCGATATCATATAAACATTACAACAGTTCTATAATAATATCGTGGTAGATCAGGTTTCGTTTGATTTTCTTATAATCTTCCGATGCAAAATTTTGGATAGTCCGTTTTTATCCTGCTAATGTGTAAATCATTTATTATAATCAATTATTATTTTCTTATCAATTAATACAAAGTGCATGTTGAAATTGAATAAGGGTTTTTATTCTATCGTCACTTATTTTTACTGTTGCTTTGTCGGTAACAGATTAGATAAAAGGTGTAATGCAAAACGTGATTCTTTGAATTTATCGTTATAGAGTGGCTAAGAATCGGATGAAAATATTGTATGCTGAACGAAAGTGCACGCAGTTTCACAGTTTTATATCTGTTTTCTATTCTTCATGATCGCCTTATCACCTCATCGTGTAACATACTCATGCGCACGCGTTTCATTGTTCCGAAAATGTGTTCCGAAAATGTGATCTTTATATCAAAGGCATGTTTTGAATTTGTCATTTATTAGACGCGAAACTGATGACCCTGTAGCTATTCACTTCTACACAGATTCCCACAGTATAAACGATTATTCTATCATAGGTATTGAAAAACTTTACAAAGATGATATTTACCACCGCTTTAGAGAAAATTTATGAAAGAAAAAATTAAACACTTATGTGCCACTCGGAATAAAGAAAAGGGAAATTTTTGTCTTTAAGAATCAGCTCTGTTATGCATAGAATTTTTTAATAATATATGCATGTACAAAAATACATATATACTCTTAAACTGGTATTATTACCTTTACATATATATTTCCGGCTTTAGCCTTTATAAGTATATAACATTACTGAACAATAATTGAATGTATCTGATTGTGTTTCACTTCGGCTAAAAATTAACTTCTTTGTGTTCAGTCTTGGTACCTTATTTAACGTATATTTTTGAAATTGTACACATATCCTTTTTGAGGGCTCTTGCCTTTTTCCATATGTTTTACCCGCAACATCAACTATGACGTTACGTTTCATTTGTAATACGTTTTGTGACGTCATAGTACTTTGTGCATGTAGTCTCGTGTTACGTTGCTATGATCAATATACACGAATGAGAAGAAGACCGGTAACACGGTCGAAATATTTCAGAAAAGTGTTTCGTGTTTGTTTATATATATATATATATATATATATATATATATATATATATATATATATATATATTAGAAACTCATGCGCACGCGTTTCACTGTTCCGAAAATGTGATTATATATATATATATATATATATATATATATATATATATATATATATATATTAGAAACTCATGAAATGATAAAATCATATGATCTTTAATCATATACATATTATGAATATAGAAATAGTCACACAATATATCAATATTGCAGTGTATCAACATTTTAAGAGATTTTTTATCCCCCGAGATAGAAGATCGAGGGGGGGGGGGCATATTGTCTTTGTCCTGTCTGGCATTCTGACCAAAACTTTAACCTTCCTAATATCTTTTGAACAGTGAATTCTAGCATTTTGGTATTTCACAAGAGTATTTCGTGTGAGAAGACCTTCCGTTGGTACCGTCATTTTTGACCTTCTGACGTTGGCCTTGGTGTTTGACCTACTTTTCAAAAACTTTAACCTTGGCCATAACTTTTATATGGCATGTACTAGGACTTTCATTTTTCACAAGAGTATTTATTTTGACAAGAACTTCTGCTGATGTTAAACTTCGTGACCTTGGCATCTGATCTACGCTTTAAAAGAATTGTCATTGTTCATGACTTCTAAATGGTAAACACTAGTCTAGGACTATCATATTTCACATGAGAATTTCTTCTGACAAGACATTTTTATTGGTACCAAAATATTTGTCATTACGACTCTGACCTTGACATTTGACCTACTTTTTAAAAAACTTTTACGTTGTTATGGTCATCACTGGAATTTGCCATTATCGGGGATATTTGTGTTTCACAAACACAACTAACAATATTAGGTTAGACTTCGGAAGAAACATGAAGATTCAGCCGAGGGGAATTCAATTCAAGGGAAATATTCTATATACATGAAATTACAAATTGTATCCGTGTTTCCTTCAAGATAAAAGGAGCACCTGTTTTGGGTTCTCAACAAAATATCTGTCGAGTAGAGATGTTGATGTCTACAACTTGAAACTCATTCCAGAGAGAGAGAGAGAGAGAGAGAGAGAGAGAGAGAGAGAGGGTCAATCTATTTTTGGTAGTCAAACTATCTTACCTTTGCGTTGATATAGTTTTTTTGCTTCAAATGCTAAAGTAAAGATTGATCACAAAGAAAGAACTCTTCGAGTGAAATTTCCCAACCAATCCAAAAGCACAAAATAAACTAAACCACCAATAAAATTAAAAGACACAGAAGACATTAGCCAGAATTAAATTATGGACGCCAGACTAATACACTGGCTCTAGGTCTGACTGTTTAAACTAGATTGCATTCACCAAACAGGTAATTCAAAGCAGCCAGTTTATGTGGGTCTAAAATAACTGATTAAATATGATATATATCATGTGTTTTATCATATGATAAATTATGCATGTATAATATGAATCTTTCACAATAAGAATAAGAATTATCAAATGTAGCATCCATGATTTCTAATTTTTTATTTTCCTAATTGAATCAACATTGCCCGAATTAGTTCTGAATGAAGGTTTGGTACCGGAGACGTAGGACGACTGATCCGTGCGGTCTGTTTAGCAGACATCCGGGACATTTTCCACTTTACTCCATCTTTGTTGAGCATTGCAGACAGAGAATATAAATCGTTAATAATAGACAGTCTGGAAAAGCGTTTCTGGAACCCTGATCTTCTCTTGTATTTGTGCCAAATTGATAGATCTCGTTTAGTTCGTTGTGCATGCGGGGGTATATGTGATACAGTACACAGTCTACATGTAAAATATCTGACTTCCCCGCCCCTCCAGATTAACATATTCCACATGGCATTCTGTAATATATCTTGTACACGTAATGTTTTTGTCGAAGTTTGGTTCTTCGTATTCAATCCTAATGTCTGCATGGGTACCACCGTTAGGAATAGATACGTCATAGTCACCAACGTGTTTGCCATAACCTATAAAACAAAAAGTGAAAAAAAATTAAACAAACGTTGAACGTCAAGCATTTGAAAATCGGAAGTTGTCATTCATATAGAAGACTGTATACCGTTTTACAAACTGATTGATTTTAAATCAGACTATATGAATAAGACTGAAATGATGTAGTATATACTATTACAAAAGTAGGGGATATTGGATTTACAAGGACAATGAAATGCAGATCATGAGGTCAGGAAGGAAACAAATGACAGAAAAACATTAAGGAAACAAGCTCATATTTGGCGTGGTATAATCTTAACGAGACGTCCCAGGTCATTTTGGGGAAGGTTATTTCATTCCTGTTGCAATGCTGCAGAAGGACATTGGCAAGAGGTTGTTGACGTTGGCGTAGCCGCTGACCAAGCATGTCCTAGACATGCTCGATGGGGAAAGGTCCAGACTGAGTGCGGGTCATGGTAATGTGGTGATATTCTGCTGTTGGAGATAATCTGTAACGATCCTGTCCCTATATCTGGCATTGTCATCTTGAAAAATGAAATGGTGGCCATAACGACATGCAAACGGCACAACATGAAGTGCCAAGATGTTGTCCCGATAGTACTGCAACAACATGCAAGTCTGTTCTGTCGGAAACAGTGATGCCTCCCCACACCATTACAGATCCACCTCCATACCGATCATGTCTAATGACGTTAACGTCATGCAAAAGTTCGTTACGTCGGCGACAAACCCTCCTGCGTCTGTCCAGGAAGTTCACAGTGAACCTCGACTCATCTGAGAACATTACGTGATTCCATCGGCAATTATCCCAGCGTTGATGGTGACGACACCATTGTAGATGATCCAGATCCAAACAAATAATAATAATGATATAATAAAATAAAATGAAATGAAATCAATAAAAAAAAATAATAATAAATACAATAAAATAAAAAAGGAAATAAATAATTAGACATTTTTCAAAGCACTTCTGTTAAAGTGATTTAATAAATTGTACTAGGTATTACATGTTAGTTCATAAATCATATCTGATTGTCAGTTTTCTCATATAATGTTATATTTCATAGTATCGCAGACTTCCGCTGTGCTGTTCATATCATCGTGCAAACGGAAATGAAAATGCTAGTAAAGTTACATAACACCTCACTACTGTATATTAATTGAAAATCAAACTCGTTCAGTAAGCGAAAAATGGATAGTTCACGAGGAAGAAAACTTTTGCTTCCGTCTTCAGCCATATTGTTCTCCCCATGCAACCTATAGTCGGACAATCCGGGCAACGTTACGATGGGACGTAAATACCTGTAATCCGTTTCCGAACGTATCAGATGGTTTGACCCGGATGATGAAGTATGTGTACTCGTTATGTACATACAGTATGCATAGGCCTATTCTCCTCTAGATATTGGGAAGTCGTCTTTACTAAACAGGTTCTGTCACACACACACACACACACACACACACACACACACACACACACACACAGAGAGAGAGAGAGAGAGAGAGAGAGAGAAAAAGAGAGAGAGAGAGAGAGACCGTTCCAAGATATATACATACTACATACCTTAAAGAACTTGCAATCAAACCTCAATCAAACCACCCTGTCTTCTGTCGCAAATTGATGTGGCGAAGGGAAAGGAGAATCGCACCATTTATGCGATCAAGAAATTGACAAAGCAATATCTATGACGACACGTCTTTGTTCATTAAACCACGCTATTCACACGTTCAGTCTATGAAAGCGTTAAATAGCATATGCTTGCTTATACAATTTGCTTTCTGCGTAGAAATGGTGTTAATATACTCTAACATTGTATAACAGTTTATTTCAAAGAGGATTTAAGAATCTGGATTAAAATCCTGGAGTATACGATATTATAACAAGTGTGATGATGACGGAAATGTGAGTAGTATTAAATATACATGTACTAACCATCACACATAATTGGATGCAATCTGTAGCCAGTCTTTTCTTTTTACTTCCGCATCTCATGCATCAAAATTGGTACCGTTTTATGTTTTATATTACAACCACTGGGTCGATGCCTCTGCTGGTGGACTGTTAGTCCCCGAGGGTATTCACCAGCCCATTTGCTAAGTACTTCGGTACTAGCATGAATTACGGGTAAAATATTTGCTATGATGAAATTAAGATTTTCATTTCAAAATTAAGGATTATCTCCCTCATGCATAGCTCTGATCCTTTGCCGGATTTGGCTCCCCTATTTGGTATTTTTGGTTCTTTCAGCTCTTCCAAGTTTGTTCTTATTTCGGATTTCCAAAATTTTTGATTTGAGCATCACTGAAGAGAAATTAATTGTCGACATGCGCAATTGATGCATCAAAATTGGTACCTTTTATGTTATATATTACGGAAGTTTACTGATTAAAACTGTGATAAATAAAAAGAAAAATGCAAATGAAAGGAATGCGTAATGAAGTGGCGGGGTTGTTATCTAAATTTAAAACCTTGCAGCATTATAGCAAAACAACATATATATATATATATATATATATATATAATTTCGCCCACGACAAAAGGGCCTTGATGGCAATATATATATATATATATATATATATATATATATATATATATATATGAAATTCATTTTTTATCAAGAAAAGGATTGACACCCTGTGTGACACACACAAACACACGATCTAAAGTTATCAACTTTATGTCTTAATCCACTGACGCAATCAGTTGCGCGTATAAGCCGGGATATATTTCTCATTTTATTCTTGCATTAGTGTCGTGTTTCCATTTTTTTAAATTAAGAATTGTATTGATGTGTTCTTCCTCCTTAATTCACTACAAACTATTGCAATACACACAACAGAAAGAAAGCAGAGAGGACGAAAGATAGAGATAGGCGACTGAGCTAGGGTAGATTCAGCAGCTCGTACTAGCTGTGCATCTTGTGATATAACAATATCGGTATTCCTTCATCCATAAAATAAAAACATAAAAACACATCCTAAGATGGAACTATTTTTATAAAAGCATATGATTCTTTGTTGTTGTTGTTGTAGTTACACACCTAACATCTCGTTATACACATAACATCTCGTTATACATATACCATCTCTTTTTACAAACAGTATTTCTCTTTTACAAACGGTACAGTACATCTTTCCACACAGTAGAACACCTCTTTACACACAGTAGAACACCTCTTTACACACAGTAGAACACCTCTTTACACACAGTAGAACACCTCTTTACACACAGTAGAACACCTCTTTACACACAGTAGAACACCTCTTTACACACAATAGAACACCTCTTTACACACAGTAGAACACCACTTTATACAAAATAGAACACCTCTTTACACACAGTAGAACACCTCTTTACACACAATAGAACACCTCTTTACACACAGTAGAACACCTCTTTACACACAATAGAACACCACTTTATACAAAATAGAACACCTCTTTACACACAGTAGAACACCTCTTTACACACAGTAGAACACCTCTTTACACACAGTAGAACACCTCTTTACACACAGTAGAACACCTCTTTACACACAATAGAACACCTCTTTACACACAGTAGAACACCACTTTATACAAAATAGAACACCTCTTTACACACAGTAGAACACCTCTTTACACACAATAGAACACCTCTTTACACACAGTAGAACACCTCTTTACACACAATAGAACACCACTTTATACAAAATAGAACACCTCTTTACACACAGTAGAACACCTCTTTACACACAGTAGAACACCTCTTTACACACAGTAGAACACCACTTTATACAAAATAGAACACCTCTTTACACACAGTAGAACACCTCTTTACACACAGTAGAACACCTCTTTACACACAGTAGAACACCTCTTTACACACAGTAGAACATCTCTCTACCTGTTTTTGTTTGGAGTTAAAAAGTCAACAACACCAGGGGCCCGTTTCACAAAAAGGCCTACGCCAAGGCGTAAGCTTAGTCGGGCGTAAAAACAGGTCTAAGCCATAAAACCGGACTAAGTTGCGTTTCATAAAACAGACTACATTTGCACCTGACTGAATTTATGGCTTAAATCTACACCTGCTTATGACTAGGTGTAACTCTTATCTGCAGGAAAAATGGCGACTGTTGTGATTTTGAAGCGTCGACGACAACGTCAGATAAGAAGAGAAAGGGTATTTAGAGACCGGTCAAATTGTTTGGACCATATCTCTTGACATTGTCATGTACAAGTCATTTTATGCATGCAAGGTGTGTAAAAAAAACCCGCATGGGTATGAAATAAAATATATATAGTTTCTTTGAAAATCGTGTATATTAACTTCAGATTTTATCGTAACGTAATATCATAGACTGAATCTAATTATGATTTTCAAAGAAAAGAGTACATGTAATTTAATTCCTCTGGTCAAAACATTTTTAGATAGTCTGTTTGAAGTACAATTCATTGCAGAACTTTGTAGTAAAACCTAAAGTTACATCTGCTATTTCATAATGTATGACAAATATTCATGTAGTGAAAATGTTTCGGGAGGGGGGGGGGGGGGGGGGGGGGGGACTAATGGGCAATTACGGTACATAGAATTTGACGATAATATTGAATGCTTTCAATTTTGAAGAATTTTAATTAATGCATGCCATTCAATTAGTACATGTAAGGAAATCATGGAACCTAAAATGTTATACGCACATTTTCAAGAATTTTACTATCAAAAACATCAATGAAAACCGAGTATAAAATGCATCCACTGATCTACATGTATATAAGTTACAATTGTATGTCCTATATGCAGAAGGAAGTGGGGGAATTAATTAAATTACAAGAACAATTGTTTTAAACATTCTTTCCTTTTTCTAAACCTTTTAGACTTGACTACTTACTGTCTGGTGATTTCCTTCCATATTCCCCTTTTCTTTTCTGATGTTATTTCGGGCGAAAATTTGGCGAATAAAAATCTCTTTATTTTCGCGAATCGACGACGCGAGAATTTGTAGTTCATCGTCTGTCCAATTTGGTTTTCGTTTGCTTATCTTACTATCTAAATCTGACGCCATTACTGTCTTCAACACTGAATCAGACGACAGATGCAATGCTAGAAATAAATGTTTTCCTGCAATGCATTGCTGATATGTACACCGGCATAAGTTATACATGAAATATACGTGCATTAAAAATATACATGTAAATACATGTATGTACAAGTACATGTAAGCCTCCCTCATTTATGCTGTCGATTGATAATTACGACATAATTCAAGTCATAAATTATTTTGCACTTTAATTATTATTAATGCATCTTTTTTTTCAAATAGTTTATACATGCAATTATACATGTAGATACATGTACCTTGATATTTTATTTATTCATGCTTTAAAACCTCATTTCATATAAAAAGTACAATTTATAAATTACAATGACAATGATAATAATAATAATCATGATAAAATTTATATCGCGCCATATATTCTAGGCGCTTTACAAACAAGATATACTTGTATTATATAATGTAGGTAGATATACGCATTACAAATAAATATAGAAATAGAAAGTGAGTTGGATTGAATACATACTATTACCCGTATAAATGGCGTAATAAATGTTTTAAACTCTCTCTCTCTCTCTCTCTCTCTCTCTCTCTCTCTCTCTCTCTCTCTCTCTCTCTCTCTCTCTCTCTCTCACCTTGCTCCCACGGAATTTTAACGGCGAACATTGTACATTTAATAAAGGCCTTTTTAAATAATGAATACTATAGTGCTCTTTTTTACGTAATAAAACTTTTCTTCTGATATGAGCATATGCAAAAATGCACCACTTATATAAAAATCAATTAGTTCATTGAAACGTGAATTATGAGTTTTTCTTCAGTAGAAAAAAAACGTCACAAATGTTTATCTTACCGCGGGTAGTTATTTTGCGGATGTAATAAAAAAGAGAATCTTAATTTATGCTAGTTATTAATTAGTCTCTGTTGAAGATATGTTTCCTTAATTTCAATCCATATGCCACACGCATATATACGAAATATTTATCTATTACATTACATTTGTATGTATATGCCGCTAATTTCTCAGCAAGAAAAGATTTGTGATCCACCACAATGTTTTAAAATAATCTCTAACCCAAAAGCACATAGCAAATGCGCATGCTCAAAGTGTGGTCTAAGTCAGTGTAGTATATTTGGCTTACGTCCAGAATTGCACTCCTTTGTGAAACGCGATTTGGGCTGGACTAAAATTAGTTAGTCGGCCTAAGTTACGCCCTAAATTTACACCTTTTTGTGAAACGGGCCCCAGATCTACAATCGGAGCAGGGAGAACTACTTTCAGCAAAGTGCGTATGAACTGGAGTTAAATTTCATGCTTAAGCATAAAATTGTAGACAACATCTTCTTTTGCCGTTATAATTCTAATAATACTTTTCCGCGAGCTTCCGCACATCCAGCAATCCTTAGATATTTCCCCTAGCGTTGAATAGAACTTTGTTAATACTTGAAAAGGCATTCATATAATTGTACACGTTTCCGCATAATGTGGAAATTGTTAGATCACATTATTTTACATAATATGGAAATTGTTAGATCACATTTTACATAATGTGGAAAATGTCAGATCATATTATGTTACATAATGTGGAAGTTGTCAGATCACATTATTTTACATAATGTGGAAATTGTCAGATCTTATCATTTTACATAATTTCTCGTATGCAAAATTTTGGCTTGTTTCAAACATTGAAAAAAAAACCCAACAACACATCAAAATTGGTGCCGTTTATGTATTATACGAGTATTCTATAATACGAGATAGATGCATCGACCTTTAAGCATATCCTATAGGGCTCAAGGCGGGTGTGATTGGTCGACAGGGGATGCTTACTCCTCCTAGACACCTGATCCTACCTCTCATATGACTAGGGGTCCGTGTTTGTCCATCTCTCTGATTTGTATTTTCTATAGGAACTACAAGACTGAATACTATTAGTTATCTTGGCCTATTCATGAAATATAAACCTGTTTTACAACAGATACGATATGGAACTAGGAAAGACAAAGAACACAGAGAGATGATGGATACAGATAAAAAGATTTGTTGCAAAGCTCTATCAATATAATTATACAAGGTGTCAGTACAATATACATCCTTCAACAAGGGGGAAAACCTAGGGTCATTACTAAGTTATTTCACATGATTGATTGATTCAATATTGTTTAACGTCCCGCTCGAGAATCTTGCACTCATATGGCGACGTCACCATTGCCGATGAAGGGCTGCAAAATTTAGGCCTATGCTCAGAGCTTATAGCCCCTGAGCAGGGAGGGATCGTTATGGTGCCACACCTGCTGTGACACGGGAACTCGGTTTTTGCGGTCTCATCCAAAGGACCGCCCCATTTAGTCGCCTCATACGACAAGCAAGAAGTGCTGAGTATCTATTGTAATCCGGATCCCCACGTGGTGTTATTTCACAGAGAAATGGTCATTAATTTACCAGGTTAAATGAAATATTATTATATACAGGTATAGAATTAAGTAACAAGCCTTAACTAAAGTATAATCATTAGTATCAACCAGACATTGCAATATTTACATTTAAAAACAATCTTTCTGCTTGGTCTATCAAAATAAAGCCGTCAACATCATGAAACGTGAAGATAACTAACAGTGATCAATCTCATCAATTCCATAACGAGTATAAACGGACCCCTGGATACACCAGAGGTGGAATCAGATGCCTAGGAGGAGTAAGCATCCCCTGTTGAACGGTAACACTCGCCATGAGCCCTCTATATTGATTAGCTCATCATCATATGATGAAATGTCATAATTTAATGTACGTGTAATAACGAGATCGTGATACAACCCCTGCTTATTAAGACTTATTGCTAAAGGGGCTGTGAAAAATAAAACACACAACAATTCCTCAGAATGCAATATGGCGGATCATGAACTTCATTGTTCTAGCAGATTGATGTCATGATACGTCCTAAATTGATTACAGATCAGCAAACTATTGTCTGTTATTGATTACAAGACAAATTAAAAAGTACCTCATTATGTAGAATTATTAATACCAAGCTTTAGGTAGGAAATGACGCCACACTAATTGGAAGACTGTCCAGGACGCCTGTGTTGTATAATCTGCTTTTATTGCTCGTAAAACAGAAGCCGAAGTACTGCTATGACAAATTATCGAATGATCTAACTGAATTTGTATATATTTCATTATATGTTTGCGTACGATGTTGTTTGCACTATTTTTTTGTGTTCACTATCGTGATAATAAAATGGAAGCTATGTAGATGATATCGCCATAAATATATATTTTCTGGATCTCTTTCTGTAGGTTTCGTGTGGGTATTGTAAACATTATTTTATTTTGAATGTCAATGTAAATGATGAGTTCATTAACACCCATAACTATGTGTAATCATGCACCAGTTAGATGATGAATGGCGATTGCTGGGGGGGGGGGGGGGTGTCTGTCAAGCATGAGGGTTTTATCATTATCACAGAACCAGAACAAGAAATGTGAAATACATTAAGGAAACTCGTCACTGAAATAGAAGAGTGTAACACGGCAACCGTTCATTTCCTCTCTCTCTCTCTCTCTCTCTCTCTCTCTCTCTCTCTCTCCTCTCTCTCTCTCTCTCTCTCTCTCTGTGTGTGTGTGTGTGTGTGTGTTCCTCTCTACTTCACTTGAATTTCTCTCAAAAACCTGATCACAATCTTCCCGTTAAATTCCTCCATTAGTACATAATTTTTCATAACATTTCACATACAATTCATTTACATTTTATCACGTTTCTACAAAAACAAATATTGGGGTATACGGTAATACTATGTCCGTTTTAGAGTTAGCACATTCTGACAGTTCCTTGTCGTGGCAAGTAAAAATGTAATTTAAAAGTAAGTCCTTATGTATCCAGTAAGTTGTGTAACTGTAGCAAAGAAGTAGATAAAGATCTTTAGTACATTCAGGTATTGAACCCGGAACCCTTGCATTACTAGTTTGTTCGATGGTCGGTACAACGGTTACACACAGAACAGTCTGTATTTTCTGCTTGAATGTCTGACAAAGGTCTCTCGTAAAGGAACACATTTCAACTCCTCACGGTAAATTACAACATCATGGTGTTTGGTTCTGAGATCTCTTCTTTCTCCATACATTGAGAGCACTGTCGCTCTTTTCACAAAAGCTGTGGAACATGTCTGATAAAATTAAACAGACAATTCAACAACTTGCACATATCAAGCAAAACATTTTATATATTGTTTCATTGTAATAGTCACTAGAAATCACTAGAAATCAAGTTCCCCAAACAGTGTCCAAATGAGACCAAATCTGATTACTAGCGAAAGGTGTGTACTTTATCCGGCTTGTCGCGTACGTAGATATTCCTTTTTGAGAGAGCAGGCCTGTTTTGAGTTTGTCTCTATTCTTAGTTAGGTCCTTTAAACGAGATTTTCCTTTTTGCTGGGGGCCTCCGTGGCCAAGTGGTTAGAGCATCGGGCTTAAAATCACAAAACCTCTCCCCTCTGTCGCCACAGAGTTGGCAATTGTTGAGTATGACGGAAAGCAATAAATAAATAAATAATCAATCAATCCTTTTTGCGGGTTTCTTTTGAACTGACGGTAGCTCTTAACAAATCAATATTGAATTTCACTGAAAGGAAGATACATGTAACATAGGCGAATCTAATGGTAGTTTACAAGAATTTAAAAAAGAATTAGAAAGTATATGAATATAGAGAAATTAAAAGGCTCTATGATTAGATTTAGGGCAAAATTGGAGGTGAACAGTCCGCAGAATACTTCTGTAATCTAGAAAAAAGAAATTACACAAGTAAGATCATTCAAAGAGTGGAGAAGGAAGATGGAGAAATTATTACAAATCAAGATGATATGTTGGAAGAAACATATAAATATTATGAGAATTTGTATCAAATAAAAAAAACACAAGGTGTATTAAGGGAATGAGAAAAAGATGTGCTTTTTAATAACATAAGAAAACTATCATATGAGAAAGCTAATAATTTAGAAGGTGCGATAACTTACAAAGAAACAGAAGACATATTGAAAAAATAATAATAATAGAAGTCCTGGAAGTGATGGTTTTACATTCTGGAAAGATTCAGGCCACCTGGTAACTAGATCATTAAATTATGCGTATGAAAAGGGAGAACTATCTAGTACTCAAAAACAGGGGATTGTTACAAGACAAGCCAAAACGATTTCTTAAAAAAAAAAACTGGAGACCAATAACTTTATTAAATACTGTCTATAAAATTGGATCAGGATATACAGCAAATTGAATAAAACAGATTCTACCAAAATTAATCAATGGGGGATAAAACAGGCAGAAATAGTACGGAAAACACAAGATTGATCTATGATATAATGAACTATTCACAAGAAGAAAAAACATTCCAGGTTTGATTCTCCTTATACACTTTGATATTGTGTCATGGGATTATTTAATTCGTGTTATGAAACTATTCAACTTTGGTGTATCTCTTATCAATTGGATTAAGATCATAAGGATATCAAAACAACTATAAATCAGGGTGGAAAGCTATCAAGATGGTTAAAAAATGAACGTGGCTGTAGGCAAGGGGACCCCATCCCTCCACATTTCTTTCTTTTATGCGCAGAAATACTAGCAATAAAAGTAAGCACAATTTGCAGATGATGCCGCTCAAACTTCTTAGATATTATTAAAAATCACTAGAAACCACTTTAAATGAACAAAAAGACATTAAAGAAATGGCAGGACTATCGGTTAATTACTCTAAAAGTCAAGTATGGATTGGAGGTAAAAGAAATTCTGTAGAAAACTTAGTGGTGGATACAGGATTAGAATGGACTGAAACAAAATTTAAAGTTTTAGGAATTGAGTTTGATACTAATTTAGGTCAAATGGTGTAGACAAAAGAAGATAAAAAAACATCTATAAAGAATTCATTGAAACAATGGAAAAGAAGAAATCTCACTCCAATTGTGAGCATAACTGTTATACAATCGCTAGCAATCTTCAAAAGTATACATTTATTTACTTCATTACCAAACCCTTCAAAAGATACTATTGATAAGTTAAACTGCGAATTTTTGGAATTCCTGTGGAAATGTTCTGTTCATAAAGTAAAAAAAAATCTATAGTTACACAGGAGAATGAAAAAGTGGCTTAAATATGGTAAACCTAGAGAATTACATTGCAAGTATGAAAGTATCCGGGGTTAAGTAATTATTACATAGCCCAGCAAAATGGCAATTTGTCATAGGTGAAGATATCGATATAAGCCTGGTCATTAGATATGATTCAACATATGCATTAAAATGCATCGAAATTTCATAAAATAAATTTTGGAAGATGTTTTTAACTCTTGGAAAAAGATTTGAGGATTTTTTTGAAAATGAATTGACACCAGAAAAAAATAGGAAAAACTGTTCTCTGGTACAATGAAAAACTTGAAGTAGATAAAAAATTAATGTACGTGAAGAAATGGTGTAAAAACATTTATTTAATGAACTCATTACTGGAAGAGGAAGGAAATATAATGGCTTATACTCAATTCAAAACAATATGCAATAACAAAACTAATTATTTTTTATGTTTTTTTTGAGTAACACAAGCAATAAAGAAAATGATGAGAGATTATGATATTGATCATCTGGTTAAGGAACAAGAACTAATTATTCCCTTACATATTACACCTTATTATTTAATAAAAAATTTACAGAATATTGAATTTTAATAAAGAAAAACCAACTGGACCAAAAAAAATAAAAAAAATAAAAAACCTGGGATGAACAATTTGAAATATCACAAGAAGAGTGGAGAAGAACTCATAAGAATGTTTTTATCATCACAAAGGATAGCAAATTACAATGGTTGCAATATTGAGTGACTTTTAAGAGGGTTTTAAAAACGAAAATATTAAGAAATCAGATAATGATCTGTGTACATTTTGTTTAGAAGAGAGAGAATCTCTAGATCATATTCTGTATGATTGTGAAAAAGTCAGTATTTTCTTAAGAAATGTGAAATGTTGATTATGGGAAACTTTTTTCCTTTAATATTGTGATGGATAAGAAAAACTATTCTTGGATGTTCGGAAATTTATATGGTAAATTTTGTAAACTATCATTGGAAACAATATAATGTAAAAGGAATTGTCTTTCATTGAATGATTTTAGATATTAAGCTTTCTGGACTAATGTGTATAAAGTTGAAAAACAAATTGCATGGAGAAATAATTGTATAGACCTGTTTGATAAGAAATGGAAATTATTTAAAACATTGAAAAAATGTAGAATAAAGCGAACCATATTACAACAAAATATCCAACAGCCTTTCCTATTTCGTATTACATGTATTTGTTATTATAGTTTTGTTTTCTTAAGAACCAAACATGGAAAGCGAGGTACATGATATGTCTAATATTTATATCCATTCAATAATTCATTAAAATATTGTGTCTCTAATCTTAACCTTGGTATATTACAATATGTATCTGATTGTTAATTAGTATAACATGATATTTATAAACTCAGCCAGAGTACATTACCTAACCTTCTACGTTTTTACTTGTTTCCTTTGTTTAAAATGAATGTCTTTCAGAGAGAGAGAGAGAGAGAGAGAGAGAGAGAGAGAGAGAGAGAGAGAGAGAGGGGATGATCTATTCAAACCCTGTACTTCCTGGTCAGGTGTTGGATTGTAAGGGATATGTTTTAAATCCTGACTTAGAAAATCTGAATAAATGTTGTCTCACAAAAATAAATAAATAAATAAAAAAGAGTCTCGCTGCACTTTGACGCGATCCTATTCATCGATCGATTCCTCGGACTTGAACATCTGACTCCATGTGAATTTACTATTTCGTCTACCAGTAAACCCAATCGGAATATCATTTAGCCTTTTCCGTAAAAAAAAAGTTGTGGTTTTTTTTAATCCAGAAAAAGCCAAGTGATGTTCCAATTGCCTGTAAACCGATGCCGGAGTAAAGGAGAAAAATGACCCCCATAGAATAATGCCCAGGTGTCATTTTTAGGTGTCGAAAAATTATCCCCAGCCGTATATAAAAAAAGGGATTATTTTGTAGAAAAAAGATCTAGGGGTCAGTTTTCTACATGTTATACCTGACAGAAAATTGACCCTCGCAGAAAAATGACCCCTGTTCTAGCAAAGCAATATGATATTTAAAAGGGTTGATAAGAGTTTTCATGATACTGGTTGCAAAACAGCATTTAACTTAATCTATCATCCCTAATGTGTCCTCAATACACACTAAAATGTCGCACTGTAATTTATATACAGTACAACTGTTCTCACCGTGCAGAAACGGACTAGAGGAAAGTGTGTCCCTCTATACACTAGTCCAAGGGCACAATTATCGCTGGGAGGCTTTAATCACTATATAAGAGTAATTACTATGTAAGAGTTGTTAAACCTCCAAGCACTATAAGTGACTGTGTACTAGGCCAAATAAATTTGATTGTCTGTCTTCTTGTAACAAACTGGTACAATTCAAAATCTTTATTATCCTGGAGTCAAACTACTCATCACAAACAGAATAACATACAGCGTGGTGTACATAAACTCCACACAGACGGGTATACATGAACAGAACAAAGCTTAACTTAAACATCTCTTTTTATGCATGCTAAATACATATATTTGCCTAAATTAATAAATTCTTTAACATTTTGAACACTTAGCAATTGAACCAGCTTGAAGGCACTGGGCCGTTTATACTTATAATAATTATACACCAAACGACCCCGACTGTAAGAACTTTTGATAATTTGATTTAATACTTTACAAAGTTGATTGAAAGAATGCCAAACACACGGGTCAATCTGCAGTTTACCTTAGTCTTAATGACGTGCTTTGTCAAAGTTTTCACATTGGGTACAGAAGAATATTATCTACTTATTGTGAACGTCAACAATTTTTCAAGCACTCAAAAATATCGCTCATATCAATTATTAGATTTTTTTATTCGGTTACATATATTTTACTCTGGATGAAATGTGGGTCTATCATGTCACCTCAGAGGCCAAAACAACAGTCTTTCCAATGAAAGCATCCTGGTACACCCAAGCCAAAAGCGACCAACATTGTTCCATCAGCTGGATAGGTTATGACCTCAGTTTTCTGGGATGCTGATGGGTTCCTATGGTAGATTATCTCCAAAAAGGAGCAGACAATCAATGGCACATACTATGCATCACTTCTGAGGCAGTTACGGGCATATATTAAACTCAATTGTAGCGGAAAACTCTGTAAAGGTGTGTTGTTCCACTTGGGCATTGTCGTTCACAATAACGACACCTTCACTATACTATTCAAACAAAGTAGGGGATATTGGATTTACAAGGACAATGACATGCAGATCATGAGGTCAGGAAGGAAACAAATGGCGGGAAAACATTAAGGAAACATTTGTCAATTTATTCGAAACCCTGGATTCTTCAGAATAAGGGTCGACATCAACACAGGGTCACACAGTAAATTTACTACCATTGTGAAACAGAGGCAGTAGCGGGTAAATCCCCCTCGGTTGGCCAGACAAGCTTGGATTCGGCGTGGCATACTCCTAACGAGACGTCCCAGGTCATTTTGGGGAAGGTTATCCCATTCCTGTTGCAATGCTGCAGCAAGTGGCAGAAGGTTGTTGAAGTTGGCGTAGCCGCTGTCCAAGCATGTCCCAGACATGTTCGATGGGAGAAAGGTCCGGACTGAATGCGGGCCATGGTAATGTGGTGATATTCTGCTGTTGGAGATAATCTGTAACGATCCTGGCCCTATGACATCTGGCATTGTCATCTTGAAAAATGAAACGGCGGCCATAACGACGTGCAAACGGCACAACATGGGGTGCCAAGATGTTGTCCCGGTCGTACTGCCCTGTGACACATCCAGCAACAACATACAAGTCTGCTCTGTCGGCAACAGTGATGCCTCCCCACACCATTACAGATCCACCCCCATACCAATCATGTCTAATGATGTTAACGTAATGAAGACGTTCGTTACATCGGCGCCACACCCTCCTGTGTCTGTCCAGGAAGTCCACAGTGAACCTCGACTCATCTGAGAACATTATGTGGTTCCATCGGCAATAATCCCAGCGTTGGTGGTGACGACACCATTGGAGTCAGGCCCTAATGTGACAATCCCTCAAACAGGGAATGACACGAGGATGTCGGGCGTGTAAGTGAAATATGTGCAGTCGACTCCTGATGGTCTGACCACTCACTACCAAGCCAGTATCCCTTTGAAATTGAGACCTTATCTGATTTGCTGTTACCAGACGATTTCTCTAGGCAATAGTGCGGATGAATCTGTCCTGAGCCTGAGTTGTTACCCTTGGTCGACCGGATCGTGGTTTATCCTGAAGAGACCCTGTAGCACGATGTCTGGACCATAATCTGCTGATAACAGACTGGGAAACATTCATTGCCCTTGCCACAGCGACCTGTCTTGTGCCAACCTGTAGCATGCCAAGGACACGTAATCTCTCATCCTGTGTTAGACGGCACATGGTCTCTGTTTAATTAACGACTTCAACAACTGATAATCTGATGCTTTCTCTTCAAAATCGTCCTTTAGAGTGGCTCAAACCTTCCAATTCGGAGGCATGCAAATTTGTGGCACAACACCCTTGATCATCAGTAGCATCCCGTGCAGATCGTGAGAGTGTGATTGATGTGTTTGGTTGATAAATTTCTTTGGAAATGCTTCCTCGTTAAGGAACTATATAGGGAACATGGTTTCGTATCCCTTTGTATATATGAAATTTTTGATCACAAAATACAGTATCATAACAAGTACGCTGTATTCTTTTGATGTTTGTGTTTTAATTGTTGCACTCTGAAGAACGACATGGCGAAAAAGCTAAGTGACATTTAAAAAAAAAAAGAAAAGAAAAAGTTGATCATGTGTACTTAGTCGTCGTTGGATATTTTTTTCTTCTACTTATTACCTATACCATTGACTTTTCTGCAATTTCAACACACACACACACACAAACACACACATATATATATATATATATATATATATATATATATATATATATTACAAATCTTGTTTCTCTCTATGAACCTACCAATTTTTGCACGCGACACAATCCGTTCATATTGACTATGAACGGAAAATAAAAAGGATTTGAAACACGCGACATATTGTGAGTGCGTAGTAATTTCATGTCTTCAGGAACTACTTTACAATCAAGACAAAAACAAACACCATGTGACTAGATGATGCAATATTGATATTGTACTGAATGCAGTAAAAATGAAATTATTTGCCAGTAATAAACAGATCCGTTTCATATTTTAAACACAGCTTGTTATATAATAAATATGTAAACGTAACGAAATCGTCTGCATACTTGCAGTAATGGTCGAATACGGACAGTTTGATGTAGGACTAGAGCAAGAAATTATGGACATGAATGAAGACTTCAAAGATAACAATTTGGACAAAAGTTTAGGCCAGATAGTATTCAATAACGATAACATTGAGGCAAATTATCAAAATTGTATGAAATTACCTATTTCGGACATGCCGGAACACCCCCACCTGCAGTTCCTTGTACACCTGCAAGTTAATCAAAACGGTTTCAAACTGTGGATGAGGAAGCTATTCAGAAATTATTTGAGGGACGACAATCTAGAAGTACTAAGAAGAACTTTCAAGGTAAAATAGAAAAAGTTTCACGTACCCCCTCTCTCCCTTCCTGTTTGTTGCATATGTCAGTCTAAATAAAATGTAAATTAAAATAGACTGTAAATGTAAGCAATCAAATAGCTATCTCAATCTTTATTCAGATGACTAATTTCATTTCTCTTGCAGACTGGAGCCTTGAAACGTACGGCTTTAAGACAGACATGCAAAAAATCTAACACCTGAGCTAGCTGTTGTTTTAAAGAAATTCTACTGCAAGGCAAGACCAAAACAGAACAAAACTAGTGTAAACAACCTATTTCACAAAAATACGCTCATTAACATTCGTGATGCAATTAAACCACTGCTAAATGTATATTCACAAAATTCCTTCCAGATATCTGCAAAGCCGCACGTTCACAATAATTACACGCCTCGTTGTTTATGTGCAACGGCCATTCAATTGCTAAGTGACAATGGATGTGACGAGGGATACGAATCGAGACACATAATGTTTATGTCTTCGCACAAGAATTAATCCTTACTTCGTTCTTACACTCGAACGGTATCCACATCTCAAAAAAATCCACGAGTAACACACTTTCTACCATGTGCGAACAAGAACACGTTGAAAATCAAACTGTCGCTGTTCTTGAATCCTCTTCCACAGGCTCAACAGAAATTCCAAAAAATAACACCACGTTCTCGCTTGAAACTAACAATAATTTCATTGCAAAGCCAGGGTTTATCTCCAACTCAACTTTCCATGGCTGCACTTTCAACTTCTCGTGCAAGTGATTTTCCCGCTAGTCAAACCGAACAACTACCTTCCGCAATTCCGGATGGGGATAAAAAATTTTCACGATAGCGACAGTTTGATTTTTAACAAGTAATGTTCTCATATGAAGTTTGATGATTATAATATTGCTGACATTTATGAAAGCACTTACCTATATTAAATTTGTTGAACCGACAATGTATTTATTTTGTTCATTTTTTTTGTTTTTTTGGTTTTTTTTGTGCACTATATTTTGACATGCAAGATCGCATTCCACGGGCTGTTCCAACAAACAAACTCCACCCATGGATTATTTCAGGAAATAATTTAAAGAAATGGTGTTGCAGTAAATGAATATGAATATAACGATTGAACAGGACTTTTTGGCTGTTCATGGTCAGTGAACGGATTTGGATTTGAGGCAAATTTTCTGTGAATCGCTAGCGCAATTCACAGAAATTGCCTCAAATCCAAATCCGTTCATATTGACAGCTACAAAGTGTTGTTCAATTCTTAAATATATATATATAAAATTATTATTTAGTATTTGTAATGAAGTAACGTACATTTCTAATTTGAACAACATTTGACAAAAATAGCGGATAATTCACAGCGTATTTGCATATTTTTTCAAACTTTAAAAACTCACAAGTAAAAAGTGCCATTTGTAGAAGCTTAAAGTGCCTGCACTCTTGGGGATCTAAACAGGTGATGTACATTTCATATTAGCAAAACTCAACTTTGATTTCAGTAGTATCATTTACGTGTACGTTGAGTTACATCAGAGAGTTGTATTGTAATGTTGATAAACGTGGAATTCTTATTTCCGAATTATTTATTATAAATGGAATTTGTAAATGATTTGATAGAACCACGTATAT
This sequence comes from Ostrea denselamellosa, assembly GCA_024699665.1. Classification (NCBI taxonomy): domain Eukaryota; kingdom Metazoa; phylum Mollusca; class Bivalvia; order Ostreida; family Ostreidae; genus Ostrea; species Ostrea denselamellosa. The sequence continues at coordinate 2,799,440 of JAMZEH010000030.1, read as the reverse complement.
TGATTCTGGACACCATCATATCGAATTGGAAAACCATTTTCAATTGATATTACATAAAACATTTCACATTCCTTCAATCTAGCAATAGTAATACGAATTAAAAACAAATCTGTGATCTAAATCTTCGTTATGACCACTACAGATAATATATCTTAACGCTTGGAATACTTAAAACTATAATTCTCTGATAGTAGGAATAAATGTACATGTGGCATGATGAACAGAATGTAAAGTTCATGAATAGAATCGAGTAGTTTACGAAAATATAAGAAATGTGTTACAAAATACCACGTATATTTCCCCGCATAATGTCGTATTGATATATACATGTAGGTAGAAATGGAACAAGTACACATTTTTCGTCTAATATTTATTTGCATGATAAATCATAATGCATATTATTTTTCTTACATCACAACATTTCAAAATTAGTGAACTCGTCACACTTATCTGAAATTATTGATGTTTGTGTTGTTTCTATTTTACTTCGAATATTGAACATGGAGACTTTCACTTTAACACGGTCATTACTTAGACAGGTTTTTGAACGCACTTTCGTAAGGTTTGGTAACGTACATTTTGGTAACGTACATTTCGGTAACGTACATTTTAGTCCAGTCAAATTAGCCCAAAAAAGGGTCAAACTTGCAACTAATTGCAAAAGAATTGTTTTCAATGATTTTGACCTCGCTAATATGTGTACTAAAACATATAAAAAATCTAATGTTTCAGTTGAAGTGGAAATACCATTTTTTGGGGGTCAAAAACAGAGAAAAAGAGAAAAAACGACAAAAACTGGAAATTAGCTTTCCATCATTACCTATCAAATAAGAATGCAGTTTCTTGATTGGCATCTATAAATTTTTGTAAGAAATAGAAATTGTAAAATTTCCATGTAATAATTTCACCTTTAAGAGGCTTTTTTGGAAAAGGGGGGGGGGGGGGCGTAATTTCAGTGAACAGACCATGGAAATCAGTTTGTTTCTTCTTCTTCCTCCGTGTTCCTTGTTGAATTGGAACAACTTGTTCCTCTACAATGGCCACATCCAATAGTACATTCTAGGCCATGTTTTCGGCACGTACACCTCTTTGTGTCAAAAAAAATTATTTCTCTTGCAATTAGTTGCATGCGAAATTGTAAATTGACTGGACTATTTCGGTAACGTACATTTCGACCAATGCATTGTTACTCAAATATTCAAAAGTTAACATACAATTTTCACCATTCATCTATTGCATTGAAAATCTCTTCTTCTTTTTTAAACATGAGGGAGGGAACGTACATTTTATCCTTATCCATACGCTCAGGAAACATAATATCTAAATTCGGATAATGCAAAGAAAAAGTATCACATGTGAATAATTCTGTTAGATATACTAAGAAACTATCTTTGTTACATTTTTAAAGTTGTAAAGGCACAATTATTAGAGGCAAAAACTAATGTACAGGCGGGAATTATAAGTTATATTGTCTTTAATACTGAAACCTATGGATCAGCGACATGAAATAGAAGATCGCTCATTTTCCAAAACTGAAAATACAAGATGAAAACTGAAAATACAAGATGAAATCTATTATTATCACGATTGTTGTTGTTGTTATTATTTTTGGTCTCATTCATGCTATCTAATAAATTTATTTAAAACCAAGCAAAATGCTGTTATGCGTAATTTTTATATCACTGATACTGAATCATGAAATACCTGCTATGGTGAGAGAGACTTAACGATATGTTAACTGGGCCCATGAAAAACAAATTGAATGCTGGTCCTCAGAGGAAAAAAAAGCAAATGATTTCTCTGGACCTTGGTGGAACAAACACGTTTTACGAGATTCAGAAAATAGCTTTTGTCCCCCCCCCCCCCCCAATGTTTTACACAACATACTTCATAATAATACCCTAAAAATCATGTCGAACAAAAATCAAAAGACTCACCAGTCATATTTTTAAAAAAAAATTCATTTATTTAGTCTTCTTTCTTTTATTTCCTGTAAATCTGGAAATGCATACAAATTTAATACGCACTGGTTTACTTGACATTACATTTCCGCCGTGTGAATGGTATCTAATTCGAATAAATTTAATGCGCATCGTTTTTTCTACTCGTTAATTAAGTTCAATGTGAAGTTATATTTTGAACATGCGCATCCGTGTGAACAGGACGGTGAAATCTTAAACCTAATCCACTCAGGCAGCTCGTAAAAAGAAATTCCGGTATGGCTCTGGATTATGTAAGTTTAGAGGAAAGGTCGAACCCTATACAATTATTTACCTAAAACACCATTCTCTTACACATAGGTGTCGCTGCGCTACCCTCCGCATTCACCCCTGTCAACGCTTGAAAGTGTTTTTTGCCAAGATTCTTGGCAAAGTTTTAAACAGTGAAGCTATGGACATTTAAAATCTTTCTTTATTGTAATTATTAATAAAGACTATAAATGATAATTTAGTTGATGTAAATAATCTCTTGCACACATTTTATCCACAAAGTTTTCAGGGAACTATTTCGCGGAGGAAAAAATCAAAATCATCAAGTGTTAGTAATAATAATAATAAATTTATTTTGTAAAGCGTAAAGTCCATACTGCTCTAAACGCTATTTAAACAACAATGAAATAAGTGAAATGAGGTATATAAAAACACATCGTAGTACGTCCCAGATTAGTTGTAGCATGTGAACAGATGAGTCTTTAATTTAGATTTGAAGGTACAGAGACTGGTGGCAGTTCTGATATCATACGGAAGAGCGTTCCACAGTTTAGGGCCAGCAACACTAAAGGCTCGAGTTTGAATCACCGTTGAGGTGGTAAATGGCACTCGTAGTAGGCTCTGGTCACTGGACCGCAGTATTCTGAAGGGAGCATAAGGTGTTATGAGTTCTTGCAGATAGGATGGGGCTGTGTTGTGTACTGTTTTGTACACCAACACCAATGTCTTGAAGATGACTCTTTGCTGAACTGGAAGCCAATGGAGAGAGCGTAGTACAGGTGTAATTCTGTCATATTTGCTGGTGCCTGAGATGATTCTGGCAGCAGCATTTTGGATAGATTGAAGCCGCTGGATCTGCGTTGATGGTAAGCCGCAAAAGAGAGAGTTACAGTAGTCCAGCTTTGTTGTTGTAAAGGCATGGACAACATATTCTAACGATTCCCTGTCTAGATATCTTCTCAGCTGGCTCAGGTTCTTAAGGTGGATGAAGGAACCTCTGCACACTGATGATATATGTGCCTCCATGGTTAAGTGTTGGTCAATTGTTACACCAACTCCCTTGGCCTTAGCAACAGGAGTGATAGAATCGTTTCCTACTTGCAGTGATGGTATGTGCAGCTTAGATGCCATTTGTTTTGAGGATATTACTAGCACCTCGGTCTTGTCTGTGTTGATCTTGAGGTGATGTTGAGCCATCCAGGTTTGAACTGACCTCAAGCAAGACTCCATCTGACTGACTGCAAGAGCAACCTGTTGAACTTTAAAGCTGATATACAATTCATTGTCGTCAGCATACATGTGGTACCAGACATTGTTCTTTCTGAGAAGGGTCCCCAGGGATGATGTGTAGATGTTGAATAGGACAGGCCCAAGGACCGATCCCTGGGGAACACCGCAGCCCAACTCAGTGGCACCAGATTTTGCCCCCTTCACTTTGACAATCTGGGTCCGATTGGTAAGATAGGACGCGAACCACATGAGCACAGTGTCCTTAATTCCAAGGTCCTTGAGTATTTGTAGCAAGCGTGAATGATCCACAGTATCAAAGGCAGCCGATAGGTCCAACTGCACTAGCAAGACAGCTTTCTGCTCTCCAATGGCACAAACCACATCATTATGAACTCGCAGAAGTGCCGTCTCAGTACTATGTCCCTGACGGTAAGCACTTTGGAATGGCTCGAGTAGATCATTCTCACTGAGGTAGGTATGTATCTGTGCTGCTACAACCTTCTCAATTGACTTGGATACATATGCAAGGTTGGACACTGGCCGGTAGTTCTTTGGTACATCAGGGTCTAGTGAAGCCTTTTTCAGAAGTGGTGTCACAATAGCTCCTTTGAAAGATGTTGGGAAGGAACCACTCTCAAGTGACTTATTTATGATGGACGTGATGATGGGAGTGAGAGTTGTGACCTCTTGCTTCACAAGAGATGTGGGCAGAGGGTCAAGTTCACAGCTCTTGTTGGCAGATGACATTATCAACTTCGTTACTTGATCTACAGTAACATGTTGGAAATGACCAAGTTCGGTTTCGTCTCCGAGTGCTGGTAGTTCTACAAGTGGATGGTGGTAGTCGCATGTAATGGAGCTGCGAATACGTGTAATTTTTGTACAAAAAAGTCACTAAACATGACAGCCAGATCTGATGGTAATTTGTCAGCAGGCAATGGAGTGACTGAGTTTCTACCAAGCAGCTTGTTGACCACCCTGAAAAGCTGCTTACTGTCACCTTTGTTATCATGCACCAAGGTCCTGTAATGCTGGAGCTTAGCCGTATCTATGAGCATGTTCACCTCTTCCCTGCGCTGAATGTAAATCTCTCTGTGTACCGCGAGTCCTGATTTGCGCCACATTCTCTCAGCTTGTCTGCGTTTCTGCTTCGCCTCTCTGATAGAGCTGTTGTACCACTCAGATTCTGGCCTGATGGTGATAATGCGAGTTCTGAGTGGTGCAAGCTTGTCCATAATGGATGAGAGTTCACTGCTATATAGATCTGTGAGGTCAGTGAGTGACATCTCAGTTGCAGCCGATGTGCAAAGAGAAGAGCTGATGACTGCTTGACTGAAAGTACTGGGATTAATGGTCTTGACCTTGCGATAAGTCACTGACTGTTTAGGCAGCTCTGATTTGTACAAGGAGGGATTCACAAACACAGGGAAATGATCCGGGAACCCATGGTCCTCAGCAAGGGTGGTAAGCACAAGTGAGTCTACTGATCGGGATAAAACAAGGTCCAGTGTGTGACCACCGCGATGGGTACTCTGAGTGACATGTTGCTGGAAGCCAAAAGACGTCACCATAGAGAGAAATGCAGCAGTTAGTCAAAATGGAGGGAACAGTGAACAGAGTGAACGAAGCGTTGAAGAAGTACGATGAGTCTATTAACATCAAGAATAATCTTGTTTGAGTTTCCGCCCTTTTAGCTTATGGGTTCGAGTTTGTGTAGCAGAACACACAAAACAATCCATGGCTGTAACTTTTACTGGTGTCGCCATGCTTTCGCCATATTTTGATCATGTGATCGAATCATTGTCATGTAGTATGGAACTACTTTTCAAGCGTTGACAGAGGTGAATGCGGAGAGTAGCGCAGCGACACCTATGTGTAAGAGAATGTTCATGGCATTTCCTGCAGAGTTTGGGCTGCTTAGATGTGGAAATAGAAAGAATTTCAAATCAGCCATGGAACTACTTATCCCTTCTTGCTCCTATGTGACGTACATCCTTCCACAACAGAACAGAACTTGGACATTTCGAAGCAGAGGAACTCGTTTCTGACAAAAACAAATTTATCGGAAGTAATGCCCCCCCCCCCCCCCCCATTTTGTCTATATCGTGAAAACATACCGCTTCCATTATTTTCAATATTGGAAAAATATAAAAAAGAAAAAAAAAAAACCAAAAAAAACCCAACCAAAGTCGTAGATATAAAAGAATAGCTGCATAGAATAATAAATGCAATAAAAACTGCTTAAAACAAAAATAATTATTGTTTTGTTTAATATCACCGAGGTAAACAATTGAAATAAGGTATATAAAGCAATCGTTTTAGGAATAAACCCAGGACATTAATCTATCATATAAGAATTTTCTAACTTCCACCACTGACTGCCCCATCCCCCTTCCCCACCTCATCTTATGCTTTACAAATTCATAAATCTATGCTACATGCGCGTAAGGAATCTGATCTCCAAGAACATACTTTATCAAGATCTATAATGCAGAAACTGCAAGTAGTTTATAGAAAAAAAATGTTTTCCCATATTACAGTGCACCCTTCTCATAGGTTGTGAGATATCAATAAATATTTAACCCCCCCCCCTTTTTTCCTCGCCCGAGTGTTTTGTACACCGTTTTGCCAAACATGACTCTGAACTTTGTATAAAAGAAATTACTGCGAATTACGCCGCTTTGACTAAGCTTGACTCGGCCAAGAAAAAAAAAATTAAAAAATCGAAAGTGTCATGCATCAGTTATAATAAGACAACATCAAAAATAATTTAGAGAAATAGCAGTCACGCGTAGTTGATTTTAAATGATACTGAGGGGGAAAAGAAAGTAAAATATATGAAGAAATCCATGGTTCTTGCTGCAGGTTGCAACGATTTATTGAGAACCTGATCGACATCCGGAAAAAGCATTCCCATACCGTTTCCGGTTTTCATCATAAGTTTAGTTTCACTTTATCATAAACATACGATCATGAGGATGCCACGTCTGTGTGGGAGAAGAAAACGTTTAGACTGGAAAATTCTGACAGTGCTAGCACTTGTTATTGTGACGTCATATTTCTATTATAGTTTCTCCAAAATTTCTGTAGACAATGCTGAAATTTTACAGCTTAGGAAAAAAAGATACGCCGATTATCACGTCGCGGAGGATAAGCGAGAAGGTGTGGGGGAGAAGGGGAGGGCAGTGCTCTTGGAAGGCGAAGAAAAGACGTTAGCGGATTCTCTGTTTAAAAAAGAAGCATTCAACATAATTGCTAGTGATAAGATAGCTCTGGACCGGTCCATCCCCGATGTCCGGGACTCCAGGTAAATCATATTCTCTATAGAGAAGTAGACAGGCATAGCCTACATCCACATTTCTTTGCGCAAACCGTCATGTTTTGATTCTGGAAACCGTGTACATGCTGGAATCGGTGAAGGTTTACACTTTTGACCGATGCTTGAACTCAAATATGACTGGCTTTACTGATCAGGCAAGTTTTAACATTAACGAATGCATCTGTTGTAAGGAAGTGAACACTTACTTTCTGTTAATCCAGGAACAAGTGAAATTGGATTAACAGGGAGCAAGTAAGTGTTGGTTTCTTGCGACAGATGCATTAATGTTAAAGCTGAGGAAATAACTTGTCTGTTATGTAAATTCAGGCATATTGGAGTTGAAGTGTCAATCAAAATATAAACCTTCCCCGATTCCAGTATGTACACAGTTTCCAGAATCAAAACATGAAGGTTTGCGCAAAGAAATGTGGATGTAGGCTATGCCCGTCCACTTCTCTATAGAGAATAGGCTTCAGTACTTTCTCATTCCTTCTCTTGTACACTTATTTATATCTTCTCATTCCTACTCTAGTATAGGTAAATATCTTCACATCTAAATTTGCTTCTTTACTCCTAGATTGTAGTATTTAAACTAAAAATTGGAGATGTACTTAACAAGCATCACACATGTATGTAGGATTAAACACTCAGATATACTGATTGTGTGTAGTACTTAACAAACATCACACATGTATGTAGGATTAAACACTCAGATATACTGATTGTGTGTAGTACTTAACAAACATCACACATGTACGAAGGATTATACACCCAGATGTACTGATTGTGTATAGTACTGAACAAACATCACACATGTATGAAGGATTAAACACTCAGATATACTGATTGTGTGTAGTACTTAACAAACATCACACATGTACGAAGGATTAAACACTCAGATGTACTGATTGTGTATAGTACTGAACAAACATCACACATGTATGTAGGATTATACACTCAGATATACTGATTGTGTATAGTACTTAACAAGCATCACACATGTACGAAGGATTATACACCCAGATGTACTGATTGTGTATAGTACTGAACAAACATCACACATGTATGTAGGATTAAACACTCAGATATACTGATTGTGTGTAGTACTTAACAAACATCACACATGTACGAAGGATTATACACCCAGATGTACTGATTGTGTATAGTACTGAACAAACATCACACATGTATGTAGGATTAAACACTCAGATATACTGATTGTGTGTAGTACTTAACAAACATCACACATGTACGAAGGATTATACACTCAGATATACTGATTGTGTGTAGTACTTAACAAACATCACACATGTATGTAGGATTATACACTCAGATATACTGATTGTGTGTAGTACTTAACAAACATCACACATGTATGTAGGATTATACACCCAGATGTACTGATTGTGTATAGTACTGAACAAACATCACACATGTACGAAGGATTATACACCCAGATGTACTGATTGTGTGTAGTACTGAACAAACATCACACATGTATGTAGGATTATACACTCAGGACCTATGTAGAAATACGTGTTACAGTACAGGTATGGTAGAGGTGCATTTACAAGGTATATAAAGTTCAGACTGTGGTACTGTGTATTCAGTCCCAAAGACATGATTCATATTGTGAGTACAGGTATTTCTTATCTGATTTACGGACCCCTCTGGTAAAAATTATGTAATGTATATATTTATTTATTTATCATTCATACATCACTTGTATTTATTTACATCATGATGTAATGAGGGCAAAACCGAAGAAGTTTCTTAGATCTAATTCATCTTAAATAGCTTCCAGAAGTGTATTCATAATTAACATGATTTAACAGGTAGTTAATTAAGCTGCAGATTTACTAAAATGAAAATAAAAATGATAATGTTTTGAGGTCTGAATACTCTTATGTTGATTATCAGAGAGTCCCTGACCGTCCGTGAAAAGTTTACGACTTGAAATATGACAGAATTCTGTTAACTTGTCACAAAATCAACCGTTTGTAGTAGTACACTGTGCACATTATAATTGCAATGCAGATTAGCAGCGTGTGATGTATTTGTCAGAGCTCTTGTCTCCACATTAAACATGTCATCATTTTGTTACCGTTATGACAAGCATGATGTACAAAAATTATAATCCTGTCAGAGTGGGCTTGTGGTAATAAATGCAGTGTATTTATGTTAGAATTACAATTAGTTAAATTTATCTGAGTTCAATCTTCTTGAGATCAGCTGAAGGCAGGCATTGAGCTGTGGACAGCTAATTGATGCCCTTTAACATGATCCTCAACACACACACACACACACATATGTATAGCAACACACATACACATACAGAGGTATATATATATATATATATATATATATATATACACATGTGTGTGTGTGTGTGCGTGTTGGCAAGAATTTTTTAATATGAAAAGTGTAGTACAAAGAATTTCAGAATGTTATGTAAATGTGTATGTTAGTATGGATTCAGAAAGGGTAGACTGGGAGTCTTATTTAGATCTTAGATTCAACCATTCAGTCTGCAAGAGTGGTTGTCATGGTGAATGTGGACCCTTGAGGTCAAGGAGGTCTGCATGAATTATTACCATGGTGATTGTGGACACTGGTAAAAGTGGATCCCGTAATGTTTATTCCGTCTGCATAAATCTGTGCTTTTGGAAATTTCAGAATTTATTATATTTTATGAAGATTTGCAATTTTATTTTTGATTTGCAAAAAAGAAAACTAAAGCCTTGTTTGACTCAAACTCATAATGAATGAATAGATTTTAACCAGTTTTGAGGTTACAGGTAATTCTGCATGTCATCTGTATGTTGCACTCATTATATTTATAGTCTTGTTTAGTATTACAGAACCTCATTACATTGTAATCTTGTGTAATATCACAGAACTGCATTACATTGTAATCTTGTGTAATATCACAGAACCTCATTACATTGTAATCTGGTGTAATATTATAGAACCTCATTACATTGTAGTCTGGTGTAATATTACAGAATCTCATCACATTTTAGTCTGATGCAGTATTACAGATCCTCATTACATTTTAATCTAGTGTAGTATTACAGAGTGTTATTACATTGTAGTTTTGTTTAATATTAGAGAACCTCATTTCATTGTAGTCTGGTGTAGTATTACAGAACCTCATTATATTGTAGCATTATAGAACCTCATCACATTGTAGTCTGGTGCAGTATTACAGATCCTCATTACATTTTAATCTAGTGTAGTATTATAGAACCTCATTACATTGTAATCTGGTGTAATATTATAGAACCTCATTACATTGTAATTTTATGTAGTATTACAGAACCTCATTACATTGTAATCTAGTGTAGTATTATAAAACTTCATTACATTGTAATCTAGTGTAGTATTACAGAACCTCATTACATTGTAGTCTTGTGTAGTATTACAGAATCTCATTACATTGTAGTCTGGTATAGTATTACAGAACCTCATTACAGTGTAGATTTGTATAATGATTGATTGTTTGTTGTTTTTTGTCACACTCAACAATTTTTCAGTTATCTGGTTGTGTCAGGTTTTTGTAGGTGGAGGTGAGAACCCAGATACAATGCATCCAGGAAGAGACCACCGACCTTCCGAAAGTAAACTGGCAAACTTTCTCACATATATCGGCGCGAGCGAGAATCGAACCCGCGTCAACCAGAGGTGAGGGGCCTTGTGATTTTAAGCGCAATGCTCTAACCCTCATCTACGAAGGCCCCTATATTTGTATAACAGCATCTCATTACACTGTATATTTGTATAACAGTATCTCATTTCACTGTAGATTTGTATAACAGTATCTCATTACACTGTAGATTTGTATAACAGGATCTCATTACACTAGATTTGTATAACAGTATCTCATTACACTAGATTGTATAACAGCATCTCATTACACTGTAGATTTGTATAACAGCATCTCATTACACTGTAGATTTGTATAACAGAATCTCATTACACTGTAGATTTGTATAACAGAATCTCATTACACTAGATTTGTATAACAGTATCTCATTACACTAAATTTGTATAACAGCATCTCATTACACTGTAGATTTGTATAACAGAATCTCATTACACTAGATTTGTATAACAGGATCTCATTACACTAGATTTGTATAACAGGATCTCATTACACTAGATTTGTATAACAGCATCTCATTACACTGTAGATTTGTATAACAGCATCTCATTACACTGTAGATTTGTATAACAGTATCTCATTACACTGTAGGTGCTGAGATAACAGTATCTCATTACACTGTAGGTGCCGAGATGTAAAGTATCCGAAGGACCTGCCCACTGCTAGTGTGATCATTATTTTCCACAATGAAGCCTGGTCACCTCTCCTACGGACAGCACACAGTGTGGTCAATCGGTCACCACCCGAGTATTTACACGAGGTTATCCTATTGGATGATTATTCTGATCGACGTAAGTTTTTATGCGTTTTAATCATGAAGTTTATTTAAGGAATGTTGAATTTAATAGCAAAGTGTTTTATTGGGTCATAGTTATGTTATAACCCAATGCCATACTTTATTGTTGAATGTTTTCCATTTTGTATAATTTGTCAAATATGTTTTAATTTGGTAAATTTTTTAGGATAAGTTTTAAAGAAATTATTGAGCAATAAAGATCATAGGTCATATGGAGCAGTTGTTTATGTAAAATGAGTGGTGTTTTGAGAGATGTTAGTTTATATGTATATAACATAAATGAAACAATGCATTTTTTTACACAGAGAGCAAGAGTACATGCTTGCTTTTAGAATTAAAATCAGAGCTTCACAAATTGTCTTCCTTTATAAGTCAACGACATCTTGTATACCCATGTAGCCCAGTCATATTTATATAGCGATGGTAGGAAATTTTTTTAGCGTCACGTCACAGTGTGCTATACAGTAAGTATCACTTCATCATTTGTAATACATGGAAGCATGAAATTGTTAAGAGTGTGTTTATTATTAAGCATCCTTAACGATAATTGTAATATAAGGATAAAGGGCCTTCGTGGCTGAGTAGTTAAAGCATCACGCTCAAAATCACAAGGCCTCTCATTTCTCCTTAGTGTGGGTTCGATTCTCGCTCATGCCGATATGTAAGAAAGTTTGCCACTTTACTTTCGGAAGGTCAATGGTCTCTTTCTGGGTACATTGTATCTGGGTTTTCTCCCCCACCAATAAAAACTGGACGCCACACCAGATAACTGAAAAATTGTTGAGTGTGGTGGATAATAACTAACAATCAATCATATATATATATATATATATATATATATATATATATATATATAGTTTAATGTCCAGCTCAAGAATTTTTCACTCATAGGGAGACGTCATCATTGCCGATGAAGGGCTACAAAATTTATGCCTATGCTCAGCACTCATGGCCTTAAAGCAGGGAGGGATTTTTATCGTGCCACACCTGCTGTGACATGGGACCTCAGTTTTTGTGGTCTCATCTGAAGGACCATCCCATTTAGTCACTTCCTAAGACAAGCAAGGGGTGCTGAGGACCTATTCTAACCCGGGTTCTCAGGGGATTTCTATAAGTATAACATAGTTTATAAGTACTTGTATTATGTAGTCCATGAGTATAATGTAGTCTATAAGTATAGCATTTTCAGTAAGTATAATGTAGCTCTATAGGGTCAACATTACAGTTCTACTGTGTTATATTATACATGCATTGAATAAACATCCTGAAGGCAACTAAACCTATATAGGTAGATTGTCACATTGATGTATTGATGAGGAAGTAATTAAAATATATTACAATCTTAATGGACAAAACAAGTCATTAACACAGGTAACCTAGTGTGTACACAGTATACAGATTGAGGTATTATACTAATATGTACACAGTACTCGGAGTGAGGTACTATACTAGTGTACACAGTACTCAGAGTGAGGTATTATACTAGTGTACACATTACCCAGGGAGGAGTATTATACTAGTGTACACATTACCCAGGGAGGAGTATTATACTAGTGTACACACTACTCAGAGTGAGGTATTATACTAGTGTACACAGTACTCAGAGTGAGGTATTATACTAGTGTACACAGTACTCAGAGTGAGGTATTATACTAGTGTACATAATACTCAGAGTGAGGTATTATACTAGTGTACACAGTACTCAGAGTGGAGTATTATACTAGTGTACACAGTACTCAGAGTGGAGTATTATACTAGTGTACACAGTACTCAGAGTGAGGTATTATACTAGTGTACACAGTACTCAGAGTGAGATATTATACTAGTGTACACAGTATTCAGAGTGAGGTATTATACTAGTGTACACAGTACTCAGAGTGAGGTATTATACTAGTGTGTACACAGTACTCAGAGTGGAGTATTATACTTTATGCAGTACTCAATTTGAGGTGTTATACTTGTGTACACATAGTGAGTGAACAGTGAACGAATTCAGAGCAAACACTGAACAAACAGTGAACGCAGAATGATCTGTTTATTCAGAATATATCGTATTTTTCCATTGGACTATTTCATAATCAGATAAGAAAAATGGTATGTATATTTATTCAATAGATTAATAATATAATAATAAATAAGAAACTGCATGTTTGACAGTTTTGAATATATTCAGTCTAATCAAAGTATACTACGTTTTTGTACAAATGCAAGTAATGAATGTATATTTCTTGTGAAATGATTATAAATTTTACATCAATTCCTGCAGCAATCATATACAAACAAAAGCATATTTCATATGTGCAATGTGTGCAGTATTACACATAGAGAGATATGTGTACCTGTAAAAGTTGAAAAGAAAGGCATGTTTGGTATCATATTTAGAATTCTTGACGGTTACTACTAAACAAAGTACGCTAGAGTACTTTTGAGTACTGTAGAATACCCTGTTAAAATTTATTTCACAATTCAATGCTATTTGATAATTTATAGCTATACCACTCAAGGAAACATTATAAAAAAATGTTGTAATATTTGTCAAAAAGTATTTCTTTTTAGCGATATTTGACCAGAAAACAACATTAATTTTTTGAAAGATTTATGGCATCCTGATCCCAAATGTTGTTGAGAAAATATTGAGCGATGTGACATATTACATCAGCAATTAATTCCTTCTACATGTCAGATTGACAGTTACTTCTGTACACATTCCTTTTTCATTTTTGTCCTTGCAATGAATTTTTCACCTTTCACATTCATGTTCTGAATGAGAATGCAAAGACTAAATGATGAAACGGTGAATGCACGATGAGAGCATGCTGAATGATTTGTGAACACAAAACTGTGAACAGAGAGTGCATGGTGAGTGAATGGTGAATGCACGGTGAGAGCATGCTGAACGATTTGTGAACACAAAACTGTGAACAGAGAGCGCATGGTGAGTGAATGGTGAATGCACGGTGAGAGCATGCTGAAAGATTTGTGAACACAAAACTGTGAACAGAGAGCGAATGGTGAGTGAATGGTGAAAGCATGCTGAACGATTTGTGAACACAAAACTGTGAACAGAGAGTGCATGGTGAGTGAATGGTGAATGCACGGTGAGAGCATGCTGAAAGATTTGTGAACACAAAACTGTGAACAGAGAGCGAATGGTGAGTGAATGGTGAAAGCATGCTGAACGATTTGTGAACACAAAACTGTGAACAGAGAGCGCATGGTGAGTGAATGGTGAATGCACGGTGAGAGCATGCTGAAAGATTTGTGAACACAAAACTGTGAACAGAGAGCGAATGGTGAATGAATGGTGAGAGCATGCTGAATGATTTGTGAACACAAAACTGTGAACAGAGAGCGCATGGTGAGTGAATGGTGAATGCACGGTGAGAGCATGCTGAAAGATTTGTGAACACAAAACTGTGAACAGAGAGCGAATGGTGAATGAATGGTGAGAGCATGCTGAATGATTTGTGAACACAAAACTGTGAACAGAGAGCACATGGTGAGTGAATGGTGAACAGACAGTGAATGCACGGTGAGTGAATGGAAAAATGGTAAAGTGGAATGTTTCAGTGGATGTAGCTCAGTGGAAGAGCGTATTGGCTTAATAACTGGAAGGTTGTGAGTTTGAACCCCACTCATGCCATCGGCCCCGTCAAGTCTAAGGTGGGAACATAAATGATTACTCCTTTGCTCAGCATTTAGAAGTGAGAATTACGGGTCTTTTCAATATAATTTTAGAAACAAAGGTCCCGTGTCACAGCAGGCATTGGCACATCAAAGAATCATCACTACTACGGCCCTGAGCGCTAAGCATAAGTCTAAATTTATGGTACTTCACCTACAGCTGATGACATCTCTACGAGTATAAAATACTCAACAGAACACAAAACAAACAATCAATCAGTCATGCTCATGATACCTACAGAATATTTTAACGGTATCATATCTACATCACTTATCAACACGACGATGTAACAGTATCATAGAAAATTACAATTGCTGTTTTGATGTTTCTAAGGACTTGGGGTGCATTGTATATTTGCGTAGACATATACATAAAGAGCAGTGTTTTAGGTATGATTTTCACTTCAGAAAATATTGTAACTGTTTTTGTTTTAGGTGTCTAAATCATTAAAAATGAATCACGATTATTTAATATATACTTTCATGTAAAATACTCAAATCTTAATAGCCTAGAAATGTTTTCTAAAACATAATAATTATTTCCCTGTGGGTCCAGCTATATCTTCAAGGGTGATAGTATTTAATCTAAATGTGGAGTTGAAGGGATTTTTGTGGTGTAGAAGCTTCTGAATAGATATTATGTTATGTAAACAATAAATAAAATCAAATTTACATGAGCATGAGGAGAGCCTCTATAAATGTCATGAGGAAACCCTCTATAAAAGTCAAGAGGAGACCCTCTATAAAAGTCATGAGGAGACCCCCTTGTAAAAGTCATGAGGAGACCCTCTATAAAAGTAACGAGGAAATCCTCTATAAAAGTCATGAGAAGACCCTCTATAAAAGTCGTGAGGAGACCCTCTATAAAAGTTGTGAGGAGACCCTCTATAAAAGTCATGAGGAGACCCTCTATAAAAGTCATGAGGAAACTCTTTACAAAAGTCATGAGGAGACTCTCTATAAAAGTCATGAGGAGACCCTCTATAAAAGTTGTGAGGAAACTCTCTACAAAAGTCGTGAGGAGACCCTCTATAAAAGTCATGAGGAGACCCTCTATAAAAGTCATGAGGAGACCCTCTATAAAAGTCATGAGGAGACCCTCTATAAAAGTCGTGTGATTTTGATGACATTGTTTTATGTTGGCAGTACCCACTCATTGAGAGTAATTGTATAGTACTGGTTTAATGGCTGCCTTGCTTATTTATGGATTCTAAAATATAAAATAACATACAAATATGGTGGGCACCTAGCTTCTACGTCATTGTATGATAATTATTAACATGTCTGATGTTGTTTTGATTTCACAGCTGAGCTCGGCAGTAAACTCCGCAACTATGTTGCAAAAACTTGGCCAGACGGGATCGTGAAGATTGTCCGAACAATGGAGAGGAGTGGGCTTATTCGAGCACGACTAGCAGGAGCGAAGGCAGCAACAGGAGACGTTCTGATTTTCCTGGACTCGCACTGTGAGGCGAACACTGGATGGTATGTGTTTGTAGTTGTCTTCCATAAATCTAAACACTCTCTAAGGGGCTAGTTTGTTCCCCCCATTGTCTTCCGGTCATGTTTGATGTAAACTCTCATGTACTAACTTCTGAACACTACATTATTGGTATGGATTTCAGAATATTAGAAAAAAAATGAGGACTACAAAAATGATTTAAAAAAGAGGTGAATCAGATTCAAATTTAACACATTATTCAACTTGAATTTAAAGTTTTTCGTCGTGGGGTTAATAAAAATGATTACAAACTACTCATTGGGGGTGCCCTATAAATTACCAATGGTATCAGGTTGCCCAACAGGAACATTGGGTATGAATTGTGAGGAGGTGAGTGGGCGTGTCATGACTGGCTAAAGTGAGATATCATGACCAAAGGTAAGAGTATAACAACATGTAATTAAAACAGAGGAATTGATATTCTTAATTATACAAATTAATTATATAATATCATTTTTAAGATTAAGAGATCAAGTTGTGATGATCTGTTCTCTGTGACTGTGTGTATTGTTGCTGTGTTATAGTCATCATATTGACAGAAGAATTTGTTTAATCATATGTATTAAAAAATCCAATATGGCTGCCATGGTCTCTGATTGTTCGAGTTCTGAGAATAAAGTCTGCTCTGTGGTGTGATTTCAGTGTGTGTCGAAAAGAAAAATAAATCATCTACAAAATGTATCACCCTGTTAGAAAAATTGTGTGTGCAGGCATAAAATGATAGATTGTAAAATTTATACACTAAATTTCTGTGATTCAAGTACTATGCCTCATTTGTGGAATCACTAATCTTTCTTTTTTCCAGAGTGTGGGTGTAATTTTCGTGGATTCCTGAGCACCCTAATCCCACAAATTTCCAACTTAGTCTACAGCTAATCACACAATTCATATAAAGTTTTAATGTGAAGAAACCACATCCCAACAAAACTGTAGAATCTCAACAATCCACGAAAATTGGCCTCGTCAAATTTAATTGTTTTGATTTCGCAGAGTGGGTTTTTATGACTTTCTGGCATGGCTTTTTAATTTCACTGTAGTACGTCAATACAATAAATCATCAACACTGTTACATAAGATGTTAAATGAAAACTGCTGACTGACTCAGATGCTATGAAGGCTGAATGATATGTTGTGAGCGTTATATCTAAGGGTTTGATTGATTATATATTGTTTTACGTTCCATGGCAATGACAGACTTGTGAACAGGGGTGTTGCCATTGTGGAACAACACACCTTTACTGATTTTTCCAGGTGCTTGAGTTTAGTAATTTCTCGTAACTGCCTCAGAAGTGATGCATAGTATGCACCATTGATTGTGTGTCCCATTTGGAGATAATTTACCTTCAGAATACCATCAACATACCAGTCAACCGAGGCCATAACCTATCCAGCTGATGGAACAGTCTTTGTCTTCTTTGGCAGGGATGAACCAGGGTGCTTCCGTTGTTTAGACTGTTGTTTGGCCTCTGGGGCGAAATGATGGACCCACGTTTCATCCATAGTAATAAATCTCTGAAGAAAGTCAGCAGAATCTTCCTCCAAAAGGGTTAGATTAGCACATGACAAAGCGTGCCTGGTGTACTTATGATCAAGTAGCTGTCGTAGTCTCAGTACCCGACAGGCTGAAAGCTTTCTTATTTTAAGATCCTCTGTCAGAATGAAATGTACTCTTTCCTGTGAAATGCCAACTGTACTGGCTATATATCTTTCTGTAACTTGCTTGTCAGTCTTAATAATATCATGGACTTTATTGACCATTTCTGGGGTTGCAACAGTGACAGGCCTTCCAGGACAGGGGTCATCCCCAAGGCTCTAGTGTTGCTACCATAGAAAAGTATGGATATCATTGGGTGCTAAGCCTTTCTTATGCAAATGTTGGATCACTGCTCTTTCACCAAAGTTTGTCCATTTTGCAAAAGTCCCTTTCCTTGTTTACTTTAAGAGTGCTACTTCATCAATAAAAACTGACCAAATGACACCAGTCTTAGGGTACACAGTCAGGGAATAGTAGGGTTGAAAAATGACATTGATGCTAACCTCCTTCAATACAAGGCTCACTACATACCAATCAGCCTTCATGGTATAAGACAGAGGTGTCTGTCTAACACAGGATTATAGGGTGAGGAAGAGAAAAATATTCAGTATTCCTGTTGATATAGTCTTTAATACATAGTTGATTATAGATTGAGTAAATTCTCATTTTCTGTGGGAGAATTTATTTGTTGGCAGTAATGATAATATCTAATATTAATGTAACATATTATATCTAAACTTTCTTCAGGCAAATTAATCATTTGAAGTTATGTAGTGTTTACTTTTATTACTTTTTGTATATGCCTGCATTTAGATGGGATGTGTTATGGTAATCATGTCCATCCGTCTGGACATCTGTCACACTTACGTATTTGGCTCATAACTTGAATACTTATGCGACCTAGAATCATCAAACTTTTCCAGGTGGGACTCTTACTTGGGTAGAGTTTGGGTCGCAGTTCAAAGTTAGGTCACTGTGACCTTGATTTAAACAATATGGCTAAATCCTGTCTGACTTGTTACTTTACAATTATTTGGCCTAGAATCATCAAGGTATGTGGTGCCCCCAGTAAGGTCACTCTATAGCTATGAGAAGTTGATATAGCCGTATATGGCATAGCCATTTTTTTAGGCTCATGTAGATACGAGTCCTAGAATCAACAAACTTTGTCAATTTGTGCATCTGTATAGAAATGTAAATTGCAGCTTAACGTCAGGTCACTGAAACTTTTAAAATGGTATGTATTTAAAAAACAATATTCTAAGGGATGTAATTCCTACATATGTAATGCAGTAACCCTATTCATTACATCAATACACATTACATTAATACACATCACATCAATACACATTACATTATTACACATTACATCAATACACATTACATCAGTACACATTACATTAATACACATTACATTATTACATATTGCATCAATACACATTACATCAGTACACATTACATCAATACACATTACATCAGTACACATTACATTAATACACATCACATCAATACACATTACATTAATACACATTACATTATTTCACATTACATCAGTACACATTACATCAATACACATTACATTAATACACATCACATCAATACACATTACATTAATACACATTACATCAGTACACGTTACATTATTACACATTACATCAATACACATTACATCAATACACATTACATTAATACACATTACATCAATACACATTATTTCACATTACATCAGTACACATTACATCAGTACACATTACATTAATACACATCACATCAATACACATTACATTAATACACATTACATCAATACACATTACATTATTTCACATTACATCAGTACACATTACATTATTTCACATTACATCAGTACACATTACATTAATACACATCACATCAATACACATTACATCAATACATGTTACATTATTACACATTACATCAGTACACATTACATCAGTACACATTACATTATTTCACATTACATCAGTACACATTACATCAATACACATTACATCAGTACACATTACATTAATACACATCACATCAGTACACATTACATTATTTCACATTACATCAGTACACATTACATTAATACACATCACATCAATACACATTACATCAATACATGTTACATCAATACACATTACATCAATACACATTACATCAATACACATTACATCAATACACATTACATCAACACACATTACATTAATACACATCACATCAGTACACATTACATTAATACACATTACATCAGTACACATTACATTAATACACATCACATCAATACACATTACATTATTTCACATTACATCAATACACATTACATCAATACACATTACATCAGTACACATTACATTAATACACATTACATCAGTACACATTACATTAATACACATCACATCAATACACATTACATTATTACACATTACATCAATACACATTACATTATTACATATTACATCAATACACGTTACATCAATACATATTACATCAATACACATTACATTATTACACATTACATCAATACACATTACATTATTACATATTACATCAATACACATTACATTAATACACATTACATTATTACATATTACATCAATACACATTACATTAATACACATTACATTAATACACATTACATTATTACATATTACATCAGCACACATTACATCAATACACATTACATCAGTACACGTTACATTATTATACATTACATCAATACACATTACATCAATACACATTACATTATTTCACATTACATCAATACACATTACATCAGTACACATTACATTAATACACATCACATCAATACACATTACATTAATACACATTACATCAATACACATTACATTATTTCACATTACATCAGTACACATTACATCAATACACATTACATTAATACACATCACATCAATACACATTACATTAATACACA
The DNA here is from genome assembly GCA_024699665.1 of Ostrea denselamellosa. NCBI lineage: Eukaryota > Metazoa > Mollusca > Bivalvia > Ostreida > Ostreidae > Ostrea > Ostrea denselamellosa. The sequence continues at coordinate 2,778,567 of JAMZEH010000030.1, read as the reverse complement.
TTACATCAGTACACGTTACATTATTACACATTACATCAATACACATTACATCAATACACATTACATTAATACACATTACATCAATACACATTATTTCACATTACATCAGTACACATTACATCAGTACACATTACATTAATACACATCACATCAATACACATTACATTAATACACATTACATCAATACACATTACATTATTTCACATTACATCAGTACACATTACATTATTTCACATTACATCAGTACACATTACATTAATACACATCACATCAATACACATTACATCAATACATGTTACATTATTACACATTACATCAGTACACATTACATCAGTACACATTACATTATTTCACATTACATCAGTACACATTACATCAATACACATTACATCAGTACACATTACATTAATACACATCACATCAGTACACATTACATTATTTCACATTACATCAGTACACATTACATTAATACACATCACATCAATACACATTACATCAATACATGTTACATCAATACACATTACATCAATACACATTACATCAATACACATTACATCAACACACATTACATTAATACACATCACATCAGTACACATTACATTAATACACATTACATCAGTACACATTACATTAATACACATCACATCAATACACATTACATTATTTCACATTACATCAATACACATTACATCAATACACATTACATCAGTACACATTACATTAATACACATTACATCAGTACACATTACATTAATACACATCACATCAATACACATTACATTATTACACATTACATCAATACACATTACATTATTACATATTACATCAATACACGTTACATCAATACATATTACATCAATACACATTACATTATTACACATTACATCAATACACATTACATTATTACATATTACATCAATACACATTACATTAATACACATTACATTATTACATATTACATCAATACACATTACATTAATACACATTACATTAATACACATTACATTATTACATATTACATCAGCACACATTACATCAATACACATTACATCAGTACACGTTACATTATTATACATTACATCAATACACATTACATCAATACACATTACATTATTTCACATTACATCAATACACATTACATCAATACACATTACATTAATACATACTACATCAGCACACATTACATCAATACATGTTACATTATTATACATTACATCAATACAATTTACATCAATACACATTACATCAATACACATTAAATTATTACACAATACATTATTACACATCATATGAATGCACATTACATCAATGCATATTACATCAATACACATTACATCAATACACATTACACTATTACACATTACATCAATACACATTACATTAATACACATTACATTATTACATATTACATCAGCTCACATTACATCAATACACATTACATCAATACACATTACACTATTACACATTACATCAATACACATTACATTAATACACATTACATTATTACATATTACATCAGCTCACATTACATCAATACACATTACATCAGTACACATTACATCAATACACATTACATCAATACACATTACATTAATACACATTACATCAATACACATTACATCAGTACACATCACATCAATACACATTAAATTATTACACAATACATTATTACACATCATATGAATGCACATTACATCAATGCACATTAAATTATTACACATTACATCAGTACACATTACATCAATACACATTACATCAGTTCACATTACATTATTACACATTACATCAATACACATTACATTATTACACATTACATCAGTACACATTACATTATTACATCAATACACATTACATCAATGCACATTACATCAATACACATTACATCAATACACATTACATCAATACACATTACATCAATACACATTACATCAATACACATTACATTATTTCACATTACATCAATACACATTACATCAATACACATTACATCAATACACATTACATTATTACATCAATACACATTACATTAATACACATTACATCAATACACATTACATCAATACACATTACATCAATACACATTACATCAATACACATTACATCAATACATGTTATATGAATGCACATTACATCACTGCCTATTTTTTTTGTAAAATGTATCTACATGACAATTAAAGATGAATACATATTTTGTTTTTAATATTAATGTAAAATACATGCAGTATTGTACTACAAAATCTGCAAAAGTTTTGAAAGCAAAGATATTGGTGCAGTCTTTGCACCAGTGAAGATTGATATGATCTGGTGTCATACACTTTTACCTATCTATAACCTATCTATAATGGATAAACATCGGATGGGATATCAACTGAGCAATGGCGGTGCACTTTATAATGTAGTTATTGTGTCTACCACAGATCTTAATTATGATATAATTGATTTTGTTATAACATTCTGCTGGGGGCACTGTCAGCTTAGTTTTTGTGTAGATCTGTGTGTGTAACACCTTGAGCATTATCTCATCATCGTATTCTGTTTTCTATTCCACTATTCATTGTTTACAGCATGTACAGTGATCTTTTATTTGCCTGATATATTCTCTTTTTTTATTAAGGTTTTTGTAGTACTTCAAGGTTAATTATACTTCCTCAGATGTAGTTAGGGTCAAGCGATAGACTGGAATCTTACTTTGTCCGTCTTTCTGTCTGTAGACAAAGAGTATATCTTTTACATTGATGAACATATTTAATTAAAATTTATATATTTTATGAATAATGAAGTTGTGCACTTGCTACAGTGCCATTTGAATCGTGAATTTTTAACATTCAAGGAAGTTATGATTTTTTAAAAAATTTTGAATGGGGGGACTTTGTTATGCTGTCATTGTCTAAAGTATATCTTAAATATTATTCATTCTTCAGTGAACACAAATTCCTTATTCCCCACCATCCAGTGTGACTTGTTGGGGTGGGGGGCATTATTGCCATTAGGACAGTTCTAATTACATATGCATTCAGTGCTAAAAGTGAAAACAAAAATATGCATCATCATGCAGTTGTTGGATTAGATAATTTTAACTGTACAAAAATGCACAGGTGTTGGTTTAGATAATTTTAACTGTACAAAAATGCACAGGTGTTGGATTAGATAGGTTCAACTGTACAGGTGTTGGATTAGATAGTTGCTATCATACAAAAATACACAGGTGTTGGATTTGATAGTTGCTATCATACAAAAATACACAGGTCTTGGATTAGACAGCTGTTATAAAGAAAACAGGTCTTGGATTAGACAGATGCATAAAGTAAATGCATAGAAATACTGAAATGTTGGATTATATATGATCAGTCTTAAAAAGAATATGTCAGATGAGATAAATTTAGCTATACTGAAATACAGAGGTTTTGGATTACATACATGCAGTAAAAAAATACACGGATGTTTTGTTAGATGAGCTAGTGTAATCATCCAACAAAGTAGATAAGAGTAACCATACAAAAATACGGATGTTGGAGTGTAACTATACAAACATACACAAATATTGGATTAGTGTAACCTGCATACAAACGTACACAAATATTGGATTAGTGTAACCTGCATACAAACATACAGAGATGTTGGATTATAGATAAATGTAACCATTCAAAAATACACAAATATTGTATTACATAAGTGTAACTACACAAAAAATGCATAAATATTGGATTAGATAAGTGTAACTATACAAAAACAATGGATGTTGGAATATGTAAGTGTAACCATAAAAGAATACACAGATATTGGATTAAATGTGTAACTATACAAAAATACACAGATATTGGATTTGATAAGTGTAACTATGCAAAAATAGACAGATGTTGGATTAGACTAGATGTTCAATAAGTTTAGCTGTACAAGAATTAATTATTATTAGATGGATTAGGTTAGATGTTGGATTAGATGAATGCAATCTAATTAAAATTAGATCCTTTGATCCGCTCACATATATCGCTACACAAGGATCTAACGAAACTGCATACGAAGGTCAAATCCAGTGACCTTTTAGTCTAACCAATCGGCGCATCACCTAGTATATTGAAGGTGTGAACTCGGATCACTGGAGACAATACAATCTTACTAATAGCTAGCGAAGGATACCGTTAATACAAAATATGTAAAGCTGCCATACAGTCCTTATTATTCAACATAGCCATTAACACATTTTTTGCTCCTCTTTTAAAGACTGAATTTTGAAATCTTTTAAAACTTTCTCAGAGTGTGTGCCATGTTTGTTGTTTTCCTGAACTATTCGTTTACAGAATGCAAATATTAAGAGCTCTCTGATTGGATGAACATATCGCTGAATATGCATGAATAAAAGGTCACTGGATTTGACCTTCATATGCAGTTTTGTTAGATCCTTGTGTAGCAATGTATGTGAGTGGATCAAAGAATCTAATTTTAATTAGATTGAGAGAAGTGTAACTATGAAGAAATACACATGTTGGGTTAGATGTTGGATTAGATAAGTGTAACTATAAAGAAATGCACAGATGTTGGATTAGATAAGTGTAACTATAAAGAAATACACAGATGTTGGATTAGATAAGTGTAACTATAAAGAAATACACAGATGTTGGATTAGATAAGTGTAACTATAAAGAAATATACAGAGGTTGGATTAGGTTAGATGGTGGATCAGGTTACATGTTGGATCAGGTTAGATGTTGGATCAGGTTAGATGGTGGATTAGGCACTTTCATTGTACCACCAGATAACTGAAAAATTGTTGAGTGTGGCAGAAAAAATCCCAATTAATCCTCCCTGAGTGATTATATTGCACTAGTTAGACCCCCTGAGTATTATGATGATCAAATCAACCTTGTCCTCTAGAATTTCCTCTAGCCTCTGATTACAACTATCACTGTTAGGTCATTATTATAAATCAGCATTTAAGTGTCAAACCCTGATCAGTGGTGGGAAAGGTTGTATTTTTGAATTGAGTGGTGGGAAATGTTTGTATTTTTGAATTGAGTGGTGGGAAATGTTTGTATTTTTGAATTGAGTGGTGGGAAATGTTTGTATTTTTTATGCTATGGTGGGAAATGTTTGTATTTTTTATGCTATGGTGGGAAATGTTTTATGACAGGTTGGAGCCTCTTCTAGCAAGAATCAAGGAGGACCATACAGCTATACTGTGCCCAGAGATTGACCTCATCGACAAAAACACTCTTCAGTACGGTGGAACGGGGTCATTCTCAGTGGGAGGGTTCTGGTGGTCACTTCACTTCTCCTGGCGACCAATCCCGCAACATGAACAACGACGTCGTTCGTCTGCGATTTCACCCATTAGGTATCAGCTTGCTTGTCTGAATGCTTATTACTCCCCTGCAAACATAGCACAGGGAGCATTCATCATATTTTATATCAACAGCAACCACAAGAAGACTAACTGCCTTTTTCACTTATTAGATGCCCTGGTGTTTGGGTGTTCATCTCACGGAATGTCGCACACTAATTTCTAACATATTTGCATGAAGCAAGTATAAAATATCTCACCTATTGATTGCACAATCAAGGAATAATTACCATACTTTTCAGATTTGTTGGAGAGAGCCGAAATCCCAAGGTTAAGAAATGAAATCAGGTTTATTTCACAGCAAATTCTCTTGACCTAGAGCGGATCTTCATCAACAATTGTGAAATTTATCTGTTCTTCTACTGCAGTGATTTTTTTAACATTTCTACACAGGAGCAGATTTTAACACACCTGATACAAAGCACCTGTCAGAGAATGGGGGGGGGGGGGGGGGGGGAGGGGGGAGGGGCGGGGGTTCTAGTTCTAGAAAATCTTTTCAATTTGCAGCATTTTCCATTTGCTTTCCATATTCCAAATGCCTTTAACTCAAAATGTAGTAAGACAAATTTATAATAATGGTCTCTATATCTCTATATTTTGTTATTTAATACATAGACATTACTGTATCTAATACACAGACAACATTTACCATGTCCAATACACAGACAACATTATACCATGTCCAATACACAGACAACATTTACCATGTCCAATACACAGACAACATTTACCATGTCCAATACACAGACAACATTTACCATGTCCAGTACACAGACAACATTTACCATGTCCAGTACACAGACAACATTTACCATGCCCAATACAGAGACAACATTTACCATGTCCAATACACAGACAACATTTACCATGTCCAATACACAGACAACATTTACCATGTCCAATACACAGACAACATTTACCATGTCCAGTACACAGACAACATTTACCATGTCCAATACACAGACAACATTTACCATGTCCAATACACAGACAACATTTACCATATCCAATACACAGACAACATTTACCATGTCCAGTACACAGACAACATTTACCATGTCCAATACACAGACAACATTTACCATGTCCAATACACAGACAACAATATAACATGTCCAATACACAGACAACATTTACCATGTCCAATACACAGACAACATTTACCATGTCCAATACACAGAAAACATTTACCATGTCCAATACACAGACAACATTTACCATATCCAATACACAGACAACATTTACCATGTCCAGTACACAGACAACATTTACCATGTCCAATACACAGACAACATTTACCATGTCCAATACACAGACAACATTTACCATGTCCAATACACAGAAAACATTTACCATGTCCAATACAGAGACAACATTTACCATGTCTAATACACAGACAACATTTACCATGTCCAGTACACAGACAACATTTACCATGTCCAATACACAGACAACATTTACCATGTCCAATACACAGACAACATTTACCATGTCCAATACACAGACAACATTTACCATGTCCAATACACAGACAACATTTACCATGTCCAATACACAGACAACAATATAACATGTCCAATACACAGACAACATTTACCATGTCCAGTACACAGACAACATTTACCATGTCCAATACACAGACAACATTTACCATGTCCAATACACAGACAACATTTACCATATCCAATACACAGACAACATTTACCATGTCCAGTACACAGACAACATTTACCATGTCCAATACACAGACAACATTTACCATGTCCAATACACAGACAACATTTACCATGTCCAATACACAGAAAACATTTACCATGTCCAATACAGAGACAACATTTACCATGTCTAATACACAGACAACATTTACCATGTCCAGTACACAGACAACATTTACCATGTCCAATACACAGACAACATTTACCATGTCCAATACACAGACAACATTTACCATGTCCAATACACAGACAACATTTACCATGTCCAATACACAGACAACATTTACCATGTCCAATACACAGACAACATTTACCATGTCCAATACACAGACAACATTTACCATGTCCAATACACAGACAACATTTACCATGTCCAATACACAGACAACATTTACCATGTCCAATACACAGACAACATTTACCATGTCCAATACACAGACAACATTTACCATGTCCAGTACACAGACAACATTTACCATGTCCAATACACAGACAACATTTACCATGTCCAATACACAGACAACATTTACCATGCCCAATACAGAGACAACATTTACCATGCCCAATACACAGACAACATTTACCATGTCCAATACACAGACAACATTTACCATATCCAATACACAGACAACATTTACCATGCCCAATACACAGACAACATTATACCATGTCCAATACAGAGACAACATTTACCATATCCAATACACATGCAACATTTACCATGCCCAATACACAGACAACATTTACCATGCCCAATACACAGACAACATTTACTGTGTCCAATACACAGACAATATTTACCATGTCCAATACACAGATAACATTTACCATGTCCAATACACAGACAACATTATACCATATCCAATACACAGACAACATTTACCATATCCAATACAGAGACAACATTTACCATGTCCAATACACAGACAACATTTACCATATCCAATACACAGACAACATTTACCATGTCCAGTACACAGAAAACATTTACCATGTCCAATACACAGACAACATTTACCATGTCTAATACACAGACAACATTTACCATGTCCAATAGAGAGACAACATTTACCATGCCCAATACAAAGACAACATTATACCCTGTCCAGTACACATGCAACATTTACCATGCCCAATACACAGACAACATTTACCATATCCAATACACAGACAACATTTACCATGCCCAATACACAGACAACATTATACCATGTCCAATACAGAGACATCATTTACCATGCCCAATACACAGACAACATTTACCATATCCAATACACATGCAACATTTACCATGCCCAATACACAGACAACATTTACCATGCCCAATACACAGACAACATTTACTGTGTCCAATACACAGACAATATTTACCATGTCCAATACACAGATAACATTTACCATGCCCAATACACAGACAACATTTACCATGTCCAATACACAGACAACATTTACCATATCCAATACACAGGCAACATTTACCATGTCCAATACACAGATAACATTTACCATGCCCAATACACAGACAACATTTACCATGTCCAGTACACAGGCAACATTTACCATGTCCAATACACAGACAATATTTACCATGTCCAATACACAGACAACATTTACGATGTCTAATACACAGACAACATTTACCATGTCCAATACACAGACAACATTATACCATGTCCAATACACAGACAACATTTACCATGTCCAATACACAGACAACATTTACCATGTCCAATACACAGACAACATTTACCATGTCCAATACACAGACAACATTTACCATGTCCAATACACAGACAACATTTACCATGTCCAGTACACAGACAACATTTACCATGTCCAATACACAGACAACAATATAACATGTCCAATACACAGACAACATTTACCATGTCCAATACACAGACAACATTTACCATGCCCAATACAGAGACAACATTTACCATGTCCAATACACAGACAACATTTACCATGTCCAATACACAGACAACATTTACCATGTCCAATACACAGACAACATTTACCATGTCCAATACACAGACAACATTTACCATGTCCAATACACAGACAACATTTACCATGTCCAATACACAGACAACATTTACCATGCCCAATACAGAGACAACATTTACCATGTCCAATACACAGACAACATTTACCATGTCCAGTACACAGACAACATTTACCATGTCCAATACACAGACAACATTTACCATGTCCAATACACAGACAACATTTACCATGTCCAATACACAGACAACATTTACCATGTCCAATACACAGACAACATTTACCATGTCCAATACACAGACAACATTTACCATGTCCAATACACAGACAACATTTACCATGCCCAATACAGAGACAACATTTACCATATCCAATACACAGATGACAATATAACATGTCCAATACACAGACAACATTTACCATGTCCAATACACAGACAACATTTACCATATCCAGTACACAGACAACAATATACCATATCCAATACACAGACAACATTTACCATATCCAGTACACAGACAACAATATACCATATCCAATACACAGACAACATTTACCATGTCCAGTACACAGACAACATTTACCATGTCCAATACACAGGCAACATTTACCATGCCCAATACACAGACAACATTTACCATGTCCAATACACAGACAACATTTACCATGTCCAATACACAGACAACATTTACCATATCCAATACACAGACAACATTTACCATGCCCAATACAGAGACAACATTTACCATATCCAATACACAGATGACAATATACCATGTCCAATACACAGACAACATTTACCATGTCCAATACACAGACAACATTTACCATATCCAGTACACAGACAACAATATACCATATCCAATACACAGACAACATTTACCATGTCCAATACACAGGCAACATTTACCATATCCAGTACACAGGCAACATTTACCATGTCCAATACACAGACAATATTTACCATGTCCAATACACAGACAACATTTACGATGTCTAATACACAGACAACATTTACCATGTCCAATACACAGACAACATTATACCATGTCCAATACACAGACAACATTTACCATGTCCAATACACAGACAACATTTACCATGTCCAATACACAGACAACATTTACCATGTCCAATACACAGACAACATTTACCATGTCCAGTACACAGACAACATTTACCATGTCCAATACACAGACAACAATATAACATGTCCAATACACAGACAACATTTACCATGTCCAATACACAGACAACATTTACCATGCCCAATACAGAGACAACATTTACCATGTCCAATACACAGACAACATTTACCATGTCCAATACACAGACAACATTTACCATGTCCAATACACAGACAACATTTACCATGTCCAATACACAGACAACATTTACCATGTCCAATACACAGACAACATTTACCATGTCCAATACACAGACAACATTTACCATGCCCAATACAGAGACAACATTTACCATGTCCAATACACAGACAACATTTACCATGTCCAGTACACAGACAACATTTACCATGTCCAATACACAGACAACATTTACCATGTCCAATACACAGACAACATTTACCATGTCCAATACACAGACAACATTTACCATGTCCAATACACAGACAACATTTACCATGTCCAATACACAGACAACATTTACCATGTCCAATACACAGACAACATTTACCATGCCCAATACAGAGACAACATTTACCATATCCAATACACAGATGACAATATAACATGTCCAATACACAGACAACATTTACCATGTCCAATACACAGACAACATTTACCATATCCAGTACACAGACAACATTTACCATATCCAGTACACAGACAACAATATACCATATCCAATACACAGACAACATTTACCATGTCCAGTACACAGACAACATTTACCATGTCCAATACACAGGCAACATTTACCATGCCCAATACACAGACAACATTTACCATGTCCAATACACAGACAACATTTACCATGTCCAATACACAGACAACATTTACCATATCCAATACACAGACAACATTTACCATGCCCAATACAGAGACAACATTTACCATATCCAATACACAGATGACAATATACCATGTCCAATACACAGACAACATTTACCATGTCCAATACACAGACAACATTTACCATATCCAGTACACAGACAACAATATACCATATCCAATACACAGACAACATTTACCATGTCCAATACACAGACAACATTTACCATGTCCAATACACAGACAACATTTACCATGTCCAATACACAGACAACAATATGCCATATCCAATACAGAGACAACATTTACCATGTCCCATACACAGACAACATTTACCATGTCCAATATACAGACAGCATTTACCATGCCCATCTATTGATAGATAATTTGTGTGGCTGTAGAGTTGTATTAATGTTGTATTACTAATGATTTAACCTGTAATACTCTTAATCAGTATGAAAGCAATATTATATTACTAAATCATTAAGGTTGTAAATACAGTAACTGTAAATCATTAAGGCTGTAATGTATAATAGTAGCTGTAAATCATTAGGTTGTAAATATAGTAGCTGTAAATCATTAGGTTGTAAATATAGTAGCTGTAAATCATTAGGTTGTAAATATAGTAGCTGTAAATCATTAGGTTGTAAATATAGTAGCTGTAAATCATTAGGTTGTAAATACAATAGCTGTAAATCATTAGGTTTTAAATACAGTAGCTGTAAATCATTAGGTTGTAATGTATAATAGTAGCTGTAAATCATTAGGTTGTAAATATAGTAGCTGTAAATCATTAGGTTGTAAATACAGTAGCTGTAAATCATTAGGTTGTAAATACAGTAGCTGTAAATCATTAAGGCTGTAATGTATAATAGTAGCTGTAAATCATTAGGCTGTAAATATAGTAGCTGTAAATCATTAGGTTGTAAATGTAGTAGCTGTAAATCATTATGCTGTAAATACAGTAGCTGTAAATCATTAGGTTGTAAATACAGTAACTGTAAATCATTAGGTTGTAAATACAGTAGCTGTAAATCATTAGGTTGTAAATACAGTAGCTTTAAATCATTAGGCTGTAAATATAGTAGCTGTAAATCATTAAGGCTGTAATGTATAATAGTAGCTGTAAATCATTAAGCTGTAAATATAGTAGCTGTAAATCATTAGGTTGTAAATATAGTAGCTGTAAATCATTAGGTTGTAAATATAGTAGCTGTAAATCATTAGGTTGTAAATACAGTAGCTGTAAATCATTAGGTTGTAATGTATAATAGTAGCTGTAAATCATTAGGTTGTAAATATAGTAGCTGTAAATCATTAGGTTGTAAATACAGTAGCTGTAAATCATTAGGTTGTAAATATAGTAGCTGTAAATCATTAGGTTGTAAATACAGTAGCTGTAAATCATTAGGTTGTAAATACAGTAGCTGTAAATCATTAGGTTGTAAATATAGTAGCTGTAAATCATTAGGTTGTAAATACAGTAGCTGTAAATCATTAGGTTGTAAATACAGTAGCTGTAAATCATTAGGTTGTAAATACAGTAGCTGTAAATCATTAGGTTGTAAATACAGTAGCTGTAAATCATTAGGTTGTAAATACAGTAGCTGTAAATCATTAGGTTGTAATGTATAATAGTAGCTGTAAATCATTAGGTTGTAAATATAGTAGCTGTAAATCATTAGGTTGTAAATACAGTAGCTGTAAATCATTAGGTTGTAAATACAGTAGCTGTAAATCATTAGGTTGTAAATATAGTAGCTGTAAATCATTAGGTTGTAAATACAGTAGCTGTAAATCATTAGGTTGTAAATACAGTAGCTGTAAATCATTAGGTTGTAATGTATAATAGTAGCTGTAAATCATTAGGTTGTAAATACAGTAGCTGTAAATCATTAGGTTGTAAATACAGTAGCTGTAAATCATTAGGTTGTAAATACAGTAGCTGTAAGTCATTAGGTTGTAAATACAGTAGCTGTAAGTCATTAGGTTGTAAATACAGTAGCTGTAAATCATTAGGTTGTAAATACAGTAGCTGTAAATCATTAGGTTGTAAATACAGTAGCTGTAAATCATTAGGTTGTAAATACAGTAGCTGTAAATCATTAAGGCTGTAATGTAGTAGCAGCAAATCATTAGACTCAAGATAATTTGGTAAGTTTTAGATGCAGAGAAAAAAAATTGCAAAATACAATATTATTCTAATAATTGATGAACTGTTATTTACTGCCATGTACTGCATGAAGAGGGTTGAAAGTAAGACAGTAGTGATGAAGTTAAAATTATGCTTTAATCATCATAAACCTGACGTTAGGTGTTGAATAAAATTGAAATTCCATGTAATTCTGTCTAGATAAAGTCAAAATTAGTCCTGGTGTCAGACAGGTTTTGAGTGATGGAGATAAATGTTCAGAAGGATTATATTCGTGAAACATTCATTATACAGACTTGTAGTGTTAGATATGAGATGTCTTCATGACCAGAATACTAATTGAACAAATTACTCCATGCTGGTGTCCTCTACAGTTCCCATAAGTCATGGAGATTCTTTGATATTTTTTTTCTGAAATTTATAATATTTTAGTTCTCTACCAGCTTTGCCAAATGGGACTATTAGTTTACCCTCAATCTGTCCATCCAAATGTCCATCGTCCATCTGTCTGTAAATTCCTAGTCAGTTTTCTGGACTTTTCTCTACATTGGATAAAGACATTCAACTGACATTTTATATATGACTTGGCTAGTTAAGATCAAATTTGAGTTTAGTTATGTTTGACATATTTTTCACAGAATTATGGTGTATGCCCCTTGATAAATTGGAAGAATCAGTTCTCCAGACTTTTCTCCTCATTGGATGAAGATATTCAACTGAAATTTATATAATGGCTTTGTCTTGAATAGTTACAGATTAATTTGGGTTTTGCTATGCTTTTGTAATACTTTTGACTGAGTTATGCCCCTTGATAAATTGTAAGAATCAGTTTTCACACATTGGATAAAGATATTCAACTGAAATTTTATATATGTCTTTGTCGTTGTCTTGAATAGTTACAGATCAAGTTTGAATTCTGTTATGCTTTACCTACTTTTGACTGAATTATGCCCTTTGATGAATTGCAAGAAACACTGCTTAGCCTAACAAGTTTTCATAACTTTTCTCAGCATTGGATGAAGATATTCATCTGAAATTTTATATATGGCTTTGTCTTTGATAGTTACAGATCAATTCTAAGTTCTGTTATGCTTGGTGCATATTTGGCTGAATTATGCTCCTTGATGAATTGCAAGAATCAGTTTTCCGTACTTTTCTCATCATTGGATAAAGATAATCAATTGGAATTTGAAATGTGGCTTTGTAGTGGATAATTAGAGATCAAGTTTGAGTTTTGTTATGCTTGACCTACTTTCAACTGAATTAATATTATCTTACTACCGGTAGGGAACTTTGTATTGCCTGCAGTACACTCAGAACACTTGTTTCTTACATGCCATTGATTGTAATTTCACTTTCTAATATTTTTTAAATGAGGGGTAGCACAATAAAATACAATTTGATATTTCATGGTGACGTGATCACAATACTCAATAAACAATTGCAGTTATTGATTGTACATGTAATTTTCTTTTATACAATTTTCTTACCAACACTCCATAATTTGAAGTCAAATATTATCATTTCATGCATGTTCCATCACATGCATCCAAATGCATGGTTTGATTCCCATTAATTTTGTGAAAGAATTTATATTCTTATTGAAGTGTTGAATTTGTGATCCAATTATTTATTAAATATATTTAATCACCATTGGGTTATATCACTCAACTAAGGAATTTGTGTCACAGGGAGGTATTAATTCCTACATGTTAAATGGATATTTATACAAACACTCCATGGACCATGATTTACACACAGAGTGCAGACTTTGTACATGACAGAGACCATGACACAGCATAGCTTGAACCCAAAATTTTGTACAGTAAGATTGATCCCCCTTTGGTGAACTCTTCAGGCTTGAGCCAATCTTATCCAGGATCCAAGAGTCACCTAACAGTGTGGTGTGCCCCATCGTGGATGCCGTAGATTCTGGCACACTGGAATATTCCAAAAATGGGGGTTATCAGGTTGGAGGATTTTCCTGGAGCATGCATTTCACTTGGAGAGATGTTCCTGAAAGAGATAAAACTCACAGGAAGTACACAGACCCTGTAGGGTTAGTAAGGTCATGGAGCATGTGCAGTTACATGTACAAAAGATACATTAATGTTGGAAATTTAAGGTTTGATAGAAGGGAGTTAGTATATTCAGAGTCTGAAACTCCTCAGCTTGAATTCATTGGAAGGTTGATTATCTTAATTTAGACCATGGTGAATTGCTGTGTTTGGTCCTTTCAGATACTGTGTGGAATCATTATTGTTCATGGGGCTTATTGTTCATGGATTTTGTGGATACCTTTTACCAACGAATTTATGTCCCCTGCATGAACCAGTTATTCTTTGCAATAGCTTCTACAGTATAATGTTGTATATTTTCAAAATAACGTTAATCCTCGAAATTCCATCCCCATGGAGTAGTAAATATTTGACTACCCATGAACATTGGCCCCCATGAACTTTAATGATTCCACAGTATGTTATATAAATATATTGATCATATTTCTAATGCAAATGTTTTGTTATTATTATTACAAAGTATTTATATAGTGCATTATCTAACATTATAACTGTAAGTGCTTTACAACATGCATAAAACATAATATATCACATAAAACAAAGCAAAGCTACACATAAAATGCTAAATGGGGTATTTCAAAGAAATATTAAATTTTGATATCATAAAGATAAATAAGAAGACTAACATGGTTCATTTAAACATTCTTTAAACTTCACATCACATATACGTCACATTTTTTTAAATCTGAATTTTAATTGGTTAATGCATGTAAATGAATAATAATGAGATTTGCCTCATTTCAAATTAAATTCTCCTGTTGAGGATGAAGCTGAAATGGGGTGAAAATAAATCAGACACAAACATTTTTGAATATACACCAGTATATAGGTATTATTTTCTTGACTTCTTTAGGTAACCTGTCAATGTACACCAGCATATAGGCATTATTTACTTCTTTAGGTCACCCACCATGGCTGGGGGATTGTTTGCAGCGGACAGGAAATTCTTTTTTGAGATTGGAGCATATGACCCAGGAATGGATGTGTGGGGTGGTGAAAATCTGGAAATCTCATTCAGGGTTAGAGTATTTCATTAATTTCATAGATCACCTTGACCCAAAACTCCAGGTGAAAAGGTACCACTGCTGTGGTGTCTGGTATATTTCAGTAATTAACACTGGCTCTGAATTGCTGGGGCCTCATTGGTATACCATGTGGAGGATTTTTTTTAGCAGGTGTAAAATTTGGCATTTCGCCTGGTCAAAGGTATGCCAATAATTTTGGCAGATTTTTTTTTTTCCATTGGCAGATACAGATTTTCAAAATATTTCAGCCTGAGACCAATACAATGTTCAAACCTACATGGTCCCAGTAAATGATACGTTTTGAGGGAATATCATACCTTGTGACTGTTATTTCACTCTGTGCAAGAAGTTATCTTTCTTGCATTCAGTACAGTACTATAAGTAAGGGTACAAATTTAATGATGAAAATTTTAGTGGACTCTATCAAACTGCTAATATAAGCCAAAATTAGCACCCTGCTAAAAAAAACCCAAAAAACCACGCTATACGATATTTTGTTTTATATGTAATCAATCACTATGTCTGAATAACAAATTACTTCTTCAATTTCAAAGGAATTCAGTGTGAGAAAAGCAAATATCAAATTGTAGAGTATGCAAATATTCATTTTTAAATTTTACGTTTGAGAACATAATGGACAGAAATTATTGACTCTTTTTACAGCCGTATAATGTCCACTTGCAGTTCAGCTTTTTTGAATTCACAGTAACCTAGTAACCTTACACCACGTGATTTACCAGTAATAAACTACAAATTTTTGTGACCGATGTAATTTTAATTCAGTACGGAAGATATTACGAGATTGGTTCTCACAAAAATTTATCACCATTAAACGAATAACAGTTTACAGTATATTGAAATCATCTATCTCAGAAATACAATCGTGATCAAATCAAACATATATCTAAATTGTTTTTCATCATGAGAACAAGACAAGGAAATGAAAATCTGACTGTGGTAAGATTAGTTTCATATTTGATTGAAATAAGCATCGGTTTTGGTTTGGGTTTTTTTTTATGAAATGAAAATATCACTTGACCCAGGTTTGGCACTTTAAACAGCAAGTGTCTGTCTACTGTTTGTTAACGCTTTAATGAGACATCTGTCGGTGTTGTACCAGATGGTGAAAAATATTCAATGTGATTTATTTATGAATGTTCTTTTATTTGATGATTAAAAACTTTCTATTCAAGTGATTTATAGCCCACCAGCCCTTTTTTTATTTTAAGAAAAAGTTTACAAATAAATTTCTTTATAAGGTTAATTTTTCAAGGTAACTGTAACTGTATCAAACTCATTGTAAATGTAACAAACTCATTGTAAATGTAACAAACTCATTGTAAATGTAACAAACTCATTGTAAATGTAACAAACTCACTGTAAATGTATCAAACTCATTGTAAATGTAACAAACTCATTGTAAATGTAACAAACTCATTGTAAATATATCAAAGTCATTGTAAATGTAACAAACTCATTGTAAATGTAACAAACTCACTGTAAATGTATCAAACTCACTGTAAATGTATCAAACTCATTGTAAATGTAACAAACTCATAGTAACTGTAACAAACTCATTGTAAATGTAACAAACTCACTGTAAATGTATCAAACTCACTGTAAATATAACAAACTCATTGTAAATGTAACAAACTCATAGTAACTGTATCAAACTCATTGTAAATGTAACAAACTCAATGTAAATATATCAAACTCATTGTAAATGTAACAAACTCACTGTAAATGTATCAAACTCATTGTAAATGTATCAAACTCATTGTAAATGTATCAAACTCATTGTAAATGTAACAAACTCTTAATAATTGTAGCAAATTCATGGTATTTGTAACAGTCTTGGTAAATATAAGAATTGTTCTTGATAAATGTAACAAACTCACAGTAAATGTAACAAACTCACAGTAAATGTAACAAACTCACAGTAAATGTAATTAACTGTCTAATCTTGTTTCAGACATGGATGTGTGGAGGGAAGCTTGAATTCATCCCCTGTTCTCGAGTTGGCCACATTTTTCGAGCAAGTCATCCCTATACCTTCCCAGGTAAGACTTGTTATAATTTTAATTTATTAATAATTTACCAAAATTAACTGTACAATAGAAAACAACACAAAAGTAAAATATTAGCACTTTTATTAATATCTACCAATGTTTTACAAAACAAAAAAATGTAGTACTACGTTTATCGACATATACAAATCACTGCTGTCATAGTAACAGTGAGGGATAAATTGCCACTTTTTAAAAATTGTGATAGTGGGCAATAAAATGCACATAGACACATACAGTAACAATATGAAATTATATTTAACTGTTCATACTGGGTTCTGTTGGGATCCAGGGTCGTTAGAATAGATCCTCAGCTTGTTGTAAGAGGCAACTAAATGGGGCAATCCTTTCAGAAGAGACCACAAAAACTGAAGCCCATGTCATGGCAGGTGTTGAACAATAAATATCCCTTCCTGCTCAAAGGCTCTAAGCACCGAGCATAGGCCTAAATTTTGCAGCCCCTCACCGGCAATGGTGACGTCTCCATGTGAGTGAAAAATTCTAGAGCAGAACATCAAACAATATACCAAGAAACAACTGTTCATACTGGGTTTAAAAACTTTTGAATATAATGTTTTCCCTGCTCTTTTCTTTGTATAATATTGTCTGTATAACGTACAAGTACATGTATAGTGTTTAGTTTGTACAGCATTGTCCGTATTGACTTTTTGGTTTGTTTTTTTGTTTATTTTGTTTTTTTTCGTTTGTTTTTTTTTTCTGGGGGGGTGGGGGGGGGGGGGTGTTGTTCTATCTCGGAATAATTATATGTTTTGGAATTTAACTAATTGAAAAAAAAAAAGAAATAAATTTATTGTTTATTTCTTCATAGTTTAGAAAGGGGGTTTCTACAACATTTCTCAACATGAAAACAGTTTTCTACGATCTACGGATGCCTTTTACATTTATACACATCAATTAGTTACATTCCGAAACATATAATTATTCCGAGATAAAATAATACCTTGTTTTATACACATTTGATTCCGTTGATCTGTTTCATAAAGTGCTGCCCCGAGGTGATGCGGGTTAGAATAGATCCTCAGTACCCCTTGTACTGGATGTAGCATGGTAAAGATCCCTTCCTGCTCAAAGGCCATAAGCGCCGAGCAAAGGCCTAAATTTTGCAGCCCTTCACCGGCAATGGTGATGTCTCCATATGAGAAAAATTCTCGAGCGGGACATTAAACAATATATAATCAATCAATCAGTCATAAAGTGCCTACAATTTAACAGTTTGTGATGTGAATTAAGTAACAAAAATGAATAATGTAATAAAGAAAAAATTTGTGTCATTTAACAATTTTAGGTTGTCATCAGGGCATGTTAAAAATTTTCATTGTGCACAAACAATCAAATAATTTATCACATGTTACAAGGAATTTAAAAATTTGAGAAAGAATTTGATTTTCAGCTCAACCCTTTGGGAAAAACACCATTATTATGTGATATTTAACAATTTTGATGAAAGTTCTATCAATAAGCAAATATGTATGTGCACACACAAAATTTTGAAAGGTGGATAGGAACTGAATTTAAAGGACATTTCAGGAGTTGTTAGGTGAATTGAACAGTATATCATGATACCATGATATGATATCATGATACGTGTGGGTGGTGAGCATTACAGGAAATATTACTTTTAAATTAATGAATGTTTTGTTGTTTTAAATTTTGAAACTCCTACAAAGCATTCAGTGATTACAGATCTGTGTATGTATAATTATTTAATTGTCGACACAGATCTGTGTATGTATAATTATTTATTATTAACACAGATCTGTGTATCTATAATTATTTAATTATTAACACAGATCTGAATATTGTATAGTTATTTAATTATTAAAACAGATCTGGATATTTTATAATTATTTAATTATTAATACAGATCTGTGTATGTATAATTATTTAATTATTAACACAGATCTGTGTATGTATAATTATTGAATTATTAACACAGATCTGTGTATGTATAATTATTTAATTGTCGA
Organism: Ostrea denselamellosa; assembly: GCA_024699665.1. NCBI lineage: Eukaryota > Metazoa > Mollusca > Bivalvia > Ostreida > Ostreidae > Ostrea > Ostrea denselamellosa. The sequence goes on along the minus strand of JAMZEH010000030.1, from coordinate 2,758,186 downwards.
CACAGATCTGTGTATGTATAATTATTTCATTGTCAACACAGATCTGTGTATCTATAATTATTTAATTATTAACACAGATTTGTGTATGTATAATTATTTAATTATTAACACAGATCTGAATATTGTATAGTTATTTAATTATTAACACAGATCTGTGTATGTATAATTATTTAATTATTAACACAGATCTGTGTATGTATAATTATTGAATTATTAACACAGATCTGTGTATGTATAATTATTTAATTGTCGACACAGATCTGTGTATGTATAATTATTTAATTGTCGACACAGATCTGTGTATCTATAATTATTTAATTATTAACACAGATTTGTGTATGTATAATTATTTAATTGTCGACACAGATCTGTGTATCTATAATTATTTAATTATTAACACAGATTTGTGTATGTATAATTATTTAATTGTTAACACAGATCTGTGTATGTATAATTATTGAATTATTAACACAGATCTGTGTATGTATAATTATTTCATTGCCGACACAGATATGTGTATGTATAATTATTTAAGTATTAACACAGATCTGTGTATCTATAATTATTTAATTATTAACACAGATCTGAATATTGTATAGTTATTTAATTATTAAAACAGATCTGGATATTTTATAATTATTTAATTATTAATAATACAGATAGAGTGTAATTCACTGATACACAGATCTGTATAATTATTTTATCTGATATATTTTTCTTACAGTGTCACATCAATGATTTAAAAATTTTAAATGCAAACATGTTCTTGGAATAACATTCGTAATGTTCCGTTTTGTCATAGGAAATAAAGACACACATGGTATAAATTCCATGAGACTCGCGGAAGTTTGGATGGATGAATACAAACGACTGTTTTACACACACAGAAAGGATTTACTGGTATGATGTATGGACCAGTGATTTATGATATCACAATTTATGGACCAGTGATTAATGATATTAAAGTTTATGGATCAGTGATTTACAATATCACAATTTATGTATCAGTGATTTATAATATCACTGTTATGGATGAGTGATTTATGATATCACAATTTATGGACCAGTGATTATTGATATTAAAGTTTATGGATCAGTGATTTACAATATCACAATTTATGTATCAGTGATTTATAATATCACTGTTATGGACCAGTGATTTATGATATCACTGTTTATGGATCAGTGATTTACAATATCACAATTTATGGACCAGTGATTAATGATATTAAAGTTTATGGATCAGTGATTTACAATATCACAATTTATGGACCAGTGATTTATAATATTACAACTTATGGACCAGTGATTTATAATATCACAATTTGTGGACCAGTGATCTATGATATCAAGCAATAAAATTAAAGCAATATTTCTAATTTGATAATTTGAACAGAAAACAGACGCAACATTGTATGAACATTCATAACTCGGTAATTGTTGCTTTTCAGGGTCAGGACTACGGAGATATATCAGATCGTGTTGCATTAAGGAAGAGACTGAACTGTAAAAGTTTTAAGTGGTTTCTGGACAACATTTACCCAGAGAAATTCATACCTGATGAGAATGTGCATGCATGGGGAATGGTAAGATGGACAGTTTCATTGTCATAATGGATTAGGAGAACTTCACTAAAATGGTGAAATTCTTGACACCTGAGTCAGGGGTTCTGGTATGGGACTCCGTGGTTCATAAAGTGATAGTGCATTATTTCGCGAAAAATCTTCTTTTGAACAGATTGATTGATTGATTCGGGTTTTACGCCGTGTTGGCAATATTTCAGCCATTTTACGGTGAAAACAAACCTGAGTACTTAGTGGTAATGAGGATGGGAACCTCCGAAATTGTTAAATTGATGGCCCTATTAGTGACAGACTGCTGTGCTAGAACAGGGCCTGATGACTCACAGGCTGAATATGTATTACGTCTTCAAAAATCTTTTTCTTGACTCCTGGACATCAAACAACTAAACTGAGATCAAACTGAATGCAAACTGTGTGCATATAGGTAGTTGTAATGAAGGGACTCTGAGGTGATCTTATCAAAAATGAGAAATTCATGGCCCCTGGGTCAGGGTCCTTGATGCGAAGGTTGAGCTCTAGGGTCATACAGCATTATTTCTCTAAAGTGTACTTAACAACATCCAGAGAGAATGCATGATTTTAATACACAGGGAATCCTCTATGGAATTCTGAAGTTTGTGGCTTTTTAAATTCAGGATTTTAGTTTCATTTGTTTTACATTCCTTCGAGAATTTTTCACTTATATTGAGATGTCACCGTTGTAGGTGAAGTGCCATAAATTTAGACCTTATATGCAAGACACTCAGTGCCTGTCAGAATTCTGAACCTTTTAAAGGTCTCATCTTAAAGACCCAAACTCTCACTTCTAAATGCCAAGCATTGGCAAAGGAGCAGTCACTACCTAACTTTGTATCAGGCATGAGCGGGGCTTGAACCCATGACCTTTATGGTCATGATGTGAACATTACAACCACTGAGTCATCATGACCATTAGAAATTTAATCATATAGGCAGGTGTTAGAGTTGTTGATATGTATGTCTGATCTGTTAGTCTAAACAAAACCCTCAGGTGTAGCACCTTTACAAATGTTAGGATTTGACAAATAGATGGCCTGGCTAGAGACTGAAAAGTGGAGAGAAAAAGCCTTGGCTGTGGATTGTAAAACATTCACAGCTATTGGTGGTAATTTTCCCCTAATCACCAACTGGATGTTGTATCAGGCTTTACTGATTCTTTTACACATGAAATGCAAGTCAATAAATATGGTGTAATTTAGGACAGGAAGTTAATGTGAAGTTTATTAGAATTAAATGATGTGAGACAAAATTGCAGTGTCTGTTTAGAGAGCAAATTGATTTTATGTCAGAGTCTAGAATGGGAAGTTAAGATAGGCTAATTGTATCAAATCCTCCACTCTGATTAACAGGTCCGTAACCCAGCCAGTAATCTCTGCCTGGACACACTACAGAAGGATGAGAAAATAGTGTTTGACATGGGATTATACAGCTGTCAGAATGGAGGAAGTGCTAATGAGGTGTGTGAAATTATTATGTATTTTATTTGAGAGGGAGTGTCTGATTGGTGGAGTTATTTGAAAGAGAGAGTGTCTGATTGGTGGAGTTATTTGAAAGGGAGTGTCTGATTGGTGGAGTTATTTGAAAGGGAGTGTCTGATTGGTGGAGTTATTTGAGAGGAAAATTAAAGAATCCTAATCAAGAAATTTTTGGCAAGAATAGTGCAAATAACCACAATGATTTATTCATTAGCATATCAAATTACATTAAATTTATGTGGGTAATCATTTTATTAAAAAGTGAACTGAAACAAACTATTCTTGTTTATAATCCTTGTAAGATGTATCTTTTACATGTAATGAGATCGATAATTATTCATGCAACATTTTCTTATGTTAGGTATTTTCTTTGAGTATAAATGATGAACTTCGACGAGAGGAGGCGTGCCTAAGTGTTATTTCAGAGGGAGGTCATGTGCCATTAGAACCGTGTACAGGGGCAACCAATCAGAAATGGAAACATGATAAGGTAATTTGTGATGCAGTGTGCGAAGGTCAACAGTTCAATAAAAGTAGAACCAAAAACAAAGTAAGCCAACAGTGAATGGAAACTTGATAAGATATTGTAGAAAACCAAATATTTCAATTCCTTAGAAACTAAATCAAAGGAGACAGTTAGAAATGGAATCATGAGGTACATGAGATGTGATCGGTCGACAGGGGATGCTTACTCCTCCTAGGCACCTGATCCCACCTCTGGTATGTCCAGGGGTCCATGTTTGCCCATCTCTCTGATTTGTATTTGTTATAGGAATTACGAGATTGAATACTGTTAGTTATCTTCAACTTTATGGTTATGCTACTAGTATCTATAGAAACACAATCAGAAATGGTCAAAGTCGATTACCATCAGAAGTTTTGATTTAAGTAGTTTTTCACACATAGAAATTGTTAAGTAATGTGTGGACATGGAGTGTTCAGTAGATAGTCAGACTGAGAATATGGAACTTCACATGTCAGGTACAATCGGGACCCAGACCTTTCACTTCAAGTCATCATGATGGAGAAGGTGCATTTTTGGATTGACTGCTTCATAGTAGTTTTACATGTATATGTATTGTATAGAACAATAAAACAGTGAAGATAGTGTCTAGGAGGAGTAAACATATCCTGTTAACAGTGCATCATTCCAACACTAAAAGATAAAAGTAGGAAAAGAGTCTAGATATTTTTATTATTAGGGCTGTCATGTTTAGTAATGTCAAACAGGAAGGCCTCAATTTGTAATTTTCATAATCCCAGGGGCAGAAATTCTGACCCAGGGTAGGGCCAAACTTGATATATAGTTTTTCAATTATAAAACATTTAGAAAACATCTTCTTTGATGCTGTTGATACCAAATTGAAACTAAATGGATATTTAGAATGAGCAGGTAACCCCTTACCAAAATTGTATGTTTCATGGATCCAGGGGTAAGGGTTTTGGTATGAGGGTGGGTCTAAAATGATCAAAGACTAAATATGTTAATAATTGAATGTTTTAAACTTCTTGATAACTACCTTTTCAATTTCTCCGAATTAGTGTATGAAGCATTCTTGGGGAAAAGGGGGACACAGATTGTAAATATCAGGACTCCTGCTCCCCAGGGACCCTAGGGGCAGGGCAAAAACTGTTGAATATTTTGAAATTTATGATCATAGCTCCCCCAGGACCTCATGGTTTGGACTGAAACTGAAAAAAAAACAACAACAAAAACAAAAACAAAAAAAAGTATGCATGGTTATTATGTACATGAATCCCTTTATCAAAATTGCGATATTCATTGCACCTTGCAGGTCAGGGAAATATGGGCTAATTTAAATACTTCAAACTTCATCTTTCATTCTATTGTAATTGAATAGGAATTGTATGCATATTTAGAAAGATCATATAGCTATGAGCAAAAGACTCCAGAATGAGGATTAAATGCAAATACAAGACTCCCTGACAGACCTCAGGTGACCATTAAGACCTGTATATGGGCTATGGTACTCAGGTGACCATTAAGGCCTGTATATGGGCTATGGTACTCAGATGACCATTAAGGCCTGTATATGGGCTGTGGTACTCAGGTGACCATTAAGGCCTGTATATGGGCTGTGGTACTCAGGTGACCATTAAGGCCTGTATATGGGCTATGGTACTCAGGTGACCATTAAGACCTGTATATGGGCTGTGGTACTCAGGTGACCATTAAGGCCTGTATATGGGCTTTGGTACTCAGGTGACCATTAAGGCCTGTATATGGGCTGTGGTACTCAGGTGACCATTAAGGCCTGTATATGGGCTATGGTACTCAGATGACCATTAAGACCTGTATATGGGCTTTGGTACTCAGGTGACCATTAAGGCCTGTATATGGGCTATGGTACTCAGGTGACCATTAAGGCCTGTATATGGGCTGTGGTACTCAGGTGACCATTAAGGCCTGTATATGGACTGTGGTACTCAGGTGACCATTAAGACCTGTATATGGGCTATGGTACTCAGGTGACCATTAAGGCCTGTATATGGGCTTTGGTACTCAGGTGACCATTAAGGCCTGTATATGGACTGTGGTACTCAGGTGACCATTAAGGCCTGTATATGGGCTGTGGTACTCAGGTGACCATTAAGGCCTGTATATGGGCTTTGGTACTCAGGTGACCATTAAGGCCTGTATATGGGCTGTGGTACTCAGGTGACCATTAAGGCCTGTATATGGGCTTTGGTACTCAGGTGACCATTACTGCCTATGGGCCTCTTGTTACTCTCAAGATCTTTCTGAGGCAGCCATTCTGGAAATTGTGGAGTTTTGCTGATGTCTATCTGTTTCGTAGGATGGTACTGTCTTCAGATGGTAATAGATGATCTATCAAGACTGTGTCTATGTCAAACAGTAGAAACTACATTTACTCATAGGATTAATTCATTTTTACATGCCCACATAAAATGCAGACATATTGCATGCTATACCGCTGTTGTCCATCAGCCCATCTTTCCCCTGAACTTTGTCTTCACAACTCCTCTTAAACCCTTGGTGGTACAAAGAAAGATCACAACTGATTGATGGATTGTTTGTTGTTTTCCACCACACCCAATAATTTTTCAGTTATCTGGTGGTGTCCAGTTTTTATAGGTGGAGGAGAGACACTGACCTTCCGAAAGTAAACAGGCAAACTTTCTCACATATATCGACACAAGCGAGAATCAAACCCGTGCCAATTAGAGGTGAGAGGCCTTGTGATTTTGAGCGCAATGCTCTAACCACATGGCTACGGAGGCCCCAAAAGATCACAATATATAGATGTGCATGTGACAAGGGGAACTTTGAAGGAGTTATGGCCCTTGAACGTAGGTTTTTGTGAGTCAATAAGATATGCGGGTTTATCATGTACATGTTTAGCGGTACCCAATTTTTTCCCCTTCAAGCCTGTGCCCTACCCTTGAAAACCCCATTTTTAAAGCACTGAGTTCATCCTTAAAACAATGCATTTTTAGAACACTTCATTCTTAAAAACTCTTCATCCTTAAAACACCTGTCTTGTCATTTTTTTGACCCAGGAAACTCCCCTGTAATGGCCGATGTTGCTAAGTGTTTGATCACTAAGAAGTTGAGGAGGTTAAAGCTAATACTCTGAAGTAGGGAGTTATTGATGACATCAGTGAGTGGTGACGTCAGTGAGTGTGACATTAGTGAGTGGTGACATTAGTGAGTGGTGACGTCAGTGAGTGGTGACGTCAGTGAGTGTGACATTAGTGAGTGGTGACGTCAGTGAGTGGTGACGTCAGTGAGTGTGACATTAGTGAGTGATGACATCAGTGAGTGTGACATTAGTGAGTGGTGACATTAGTGAGTGGTGACGTCAGTGAGTGGTGACGTCAGTGAGTGTGACGTCAGTGAGTGATGATGTCAGTGAGTTGTGACATCAGTGAGTTGTGATGGCAGTGTATTGTGACATCAGTGATTGCTGATGTCAGTGAATTGTGACATCAGTGAGTAGTTTCGTCAGTAAGTGTTGACATCAGTGAGTTTAGATGTGAGTGAATTGTGACATCAGTGAGTAGTTTCGTCAGGAAGTGTTGACATCAGTGATTGATGATGTTACTTAGTGGTGACATCACGTTGGTGGGCAATATCTTATAAGATCCCAGATCAAATATTATGTGCATGTCATGTGAGGTACAACACATTCCATGTCAGAGGTTCTACAGTGTTGTGAGTACAGTAGGGGGAATGAATTCAATACTACATCTGTCTCTAGTATGATTTTAAAGCAAGTCCAAAATTTTCACTGAAACAGAAAGCTGCTCATGAATGCACGTTTTATCACTGCTTTGCCATATTTGACAATGTTTAATGAGATTTGTTGTGTAGCATCATGTTCACATTTTTTTTTATTTTTGTGTAGGAAAAAATGGTCATTACGGGTACTACATCCGGCGGAGACGTTTTATGTCTGGATAAAAAGGATGCCAAAAATAACGGCCTGGTCTTCACAGAGAAATGTAACAACAAGGAATCACAGAAATGGACTTTCGAGCACTATCTAGATAACACCTAAGGTTAAGATAGATGATTTCAATGTTGAAGTTTAGATAATTATTTTGATGATATTTAAGGTTAATTTGGATGATAATTTAGATAATATCTGAGGTTAATTCTGGATCTAAATGATGTTTGAGGTTTAGTTTAAATCATTGCTGGGGTTTTATTTCAGTAGTACAGTAATGTAAAATATTAAGTTTGGATAATTTTTAGAAAATTCTCAAGTTTGTCTTTGCATATTCATTTTGATTTTTGATTTTGTTAAAATTTTAATGAATTCTATTTAAACTCTAGTTTATGACACATAGTATGTGTCATTTTAAATCCGAAGTGGGGAATCTCGGTTTTTGTTTGAATTGTTGCCACATTTCCACCAGTATGTCTCTTTTGTTTGAATTGTTGCCACATTTCCACCAGTATGTCTCTTTTGTGTGTTGCCACATTGCCATCAGTAAATCTTTTTAATTTGTTGTGACATTGACAGCAATATGTATGTTTTGATCTGTTGCCACATTGACACCAATGTCTGTTTTGATTTGTTGCCACAAGTATGTCTGTTGTGATTTGTTGCCATATTGACACCAATATGTCTATTTTTGATTTATTGTCATATGGCCATCAGTGTGTTTGTTGTGACTTGTTGCAACATTTGCACCAGTATGAGTCTGTATAATAGCTAGCAATAACAGATACAGTTCCTATTCTGTGAACCATTCCTCTAATTTGAGTGCTAGAAAAATACACAAAATTCACAAGTACCCCTTTGGAATATATATTGTTGTTGTTGTTGCCAAGGTGTCACTTTGTTTTCTGTGAAATAGTGGACATTGTCATTTGTAATGGGTTTCACTGACCTCGTAGATGATTTGAATTTAATAGTAACTATTACGTAAATATACAGTTGCGATGGAAATGAAGAATTATAGAGGTTCGTTATAAACAGATAGTTGCTGTTAAAATAAATAGTCCAGGAATAGTCAACATTTTATAAACATAATATTTTGTAGTTGCCTTTAAAGTAGCTGAATAGTCACTTATAAAATCTATAAAATAGTTCCTATTAAATGTATAAAATACTCACTATTTATCCGAGAAAAATGAGTTTGAAGTTTGGAAACATAGAATATTGATGTACAGTGTAATTACGGAAATGGTCATCCAATGGGCAACTTACTATGTCCAGTAGCCTACAATGTCTCTCAATGTGAATGAGAACTAGTTTCGAAAACGAAACTGCCAGACCCTGAATAAACAGAATAAATACCGACAGTACTATAACACACTAATATTCGATCAGTAAATCTATTCGATTGTAAATTCCAATTAAAATTCCTTGATAAAATATTGCTTTCACTTTAGTGGATGGCTTGTTTATATTACTGAAGTGTATGATTTCATCTAAATGTATTAGTTTCAACAAGCCCTTACATTATTTTTTTTTTAAATCGTTAATTAAGAAGAATATTTTAAAGATGCCACCTTGGGAATTTCACCATCATTTAATATTTTTTATCAAAGTACAGAATGATTAAGAACTGAAGCATAATTAACAGAGGTACATAACTTGATTTACAGAGTTACAGAACTTTGTTTATTAGAATTTCCTTCCTTAACCACAGTGCAGCTTTAAAACTACGCAATTATTGTTAAGTTTTGTGTGAGCAAAGCTCATTTTTGACATTATTAATCACATATAGTGAAAAGGGGGGGGGGGGGGGGGGGCGGGGATCAGGACTCGGGTTTGTTATTATGATCTTTAATTTTCCATTTAATCAGGTTCACTTTTGTATTTGAATCATATGAACTTGTAATTTGTCTCATTCATAATGCCAATCAGAAGAAATGTGATAATTTATTCATTGATTCTCTCATATAATATCAATAAATAAACAAGTCATTATTGAAATTAATTCAGTCAAACAATCCTGTTGACTATCGTGAGCAGGAGAACTTTCATTTTAGTCTGTTGTGTAGTCCAGCAAGTTTACAACCTCTCAGATACAGCCTAATTGACCCTCATTTTACAAGTAGCAAAAAGTATCATTGCATTAAAACGAAAAGTCAAAATACATGGAAAAATTCACATCCATCATTAACTGGTGTCTTTAGAGTTTATGTGTACTCTATCAAGTTATTTCTCATGCCTGGAAATCACAGTTCAGCTGTATTGTGCAATATATATATATATATATATATATATATATCGACAGTTAGTGTGTTTTGTGGAGTGGAAACAGGAAAGATGTCATTTGTATTGCATTCACTTATTTCATATCTTTTCTTTTTTTTTCTTTCTTTTTTTCCCCCTATTTCTCATGAAAAGGAAAATAGAGGAAGGGAACTGGGGATTTTCTATCTCCATTAAATTTGTACCAGTCCAAGGGTACAGGTTGACTGTAAGTTATATTGATGATGTTAACAACAGAAATCTTTTTAGCCCCTTTTTCCCAGTATGTCATTATAGTTTTGCTCAGTCTCGTGATCGTTGAATTCCTGTTGAAAATTTACATTTATTTTTATGGAGTAAAATGTGTCTTTGAAAGTTTTTATTTAAATGTAGAACAGTGCAACAGGTGCCCATAACAAATCCAAGATGGCAAATCTGATAACACCATCTTCAAACTTTTAAACCTATCCATGTCCTGGAAGGTGAGCAATTCAGCAGGTGAGAAATTCATTTTCAAAACACAAAAAGAAGAAAAAACAACAACAACAAAATACCTTGCATGGGAAAATAAAGTGTTATATTACAAGCAATAGAATTTTCCTGCAGGATATCAACAAATTGTCAGTGGATAGAAATGTTAGGTTTTGATGGGAAAAAAATTAGACACCCTATTAAAATCATCAATTCCTGTAAGATTAACCATCAAACCAATTTTTCTTTCTTTTCATTTTTCCTCTACCTATGAGTTTTTGAGGTTTTAATGAAAATTTGTCTTATTAGAGGAACAAAAAGAGGACCTAAAGGAAGAAGGATCTGAAAAAAAATTATATATACATACATAAAGATTATATGAAACTCCATAGAAATTACATTTGCTTAGAATTGTAAAATGTGGATTTCACCCGTCATATCTCCACATTGTAGTTGATGGTCTTATTTTTCTCTAAATGAATTGCCTTTACATTAAACGCATGAGGGATCCAGATGAATGATTAATAATAATGACCCACATATGCATGTAGAATGCATTTCACTTCCTGTGGTTATGTTTTATTATGATGATTTTGATGTTTGTTTATTAATGGTCCGTATTCGATACAAACAACTGATGAATACTTGTATTGCTCTATGTTGTCTGTGGTATGATTTTTTTTTTACCATTGTATGTAACTATAGTCAGACCATGCTGTATCGGTGTTATGATAATGTGTGATATTGTTAAGAAAGAATATGTTGAAATAGAGAATTGATAGAAAACTATATAATTGACAGGTATTTTTTTTTACACAAAAAATGTTTGATTAATAGAGATGTTAACCATATAAACATATCAAATAGTGCCTCTTAAACCTGAATAGCTCACCTTCATTCACCTGACGCATAGTGTTTCTAACGACATACTGACTCACGTGAGCATTATGACTCTTGTTGGAGTCGTACTAGCAATACGAATATTGGATTCATTTTACAAATAAAGTTGAGAAATGGTCTATGTTCAGTAAACATGGTTTTATTGCCTAACTGAATTTAACAGTTCTGGATTCACTTGTTGTTTTGGATTTAATTGTGTGGATGGACTTACTGTCATTTTGGATTTGTGTGGATGGACGTACTGTCATTTTGGATTTAATTGTGTGGATGGACTTACTGTCATTTTGGATTTGTGTGGATGGACTTACTGTCATTTTGAATTTGTGTTGATGGACTTACTGTCATTTTGGATTTAATTGTGTGGATGGACTTATTGTCATTGGATTTAATTGTGTGGATGGACTTACTGTCATTTTGGATTTGTGTGGATGGACTTACTGTCATTTTGGATTTAATTGTGTGGATGGACTTACTGTCATTTTGGATTTAATTGTCTGCCTTGATTTAATTGGTCTGGATTTAATTGTCTGGCTGGATTCTCTGCTTGGATTAAATTGTCTGGCTGGATTTAATCATTCTGGCCTGAATGTCTTGAAAAAATCTCTAACATAAGTTTGAGTTTTTCTTTAATGTGAACAGGCAAACTTTGAGGAAAATCTCAGACTTAAGTCCGAGTTTTGGCATAAGATTGTTTCAAGAAATCCAAGCCTGGAATCAGTTGTTCTGAATTTAATTGTCAATCAGGATTGGATTTGCCCAGCTGGATTTTATTGTCAATCAGGATTGGATTTGCCCAGCTGGATTTCATTTCATTCAGGATTGGAATTGCTCAGCTGGATTTTATTGTCAATCAGGATTGGAATTGCCCAGCTGGATTTTATTGTCATTCAGGATTGGATTTGCCCAGCTGGATTTCATTGTCATTCAGGATTGGATTTGCCCAGCTGGATTTCATTTCATTCAGGATTGGATTTGCCCAGCTGGATTTTATTGTCAATCAGGATTGGATTTGCGCAGCTGGTTTCATTGTCTTTCAGGATTGGAATTGCCCAGCAGGATTTTATTGTTAATCAGGGTTGGATTTGCCCATCTGGATTTTATTGTCATTCAGGATTGGATTTGCCCAGCTGGATTTCATTTCAATCAGGATTGGATTTGCCCAGCTGGATTTTATTGTCAATCAGGGTTGGATTAGCCCATCTGGATTTTATTGTCATTCAGGATTGGATTTGCCCAGCTGGATTTCATTTCATTCAGGATTGGATTTGCCCAGCTGGATTTTATTGTCAATCAGGATTGGATTTGCGCAGCTGGTTTCATTGTCTTTCAGGATTGGAATTGCCCAGCTGGATTTCATTGTCAGTATTTAATTGTCTGGCAGGATTTAATTGTTTTTTTTTTCTAGATTTAATGGTTCAACATGTTTTAAGTGACTGACTGAATTTACTTATCTCACCGAGTTTCAATAAACGAAAGGTGAAATAAAGGAGTTTTGGGGTTTTATTCTATAAAATGTGGACATGAAATTCTCTTAAATATCATCACAGAAAATTAAGATAGTTCCTACTGTCTATCCTGGACTTTCTTTGAATACCAGCGTCATACATGAAAAAAAAGGGGAAATGCCCTTCTATTTTTATTCTACCTAATTTATTTTAATTGTTACCGTTTGTTTTGTCAATTGCATTATTGATTATTTTGCATGGTTTCCCAGATTTTCTAATTTGGTTGAATCTTAGTAGATTTGTACTTAAGACTTGATAACCACGTTGTATTATGACATGATAGTATTTTACGACGTCACTAAATGTAATATACCGCAAATGAAAGTTTCCGCAAAAACAGCTCTAAATTATTTTTAAATGCATAAATTTGTTGTTAAATAACAACAAAAATTATCAACAACGAAAACTGGAACCAATACATTTATCAACGAGTCATCAAAAGTATGATAGAATTGTGGGAATTATTTATTTTCAGTGTACGTCTTATTCTGATTATGTGTTGTACATATAATAAGATCTGTGTATCATTGATGTGCGTTTATGTGTATATTATGGCTTCGTAAATGGCAGTGAAATGCAAACTTCATAGATTGCACCACAAGTTACAACTCTGTGAGCGGCTATTTAAATCGTGTATATTTCTCTTGTAGATATTAACAAGTGAAATCTCAATTTCACTGTGATTCCTTCCTTAGGCCAATAGTGTAATCAGGAAAAACGTATATATTTCCCTTGTATAGATTAGTTAAGTTGAATTATTCTGGAAAAAGGAAAATTATCAATGTTGTTCACTATACAATTATGAAGCCACGGGGGTTTAGAAAAGGCCAGTCCTCAATCGAATTGTATTCATGGAGATTCAGATGTCTGATTCACCAAACAGATGACCCGTGTAAAAATATGCATGGAGTTTGAGAATACCTGTAATTTATGATTAACCTTGATTACCTTTGCACCTAGCTTTGTGATGGAAAGACACTAAATCCATTAATCCTTGTTTAACATGTATAGAAATTTTTCTGACTTCGTAGACCTGTGTAATTCCGGTGCCATGATTTTCTGTATCTCTTTCACTGCTCTTATTTTTCAGAAGAGTTCCCAAATATATAAAAACCAAACTAAGACAGTATATTCAATTCAGAGTTGGAACTCTTCAGTTAAATTTTGTGCGTGAGGTAAAAAGATATTGACTTTCAAGAAGTATATTACATCGGCATAATGGCCGACTTCCTTTTAAAACATGAATGAAAATATGTTTGTTTGGTTTTTTTTTTTATTTATAGTCGCCTGTGAATGAAAATATGAATATCAACAATATTTTATATATTCCTTCTAAGTTTTATTGCGTAGCTGGGTAGCCCAGTCAGTTAACATGTCGATCTGTAGATCGCGGGTTCGAGTCCAGGAGGGGTTTTAATTTTTCTCAGATTACTTTCTACTAAAACTGCATTTCGTGAGTAAAGCAAACTTGAAAGTTTTCAATTTCAAAACATTATTATGCATATCGTCCAGTTGTCATTCATATCAAATTCCCCATGTGTGTTTTTTCCTCCTTAATAGGTAACTACATATCAAATTTATCTGGTGTGTTATTCCTCCTTATAGTAGACCCGTGTAACCATGGTAAGATTAAAATGTAACATTCATGAACTTCGAGGAGTGACCTAATTTATGGTGTAGTTATACAATACTAAAGCGTGACCTTGGTCACCGTATAACGGTATTCTGTAGTTAACATGAACCACTTCCGGGTCACGGCGGACTTTGTAACGGTGTCCGATATCGATGATTCTGTGGTATTTATCAGTCAATTACTAATTGTATTACAGATATAAGAAACATAACTTGGTGTCAATGAAAAAAATAAAAGGGTTAAATCAGCATAATAGGCGGGGCTTAGTATTTTTGTGTTTGATTAATACTGATTGACAGGTAAATATAACGTAATCATCAGTATGGGACCGTCTTGCAGAGTCTAATGAGATGTAAAATGGTCCAAAATACTGCCGTGATGTTTCTGTCAAACATTACTTTTCATATTCTTCATCGCCAGGTTTACTTTGTTATGTTGATTTCTGATAAAAATTGGTTACTGTACAATAAATATTAATAAGAAACATGCATGGAGATTTGTCATTCTTTACTGGTAAAGCCAGAAAGCCGGGTCATTTTCTAGCTTTCTCCTTTTCTCTATCAATTTTTTTTCACTCCCCCCCCCTTCACCACACCGTGCCTTACAGGTGGTCCGTATTTGCGGTACAATGTGCCTTTGCATAGCCACACCCATTCTCGTTTTATAAGTCGAGCGAATACACAACATGCATAACGCAACGTTTAAACACGTGTACTAGATACGAGAAGAATCCGTCCAGGAATGTGGACTTCGTTGTTTCGATATACATGACCCTTACATGCGCCATTGAACCCAAATTGTAGGTTTGTAATTGTAGCCCCGGGTTCCTAGATACCGTTACAAGTGCATGTGACAGATACATCCTGGTCTTTTCCTGCTTTATTTTGGCAGATGTTCGTTGTCGCTAAATTCAATTAACAAGCGTTATCCTTTCATTTCATCATTAAACGAATGCTTTACAGGTCGCGGTAGCTCAATGGTAGAGCGATCGCTTCGTAACTCGGAGGTCGTGAGTTCAAAGCCCCGCTTGTGTCATGGCCGCGTCAAGCCTAAGACGTAAAAATAGGTAGTGATTTCTCCTTCGCCATATGCTCGGCAATCAGAAGTAAGAGTCACGGGTCTTTCGGACATGACCTTAAAAACGGAGGTCCCGTGTAGCGACATGTATTTACATGTTGTAGAACCCCTCACTGCTTCGTCGTACGCACTTAAAGCATAGGTCTAAATTTGTGGTTTTTCACCTATACTGGTGACGTCACAGAGAGAATGAAAAGTTCCCGATGGGACGTGAGAACAAGGTATGTCTGTTGGTTATAATTATATCATAAGAAATCTTCTAACGGTGAACAATTACAGAATTTTAGAACATCAAAAAAGTAATAAAACAGGTTGCTGCCCTTTATAAAAGGATTGCAATACGTGGACCTTAGGCTTGTGTTTCTACCAAAAACTTAATATTCTAGGTTGAAATAAAAATGTGCTTTAAAAAAAGATTTTTGAATTTTTCATTTGATATAGATCTTATCTTACTGCTAGAGCTGTAATGATACTTGTGTACAGTGTATAGCCTTCGTGGATATGATATATTTGTAACTTTGACCTTTAAACACTCTCAGACATTGTATTATCCAGACACTCCCAGACATTGTATTATCCAGACACTCCCAGACATTGTATTATCCAGACATTGCATTATCCAGACACTCCCAGACATTGTATTATCCAGACACTCCCAGACATTGCATTATCCCAGACATTGTATTATCCAGACACTCCCAGACATTGCATTATCCAGACACTCCCAGACATTGCATTATCCAGACACTCCCAGACATTGCATTATCCAGACACTCCCAGACATTGTATTATCCAGACACTCCAAGACATTGTATTATCCAGACATTGCATTATCCAGACACTCCCAGACATTGTATTATCCAGACACTCCCAGACATTGTATTATCCAGACACTCCCAGACATTGCATTATCCAGACACTCCCAGACATTGTATTATCCAGACACTCCAAGACATTGTATTATCCAGACATTGCATTATCCAGACACTCCCAGACATTGTATTATCCAGACACTCCCAGACATTGTATTATCCAGACACTCCCAGACATTGTATTATCCAGACACTCCCAGACATTGTATTATCCAGACACTCCCAGACATTGTATTATCCAGACACTGTATTATCACAGTAAAAAAATAATGCAACAAACCCCTCAGCGCTTGCATCCATCGCACAAACCACGGTAAATATCAACATTTTTCAACACCAACAGAAATTATCAGTACCACCAGTAAAAATACCATCAATCATCAGAACTAGTTCTAGCTGCGACAACAACAGAAAAAAATAAATAAAAAAACAAAACAAATAACAAACAAACAAACAAACAAAAAACCAAACCAGTAGACAGTTGTGTGATTTTTCATCCTCCATCTTTTACCAAACGTGAAAATCTTGTAAATCAATGAACACATATATGTACAATCTCTCAATATCATTACCCACGTTAACGACACGTGGGCACAGAACCCTGGACGCTCTATAGGTGAGTGTCAAGTACCTAGGAGGAGTAAGCGTCACCTGTCGATCGGTCACACCCGCCGCACATGCACAATTGCTGTACTATTCAATGTTATTACCCATGTTACCGTCATTTGTTACAAACTTTTTTTTCAAATATGATGAAAATGAAAACTAAATGCATGTTTTTATAAGTATCTACTACTTTGTCAGTGTATTTTCACTGTATTTCGCTGTTACCTCCTCTTGGAGACGGACATTGTCCTTCATTTGAACAAACATGAACACCTTTCACCCAAGGAAGCTTTCTGTCAAGTATGGTTGAAATGGTCCCAGTGGTTCTGGAGAAGAAAACGAAATCGTAAAAAGTTACAGACCGCTATATGGACAACAGGGTGACTAGAAAACTTGTGAGCTAAAAACGTTTTAGTCGAAAGTTGGCATCGGAACAAAATTAAATGAAACCTGATCTACCTCATTGCAATATATAAACTATTATTATTTATGCACGATATCGGTAAAGGGTTTTCAGTCCACAAAACATTTAACGTAGGTCGCGGGATTACATACATTTTACCCCCCCCCCCCCCTCTTTTTTTTTATCGGTTAGTAATGACGTCTTAAATATGCCACTGTTTTACCAGTGGCGAAATTGTTTTCCGTTGAATTAGATAGAAAATGATAGTGATTGACTTCTGATCACTCATTGCATAATTAAACTTAAAACAGACAGAATTTGGTGCTGTACATTTTGATTATATTGACATCAAACTGAAATGAAAGCAGTTTGAAAAAATTGATGGAAAAAAATGTATGGGGTAATAAAGCTGTTTTTTTTTTTTTTAAAGAAAAAATCTCAAAGTCTGATAAAAATCATCAAAGCAGCATTTTTAACAAATAAAGTTACGAATATCCGCGACGTCATTCAACAACGTTATTCATTTGTTATGCACAACGTCAAATAGAGCTCAGAATAGCAGTATTGGCTCTTTGTATTGAGGGGAAAATCAAATATATATGGACGAAATAATCAATTATTTACAAAATATTAATAAATAATTTCGCTAAAATTCGTTTTAAAAAAAAATTCTGAAAATGTATATATACGTGTACTTTTATTGCGATATGCATCTTACTACTGTTGCGCGGCTAATAATAGAAATTCTTTTTCTTTTGCGATCGCATAATCGCAGTGACAATGAATAAAATAATTTAATGGTAATTACCGTAATTTGCCGAATATAATACGCAGTTACGTTTCATACGCAACCCCTTCAGGTGATTTTTTTAAAACAGTATTTTATTATGCCTGCAACATAAAAGGAGTAGGCAGCAGGCTAGCAGCCTATATAAACCTTCTCCAATAGGGTACAAAGTGATCACATGTACTTACAATGATGAGCATGGGTATTTAAATAATGTCATTCTCTTACCCATAGGTGTCGCTGCGCTACTCTCCGTATTCACCTCTGTCAACGCTTGAAAATATTTTTTGCCAAGATTCTTGGCAAAGTTTTAAACAGTGAATCTATGGACATTTAAAATCATTCATTATTGTAATTATTAATAAAGACAATAAATGATAATGTAGTTGATGTAAATAATCTCGTGTACACATTTTATCCACAAAGTTTTCAGGGAACTATTTCGTGAAGGGAAAAATCAAAATCATCACAAGTTAGTCAAAATGGAGGGAACAGTGAACAGAGTGAACGAAGCGTTGAAGAAGTACGATGCGTCTATTAACATCAAGGATAAGCTTGTTTGAGTTTCCGCCCTTTTAGCTTATGGATTCGAGTTTGTCTAGCAGAACACACAAAAAATATCCACGGCTGTAACTTTTACTGGTCTCGCCATGCTTTCGACATGTTTCGATCATGTGATCGAATTATAGTCATGTGGTACGGAACTACTTTTCAAGCGTTGACAGAGGTGAATGCGGAGAGTTGCGCAGCGACACCTATGTGTAAGAGAATGATACAATGTGTGTGATAAATATTGACAAACACAGAGAAATGCCAAAAATAGAGTTTTAGCAACACCCTTCGGATGTTGCTAAAAGGCGAAACGGAACGGAAAATATTGTATGCAGTAATATTATGAGGAAGTCAGCATTTTGTAAAAATAAAATCTTATTATGAACAAGGGAAGCAGACATTACAGAGAGGACGAACGGAAGTCATGCTCAGAGTCCACTGTTTTGTATACTTCATACAAATTAATAAATATACAATTTAAAATCATTATAACTGATGAAAAAATATTAAGCAAGCACTGCGAGTTCCAAGCTCACCCGATTTCCCAGCTTTGTCATTTTCTGAACTCCTTCTCTCCCATCGATTGTGATGTGGTAAATATAAAACAAACATACAGAAAAAGACTTGAAGTGATAGTTTGAGCTTTCACATTTTAATGCATATTTTCTGGATGCCCCTAAAGGAAGCCAGGCACATAATAGTCAATTTTGACTGGGTGCCTTTACCGATAAGAAGAAGAAACGATTTTATAAATCTAGCCAAAGAATAAGAGGTTTTCACATCTCCCCCAACTCCGAAAACAACAATGAATAATATTTTTAAAAATTCCCTCAAACATAGCCCTTTTAAATCAAATTTGCTGGTAATCAAACTTCATAATTTTAAGATAACTTATCTTGAATTTGAATTTGGTTTTACCTCTGGTATATTATGCATAATGCATCACATAAATTTCAAAACAAACAAGTGCGGTCTCTATACAAGGTTTGCTTCAAAGTAACAAATCAAGCATGGGGTGTTTAACTTGTTGACTTGATAAAATAGTGAATTATTGTTGTTTTATGCATTTGCACCATAAACTATATTATGTGTAAACATGATACATGTGCATTAAAGACGTATTGCTACGAGAGGGCGGGGGCATATAAACATCGCTGCTCGCTAACACCGATGTCAATGCTGAAATTACAAGATTGTAAAAAGTGTTGTATACTTATACAAACATTTAACTGAACTTAACCAATCAGTGGTGCAAAATATTAAGATAAATTTGTTTTACTATCTGTAAATGAATTCCTAAAAATTGTCCCTTGTTAAGCAAATTAATAAAATAAAAATTCCCTCACCTACCACCCAAATCCAAAATTGAATGTGTGTGTGTGGGGGGGGGGGGGGGTGTTCAAGACTTCGTCAACTTAATGGCCTAAAAATAAATGGAAAGAAGCGCTCCTCCTTCACTGTATGAATTAGATAATATATATATATACTATGTATGGTATGGAAATGACAGTGATCATCGTAATAAAAAAATTAATAAAAAAAATGGGGAGAGGGTGTTTGGGTCTTTTAAATATTGCTATACGGAGCTGTGAGACACTGAACATTTGATCTTGGCCCTAGTTGTTAACAGGTACATACAAGTTTCCCTTTTAATGCTGTACTAAATTATACGTGTAAACAGTTAACATCATGAGTGACCGTGGATACGGAAATAATATTCTATGATATTTAATGTTCCTTCACCAAGCGCCCCGTAACAGAAGTGAAAGTCACGGGTCTTTCGTAACTGATCTTAAAAGCATACTCGATGGCACCCGCAATGCTACAACCGTAAAGTGCTGAATCCTGGCACCTCATCAAAAACTGGCGACGACTATAAAAAATAATCAACGGAATAAATGAAGATCCAATAGATGTGGTTCAGTATTTTTCTTTCTCAAAGCCAAGAATGACCCCCCCCCCCCCACCCTCCCCTTATCGTCAAATTGATAATGAAATTTTGCAATTTTTTCTACCCGCAACGATTGTCTAAATTATTTGAACCCCAGCCTCTAACTATAGAAGTCAGCGGGGGATATGTTTCTCGATCATAATATCTTTAAACACCCCCCCCCCCCGAATATAAATGAAAATATATATGGGGTTCAATATTTCGCAGTTATAATATCTTGAACCCCCTCATTCTAACTTGCAGTCTATATGAGGTTCAATAAATTGCAATTTTAATATCTTGAACACCCCACTCCCCCAAATAAAAATGTAGGGAGGTTCAATATTTTGCAACCATAATATCGTGAACTCCTTACTTCTAACTAGAAGTATAATGGAGGGTCAACAATATGCAACATAATGTCATGAACCCTTACCCTAACAAAATGAAGTAAAAGGGGGCTTCAGTATTATGGAACATAACATCCTGAACCTCCCCTCATATAAATGGAGGGTGGATAAATATCATGCAGCCATAATATCGTGAACCCCTTCCCTAAGAAAATGAAGTATAAGGGGGTTTCAGTATCATGTAGACGACATAATATCGTGAAGCCCTCCTCTAACAAACTGAAGTATAAGGGGGTTTCAGTATTATGCAGCCAAAATATCATGAACCCCCTCATAACTATTGAATTCTACAGAGAGTTACTGTCTCACAACCATAATATCTTGACCCCCCCCCCCCCCCCCCCCATGAATATAATAAAAAGTGTGGGTGGATCTGTATTTTACAGCCAAACATCTTGAATCCCTCATCAAAATTTGGAAGTATAATGGTGTGTGTATGTGTGTAAATAATATGCAAACATAATATTTTGAATATATAAAAATCAATAGGGCATCAAAGTCTCAAAACCATAATATTTGACCCCTCTAAGAATATGATAAAAATATATAAGGGTTCAATATTTTACAGCCATAATATCTTGAACTCCCTCTTAACTATAAAAGTCTAATGGAGTTCAAGGAATCACAACTATAATATCTTGAACCTGGGGTCAATATATTGTAACCATAATATTATAAACCCTGGGTTCAGTATTTTATAAAGGGGTTCATTATATCGCAGCCAAAAAGTGAACCCGGGTCCAAAATATTATATGATATATTGAAGCTGGGTACAATGTTTCGCTGCATCAAAATATTATGTTACACCAGTCCTGGGGTCAGGAACCTCTACGCCAGGGATCATGAAATCTAAAATATAAAAACTGGATGCCACCAGATAACTGAAAAATTGTTGAGTGTGGCGGGAAAAAAAATAATAATAATAAAAATGTTGCATGTAACATTTTCCCCTGTATTCTATCCCCCTCCCCTTGATATTAGCCCCACTCTACACCAGCATCTATATAACAAAAATTAAATAGTAATAATAATAAAAACATTAATCCAAATATCTTAGGAATGTCTGATTTAGGGTGGGCCTGCTACTCTTTTAAAGATTGTTTTTAAGTTTTCTACATATTATCACGTAAAACTTTGAATTCCTCACTCTAGCTCCACTCTAGCCCAAAGGGCCATGATTGAATAAAAAAAATATATCTGCACTACACTGTATACGAAAGACTAGTCAAGCCCAATAGTTCTTCAAAAGAATAATTAGTCCCCTTCCTATTACCTTACTCTCAGTCTGTCCGTCTGTCTGTCACTCTACTCGCGGTTTTCTAGACTTCTCTCTGCATTGGATGAAGATACTCAACTGAAATTTTATGTATGGATTTGTCTTGGATAGTTTACAGAGAAACTTTGAGTTTCATTAGCCTTGACCTACTTTTGACTGAATTATCCTACTAATAGGGGACTTTGTATTGCCTGCAATACACTCACAATGCTTGTTCATTATCTATTCTCATATCTCTTTTTGTAACCCCTCTACCTCCCAGGACTATGGTTCAAAAACATTTGAATCAGCACTACTTGAGGATGATAGCATGTTAGCTAGTTATGAACCTAATGCTCTTGAGAAAACCAATTTCTAAATACTTCCCCCATATATTCCCATGTAAGACTTCAATTCCTCATTGTTGCATGCTTCACCCTACACCCTCGCGGCCACAATTTGAATCCAATGAAACTACATTACCTGGGGGATGCTTAAATATTAATATGGCTGATGATAACAAGATATGAATTCTTAGATATTCATGTGCAAGAAAAAGGATCCCCTATAAGCTGTAATTCAAACAATTTAGAACCCTGTGATACAAACTGTGTACTCATTTGATGAGAGTATCACCTAAATACACAAAATGATTAAAATGGTGACAAAGAATGAAAGTTGCTTAAAACATGGCCACTTACTACATAAGGGCAGTGTCCACCATTGCTGTAGTACTGGGGTAAGAGAAACAAACCTTCCAATACATCACACTGTAGAGAACGAGCTTAATGATGGTATGTCAGAACTCCTCTGCGAGAGCGGCTTTGTAAATAGGAGGTAACCATTGACCTGGATAGTGTTGTTGATCAAGCGGCACACTCCTCCACCAGAATGGGCATCTGGGGAAAAAAAGCACCGACACTCATCACTACTTGTCACAGAGACTAAAAATTAACAGAGAAAATCAAACTTTCACAGGACATGTCTGGAAGAACCAAGGCTTAATTGATTTTAGCTCTACATCTGTAATGCAATGTTTTCATCTTTTTCGCATGTAAAACTTTGATCCCCTATTGTGGTCCCGCTCTAACCTTGGGGACTATGAGTTTAACAAACTTGAATTTGCACTGTCAGGAAGCTTCCATGTAAATTTGAACATTTCTGGCACAGTGATTCTTGAGAAGACTTTTAAATGAATCAACCCCATTTTTGTAATTTGTTTTATTATCTCTCCTTTGAAGGGGGATGACCCTTCATTTGAACCAACTTAAATCTCCCTTCATCCAAGGATGAATTTGTAGCAAGTTTGATTGAAATTGGCCCACTGGTTCTGGAGCATTTTTCCCCTATAGTGTTGCACGTAAAAATTTGATTTCCTATTGTGACAACACCCCACCCTCTTCACTGGCTACACCAGAAAGCTTCCATGTAAATTTGAAACATTTTGGCCCAATGGGTATTTTTGCATTTTGTGATTATCTCCCCTTTGGTAGGGACATGACCCTTCATATGAACATACTTGAATTCCCTTTACCCCCAAGGATAATATCTATATTGAAGTACAACAGAAAGATTTGATCAGAAAAGCTCACTTAAGCCTTTTGACGGTCTCCATATAGATAAACTATTTTTAAACATCCTGGCTATTTTTAGTCTTGGGCTCAAAATCACAAAGCCTCTCACCTCTGTCGGCGCTTGTTCGAATCTCGGCCGCGGCGTTATGTGAGCAAGTTTGCCAGTTTACTTGCGGAAGGTCGGTGGTCTCTTCCCAGGTACATTGTATCTGGGTTCTCTCCTCCACCAACAAAAACTGGACGCCACCAGATAACTGAAAAATTGTTGAGTGTGGCGGAAAACAATAAATAATCAATCAATCAATATTTCTAGTCTTGATTCTAATGTGCACATCACGTATAAAAGACCTATCCACACATCAAGTGCCTGTGATTTTGACCACAAAATTAAAGAACTTACTCTAATGTTTGATCAACTCTATTTAAAAGTTTGAAGCCCGAGTAGTTACGATTGATGTCCTGGCCTATGTGAAATTCATGAAATCGTGCACATTTCAGTCCTTTCTCTGAAATTAACAATACAAACAAATCCAACACGTAGAATTTTACATCAAAATGAGTGACGGATCCAGAATATTCTCAAAATGGAAGTGCGACCAAACAAGGGGAGGAGAAATCGAACAAAGGGGGATCCAGCCCCCCCCCCCCCCCACCCCCCCCACCCCCCGTTTCAATTTTGTTATTGTTGAAATTTTGACATTACTGTGTTCCTAATTTGTTTTAGATTTCTTTTTTATGGCTAAAACATTAAGTTTCAATTTTCAATGACTGCCTTGGATGTAAATTTGAGTTAAAATATTTTCCCTTACATATTATATGTTTTATTCAATATCGAAAAATTACAAACGCCTACAAAATAGTAAAATATAGGTATATAGAACTAACATGTCCATTATCATAAATTACAAAAAACCTCTTATTTGTAAGAATTCGTCAGCTTCGCCCCCTGGACCCCCATCAAGGATTTGCCCTGGACCCACTGGGGGCTTCAAGGCAGCCCTAGACCCCCTGCCTTCTACTGCTCCCCCCCCCCCCCCCCCCCCCCCCCCCCGTCCACGTTATGAAATTCCTGGATCCGCCACTGTCGATGAGCATAAATTAGTAAATAATGACAATTTTTGACAACTGTTTAAAGAGGGCTAGATCCGCCAATGTATATTACCTAGGGGCTAAAAATTATTATTTCAAAATGTCAGCGTACATTTATAATCTTGAAAACATACATATCACTCTCGGACACTCGTCAGAATAGTTTAATCGAGTCTCCCTTCTCTGTGCAGCGCCAAATTAACATAAACTCAAATAATTAAAGATATCTTTAATTATCTGAAAATATTATCAATTCAATTAGTATTCTCATCAGTTGAATTAATGCGCAGTTCAATTCAATTATTGCTCTCAATAACTAAATCAATGCGCAGTTCAGTTCAATTATTGCTCTCATTAATTGAATTCGGAATTACTTTTGGAAGGTCGGTGGTCTCTTCCCGGGGACCTGAACGCCAGCAGATAACTGAAATATTGTTAAGTGTGGCAGAAAACAACATTCATTCAATCAATTGAATGGAAGCGAGCTTCAATTCAATTATTGCTCTAATCAACTCAATTAATGAGAGCATCAATGCGGTGGAAATATTGCTCGCAAAAATTAATTTAGAGCTCGGTATAAATAATTTGATGATCTCTTTAACTCAGTTGAAGATATCTTTAATTAATTTACATGCTTTTGTATATAAAAAAAATAATGCGCGCATCAATTCTTTTAAAGAGAGCAACAATTCAATTAAAGAAATCGTTAATTCGATTGTGGGTATATTGAATTGAAGATAATAATGCTCTCTCTCTCTCTCTCTCTCTCTCTCTCTCTCTCTCTCTCTCTCTCTCTCTCTCTCTCACAGAATTATTGCGTGCTTCAAATAAATTAGCGATACTTAATTCAACTGAAGGGAGCAATAATTCAGTTACTGGTCGCATTACTGATATCATTAATTCAATTAATGCGCGCAATAATTCATAATTGAAGATATAATTAATATTTTGAAGAGATCTTTAATTGAATTGTTGCGCGCATCAAATGAATTGATGATATCTTCAAATAATTAAAGATATTTTCAATTATTTAAGTTCATGTTAATTTGGCGCCATACTTCTCCGCAGCATATATTACGCTTTGGCTACAAGTCTGATTCGAAGAGACTTTTCTTGCAATATATTCAGATAGAAAATAAACCACATGAAGCCAAGCAGAATTTTATTTCAAACCGCTGAACATAGACCCTCCTTTCCATTTAATTTTATAGATGATGAATGATCTACGTACAGGTAAGTTAACCTCAGGTAAGTTAACCTCAGGTACGTTAACCTCAGTGCTCGGGCTGTGATCTATGTACAGGTAAGTTAACCTCAGTGCTCGGGCTGTGATCTACGTACAGGTAAGTTAACCTCAGGTAAGTTAACCTCAGTGCCCGGGCTGTGATTCTCCATTTTCACCGATGGTGACTTTTTTTTTCAAAAGTGGGGAAATATTACAAAAGTGATGAAAAATAGTGTTTTGCAATAAATCATATGAGAAAATTTGTCATCTGTTTTATTTTTTCACCTCTTTGTTTATTCAGTCACGCTGTTATGGAAGAGTGCTCATATATCCCAGGTAGAATAGAATAGTCGCTAGCCTAGGTGTAATTCTCCATAGGAAATAAGCTGGAAATCACGGTTTTATGAACTGTTCTTGATATTTATGCATGTATATTTATGATTTATATTTGTGCATATGTAAATACGGATTTTTTTTTGGGGGGGGGGATTTTTTTTTGAAAATTTAATTTAATATGTACTCTTTAAAATGCTAAAAAGATATGTTTTAGAACTTTATATAATAAACTAAGTTTTGAAATTTTAATTTTCTTAAAGTCTAAAACGGTGGGCTTTTTCTAAAGCGTCATATTCAAGTTTTTAAAGAACACAATAATGTAATGATATAATAATATGACGTGTAAATGTTTGGTGCCCACTTAGATTTTGCAATATGAATCAATAGATAAGTAAACTTATAATTTTAAAAAGTCAAATTAATAAATAGATAGCTAGAAAGAAGAAGTTGTCCTCGGGACAGGGGCGGATATTTTGTCCATAACGGCGGGGGGGGGGGGGGGGGGGGGGGTAAGAATCGATCTGATTTTATTGGAGCGGAGAATATGAGGCGGCGATTGATTGTAAATTCTGTTATCTACTAAAGCGTAGAGTAGATACCTATATATAGCGTTAGTAACAATTATCAGGGGTATTAATCAGAAATCCTGGCAATACCCGTTTCTGTGACTTAGCAGTTATTTCAAACACAAGTTAACCCTCTTCAACGTATGTGAAATTTGTTTGGATTGTGAATACAAAGCAGTGGATAAAATCAGTCAACATCAAGCTAAATACCTAAATTATGGGGGGGTGTTGTTGTTTTTTGGGGTTTTTTTTTGTTTGTTTTTGGGTTTTTTTTGGGGGGGGTTGGTTTTTTTTTGGTCCAAAATAGATCTTGTATACTATACCACCTCACTTTTTTCATCACTTTGTCCGTTTCGGAAATTGCAATGACGTAACGAACTTAAGTGGCCTAATTCGTAGCTGTATATGTAAACGGTCTGATCCGTGGTAGACTAGATTGATTGACTGATTGATTATATTGTTTAACGTCCCTTTCGAGAATTTTTCTCCAGTACGGAGAGGTTGCCATTGCTGGTGAAGGGCTGCAAAATTTTGGCCCATGCTTCGCGCTCACGGCCTTAGAGCAGGGAGGGATCTTCGTCTTGCCACACCTGCTGTGACACGGGGTCTCAGTTTATGCGGTCTCATCCGAAGGACCACTCCATTTAGTTGCCTCTTACGACAAACAACCTATTCTAACCCGGATCCCCATGGGGTGAATAGAAATAAAGTTCTTGATTTCATGGATATAAAAGATAGCTTCTTCGGTCTCAAAACGTTGTTGAATATAAAAATTTATAAACGAATAAGTCATTGCTGATAGATGCTATGGATTTTTGCTTATCTCAACGGCCACATCGTAAAACATGTTAATACTGACAATTAAGAAATAATAATCCTTTTCATGGCAGCCTGGTAAATGTTTTATTTTTGAGAATTCTCAAATTTTAGCAACTTTATTTGAAAAAAAAAATTCAGATTTTACCCAAATTTAATAGTCAAGTAAAATATTTTCTTTTGTCAAAAGCTTTAATCGAACGTTTAAAATTTGAAACATGAAACTGATTTTACTGTATGTGGCATGCTATAAACTTTTTATCAAATTTCTATTTTTCAGCTAATTTTATGGAAGAAAAAAACCAGTTTATCCTAAAATTCACATTTTCCAGCGGAGATACAAAAACCGATTTTAAATATGTTGTCTGTATGTGATTTCTTGCATGAATAATCAATATTTCATTTCTGTTGTAATTAGTTTGAGGTTTTTCCTAACTATGGCTAAATTGACTAGATTATTAGGAATATCACCGTACTTGACTTTTAACTAACATTAAATTTTGCTACAGCTTCATGTAATAGATCCAGTATTTTTTTTTTTTTTTCCAAAAGCATTTTTTACCTTCACATTATATGAAATATGAAGATATAACTGATTATTATTATTATTGATATTATTATTATTATTATTATTATTAATACATGCACACCCTTTCTCACATTCACCCACACAGCTTCATCAAGACACAAATAAATTATAAGATAATATGTAAATATATATGGTTGGTTGGTTGTGTAATGTTTAACGTCCGCTCGAGAATTTTCCCCTCTATGCAGACGTCACCATTGCCGGTGAACGATTGCATAACTTAGGTTTATGCTCGGCGCTTTTGTGGTCTCATCGAAGGACCGCCCCATTTAGTCGCCTCCTACGACAAACAAGGGATACTGAGGACCTATTCTAACCCGGATCTCCACGGGACTAAATATATATGGTTTTTATATGCATTTAGATACAGCGATAATATATAAAGAGGCACATATCTAACACTATATAAGAACTATGTAAAATCAAAATTTGTCAAAATATTTCCCATATGTTTCATTTCTTTCTAAACAGACACATATTCATATTTAATTCACAAACGTGTACTAATTAGTAATTATCTCTATTTTACTCAATAATACATTCATCGTAAACTAGGGATCTTCATTCGTCACCACTGGTACATGTTTAATCCAATGCAGAGATTAAATCGTTAACATCAGTATATAGCATAGACCCTTCATAAATATAGGGCCATATGTTACTGGGCAGGACAAGGACGACAAAAATCCACGAGTTGTGAGTATTGATCTTTGCGACACGTTTTCTATTCGAAAACCTTTTTTTTATAACGAGCACAATAACAGTTAAATCAATACCTTCTGATTTATAAGAAAGTGAAGTCTGGACCATCAGTTTGAAATTATATATCTATGCATTATTATAATAATAGTAATATTATCATTATTATTTGAAAAGCTTAAATTTTTTAGTGACATAATACGAACTTCTGTGTATGATGCAAAAAAATTTTTTTCGCCCCTATCATCATTTCCTTTGTACAGATCTCCTATAAACGTCCAAGGTGACATTGATTATGAACACAACACATTGATGTGAAGAGACCATCAAATGAGTTTTTCTTTACCATCTACATTGATTTCCAAATTGATCCCCAAATCTGTTGGGATGTCCTAGATTATCTTTTTCAAATACGCAACTATACATACACAACATAAACTAGATGTGGTTTCTTACGAAATCATGCAGTGCACAATCCCAATAGGGAATTAATCAGGATGTGATATTTATGCGTATAATTAATTTTCGATTCATTACAATATTATAAGAATGTGGCTTGTTTCGTTAACAGGTCTCTTTTTGTTGTCCAATGTCTGTAGCGGAGATGAAGAGACAGACGGAGAAAATTTACTCCAAGCGATTCTGGACAGCTTAGAGAAGGAGCAGACGACAAAGTATACAAGTACCTCCTCCACCGTATATTCACCACAATCATCGACATACGACATGACGTCACGGAGTAACTCGGACTCCGGAGTTTATAGTACAGTGTTTCCTTCTCAAATGTTGAACAACATGAGAGGACCAAATAGCGCGACAAAAAATAGCATCGAAAATGGCAGTACTCAGTTTTCTTCCTCTACAAGGTCGATTTTATTTGACAGTTCTAGTGCCACAACACCAAGCAGAACGCTAAATCCTTTTTCTAGTACCACGAGAACCGAAAGCCAGACGACTAATACCCTTACGTCAAAGACCGCAACCCTGAAATCCTCGACATGGTCGTCCACGCCGGATACTGGACAGGAATGCGCAACCAGGGACATCTTTCAATCACTTTGTACCATGGATTTACCAAATTTGGTTAAAATTGCCAACATATGGGATGTGTACAGTGTGCTGTTTTCTAATGACGTCATCAACGAATTACTGCTCAATTGCGCCAGCGGGGAATGGTGTATTCGTGACGAATTTGATATTTTTCGCGCCAAAATGGCCGAACGGGCCGACATGGTCATCAATTCCGCCATGTTTTCCGAAACGTGCGATGAAGTCTCGCTAGGTTGCCTTCACAGTGTGGTTCAGAAACTTCAATCGTGCTCCTTTGGAAGGGTAAGTATGTGTCACTTTCCTAATCTGTATAAGGCGGTTCATAAGTACACTTGTAGATGTTTAACTCTTAATATTTCAAGTTAAGGTATTCATAAACTGTGACCCCGTGGGGGTCCGGGTTGTTAGAATAGATCCTCAGTACTCCTTGCTTGTCGTAAGAGGCGATTGAATGGGGCGGTCCTTCGGATGAGACCGCAAAAACCGAGGCCCCGTGTCACAGCAGGTGTGCCACGTAAAAGATCCCTCTCTGCTCAAAGGCCATAAGCGCCGAGCATAGGCCTAAATTTGTAGCCCTTCACCGGCAATGGTGACGTCTCCATATGAGTGAAAGATTCTCGAGTGGAACGTTAGATTCTCGAGTGGGACGTTAAACAATATCTACTTCAAATCAAATCAATCAAATCATAAAATGTGTCAAGCGATCAGGTGTTTTTGATACTGTTACTATTTGAAGGGTTATATCGTCAGTGCTAGGGGCCTCCGTGCCCGAATGGTTAGAACATCGCGCTCAAAAATGGAATGGCTCTAGTCTGCGCGGGTTCGATTCTCGCTCGCGCCGATATATGTGAGAAAGTTTGCCAGTTTACTTTCGGAATGTCAGTGGTCTCTTGCTGGGTACATTGTATCTGGGTTATCTCCTCCACCAATAAAAAAACTGGACGCCACCAGATAACTGAAAAATTGTTGAGGATGGCAGAAAACAACAAACAATCAATCAATCAATCAATATTCTTCACAATTGAATATTTCATACGTATTTGTTAATTCCACACTTCAAACATCAAGTACCTATTACTACTGCTTTGAAAGGGGAGGGGGGGGGGGGGCTAGCCAATCAATTGATTTTTAAGTTTCCACTTGCGCGTTACACTTGAATGGCGCATAGAATCTCCGTATTTTCACCCAGATACCAATTATGTTTGTATGTAATCATTTATAAATTTTGAATCGTGCATGCAGTAAATCCAAACAGATGTTCAGTGTACATGCATGATCAGATTCTTGATTTCTATACACCATAAATTACAAAACCCTGAACAGTCAAGCATTCAAAACAGGAAAATATTCAACTTTGATATTTCCCGATTGAAGACATCCTGAGAGGCAAGGGTTACGTGTGTCGCAGTCTGTGTAATGGAATCAACGTATTGTAACTGCCGACATACAAGTATAGTTTATTATTTTGTTTCGTAGATTTATCAGAATAAAGAACATCAGAAAGCACGTGCACAGGTAAACAGCTGTCAGAGGCAAGCATGCTATGTGCACGTGCATTACTTGGTTTTTTGGTTTTTGTTTTTGTTTGTTTGTTTGTTTGGCATTTTTTTTAGCAAGAATTTAGTGCGTTTAATATATACATAGCTCTTTGTATATTCCAGTCTATCAGTGTGTAATTGGCAAATGATTTCTCCGCGTTTATTTCATGTTTTTGACATAATACAGACTCTAAATATCATTTCGTCGTCTTTTCTTTTCGTTTTGTTGTCTTTTTGCCAAGCAAAAAGACGACAAAATAGGTCGTTAATTTGCGGGGTTTGTTTGCTGTCTTTTCGACTTTTCGTTTTGTCATCTTTTCTTTATTTCGACACGAAAAGTCGCTAATTGTCGTTTTGTCGTCTTCGTGTTTTGTCTTTTCGCCTCGAAAAATAATGTCGCTAATTTGCGGTTTTTTTTCGTCTTTTCGCCTATATTTTGTCGTCTTTTCGACTTTTCGTTTTGTCTTTTCGTTATTTTGGGGCGAAAAGTCGGTAATTTACCAAAGCCCATTTAGGACCTATAAAATATATTTTTAGTTTGAAATAACGAATTTCAGAATTCACTATTTCGAATTTAATTCGTTATTTTAAACTTTAAAATTCGTTATTACGAATTAACTTGTTATAACGAATTTGTAAACTTCGTAATAACGGATTTCATAATTTGATATAAGGAATTAAATATGGAATAACGAATTCTGAAATTCGTTATATGAAATTGCCTGATTCGTTATAACAAATTTTCATAATTTGTACTAATCTTGCGGCATCTTCTTCAAACTACAAGTATCACAAAATTGTTTTTATTAAGTACTCGATTGTTAATTCTTTTTTTTTCTGCAGTTCCTGAATCATCACGAATTATATATTAATTTGATATCAACGATTTTATAACCGTTATATTGAATTGAGAATTCAATATAGCCATTTCTAAAATTCGTGTTTTCAAATTTAATTCGTTAAAATAAATTTTGAAATTTGTTATGAACAATTCAATGAATTCGTTATAACAGACTTAATCCGTTATAACGAATTAAAAGTTGTGATAACGAATTCTGGAATTTGTTATTTCAAATTGAAAAAACAATTTTCGATAGGTCTTAAATGGGTTTCTGTACTAATTATCGTTTTGCCGTCTTTTCGCCTCGAAAAAACGAAAAGACGACAAATTGTAAACTGGCACAAATCAGCCACCGTAATTGAGGCAACGCGAATTATGATTTGAATATTTAATTCACTTTTATACATTTCATAATTGTAGAGACTGAACTTCACGATGGAGTGCGTAAGATTAATGTGCTCTGTCAGAAAAATGACATCATCACATCCAAAGTGTACATCACAAATTCTTGCTGCTCTACACGTCACAATGACAGATATTCTACGGAAGGAAAACAACAAACAGGTAAGTCACTGAGGTTTCCAGGCTAAAAACAATTTCTTTTCGATGTATATGTACATCGAAGGATTACTACAAAAAGGAAATAAAATGATGTGTGCTGTTAATCTAAGTGGGGTTTTTTTGTTGGTTTTTTTTTTTTTTTTTTTTTTTTTTTTTTTCCATTTTTCATTGTTATAATTGAACCGAGTTGAAATTGACGTGTAATGAAAAGGTATATTAATCTATTTACTATCGATAAATTTCTTTTCGTACAGGATTTGAATGTTTTATTTGAAAACGACACATGCAGGACGACAAAGGCCTTGGCAAGTTATCTTCTTTTTCAACATTTTACCACAGTTTACTTTCATTTTCACCTTTTACCAAAATTTACTTTCATTTCAACATTTCGCCACAATTTACTTTCATTTTCAATATTTTACCACAAGTTTCGTTATTTTTGCTGTATGTGAGAGTTTACCCACTTCACGAGTTTATCCATTGGGCAAAAATATTTCATAACAAAAGTAATGCTTTTATTTTGTCTTAGCAACAGCGATGTGTTGATATGTACCATATATACATATCATGCGACAGTACAAGTCTCTCTCTCTCTCTCTCTCTCTCTCTCTCTCTCTCTCTCTCTCTCTCTCACACACACACACACACACACACACACACACACACACACACACACACACACACACGAGCGCGAGCGCTCACACACACACACACAGGGAAATGTTTTGAAATACAAGCATATCGACATACTTTTAAAGGGAAAATCGACACACAAAATAGTTTTTTTTGTTTTTGTTTTTTTTTCCATTTTCATATTTTATTTCCCAGAACCTACTCTATAACAATTTCAAAACCTAACTAACAATAGTAGGGCAGCTGCCAGGGATGGGGCCCTGACTAAGCTCCCTCGAAATACATTGAAGTTTACCTATGGTTCCACGCAGGGTACCTATTTGTAATTTCATTTATTAAATATTCATTTTTAAGTAAATGTATATAGAACATATAAATCATAATTTTTACACAATTGTATGATAAAATTAAAAAAAAAAAAAAAAAAAAAAAAAAAAAAAAAGTGACAGAGTAATGGATTTTCTTAGAATATACAATTCAAATTACATTCATGCTGCCTCAGTGTCCACACACAAACTACAGTCCACAATGACCCGAGGACAGCATTTTTCAACCGAGAGACTGTTTTCTCTCGGTAGTGGTATTTTTTAAATACATGCATAGAGCTATACATACATGATGTTGATAATACATATATATATATATATATATATATATATAAGGTATGAATACGAAGGTATCAAAACATAAATATACATTTTATTGATAGTATTATATAAATCTAGCAATTTATATATCGCAAAATGATAAGTGTACAACAAGTGATTGATTAAAGCAAGTCACATATTTTTTTGATAATTGTAGATTGGAAATCAGTATCTAGTCTCAATATGACTTTGTAAAAATTTGTGAGTGATGATCTCGCATGAGAGATCATATTTTGACCACTTTCATTCTCTCCTTTGATTCTACATAACATTTTGTATTTGTATATTCTACAGGCAATATATGAGATAACATTGTTTAATAGAATTGTTTTGCTATTAATCTCCTCATAGAAACCAATGACAATGTGTTTCCATTTCACTTCAAATTTTAGTACAACACCGACTATACGCCATATTTGACGAACATTTCGACAATCATAAATTAGGTGTCTATTATTTTCAATGTCGTTACTGCAAAAAGCACATAATTTATCAATTTCCCTATTCCACTTACTAGTTAGATATCTGTTGAATAATAAATTATGTAACAGCTTATAGTTAAATTCAGCAACGTTCTTATCGATGATATTTGATATTTTTTGAGTGTATATTAATGTCCATGATATTTTCCTTTGTATTCCAAATTCTTTCTCTAAAGATGGTTGGTGAAGGGGTTTTTTGAACTTTTTATGTAAAAATATTTGATAGAAGAATTTGCAGGTACTGTTTTCATTGTTGAAATAGCTATTATCTTGAAATTGGATTCTCAAGGAACTTGCGTTGTTAAAATACACCGACTTTGTAAAGTCAATGTTTTCTTTAAATGATGAAAAAATGTGTTTCATAATTTTGTACTGACATATCCAGTTATGTCTACATTCAAGATTAACGTAGAACCATTCTGGTGGTTTCAAACCATTTGAATCCACAACATCTTTTACATATAATAAGTTGCTTTCAACCCATTCTTTGAAAAATAGTGTTTTTCCTTTATACGCAAGTAAACGGTTATTCCACAGTGGCTGAGCTAGAAAGGTCTCAGTTGACATATTGACAGCATTAATATATTTTTTACATTCGTTGTAAAATACAAATATTTGTTGATAAAACTGAGGTAGTTTTTTGACAATATCATATCTACATAAGTGTGTCTCATTTGTTTGAGTTATATATTGAATATTGACTCCATGTTTTACACAAAGTGATTCAACAAAAGTTTTGAGTTTTGTCTTACACGTCAATAATTTATTAACCCAAGATGCTTTCATGGCCTTAAGTTTAGATTCTATATCAATAATTCCTATACCTCCTTCTAAAATTTTCCCAATCAAAGTAGCTCTTTTGATTCGGTCTTTCTTCTTCCACAGAAAAGTGTATACAAGCTTGTTCATATATTTGATATCTTTTTCTTCAGGAAATGGTAATATTGATGATAAATATATAAGTTTTGAGACAGCTAACGTGTTTATAACACAGCATTTACCAAATAAAGTGAGATTTCGAGTTTTCCATGACTCGAACAGTTTTTCCATGTCTGAGATACACTTAATCCAATTATTTTGGTAACATAGTTCTTTATCGTGACCTATATATACACCTAGAGTTTTAATACACGTTTTGTTTACTTTTACACCATACATCGGTATATTGGGATTATTTTTTAGCGGACCTGTTAACAGGCATTCTGTCTTTGACATATTCAGTTTCATTCCAGATACTTTGGTGAATGCATTTATTTCTTGTAAAGCATGAAACATAGATTCGCTATTTTGCAATGGCAGAGTGCAGTCATCTGCGTGTTGAATTATTTTTATTTCATTTTCATTGTTTTTTCCAAATGTAAAACCTTTGATATTCTTATTGTTACGAATCTGTGTACCCAAAATTTCAGACACAAATAGAAAGATTATCGCAGATATTGGACATCCTTGACGGATCCCACGATGCATATTACATGTTTTTGATAACCATCCGTTGTTTTTTAGACGAAAAACAGGATCTTTATATAATATTTTTAACCAATCGATAAAATTATTCCCAAAATTAAAGCGTTTTAATACTTCCCACATGAAATTCCATTCAACTGAGTCGAATGCCTTTTGAAAATCAAGGAATAAAAGTATACCGTTTATATCATTTTGGTCACAATATTCAAAAATATCAACAATAGTTCTGGCATTCATGCCGATGAAGCGACCTTTTATGTATGCAGATTGGTCATATGAAATAATTTTATCAGTAATTTTTTGTAGCCGCCTTGCAAACACAAAGGCGATTATCTTATAATCTGTATTTGTCAAACTTAATGGTCTATAATTTTCTAAACGTTGTTTGTCTTTTTTTTTGTGTAAAGTGGTAAGAATAGACATTTTTTGGGAGGATGATAATATTTTTTGATCATAGCTATAAAGTATTGAATTGTAAAGATATTCACCAATTTCGTTCCAAAATACCTTGTAATATTCACTTGGTAACCCATCAGAACCAGGCGATTTATTAGCTTTCATATTGCAAATTGCGTCCCAACATTCATCAATAGTGGGGAGATGTTCTAAAGATAAGCTCTCTTCGTCAGTGAGTTTACGTTCAGGTTTGAATTTAGATAGATATTCATTAATAGAATGTGTGTCTATATTACGGGACGAGTACAATTTTTTATAGAAATCACACATAGCACCAATTATATCATCATTACTTGTTACCATAGTATTGTCCTTACATTTGACAGCTTTAATAGTGTTATGAGACACAAAATACTTAATACCTACTTCATATAAAACTTTAGTATAAAAATGTGTCACGTCAACTCTAAAGGGAAATTTCATATACTATACACGAATATGTGAAATCATATACCATACAAAAATATGCCATGGTCCAGTGGGGATTCCGGTTTGAATAGGTCCTCAGTACCCATTGCTTGTCGTAAGAGACGACGAAATGGGGCGGTCCTTCGGATGAGACTGCGAAACCCCAGGCGTCGTGTCACAGCAAATATGGCATAATGAAGACCCTTTCCTGCTCAAAGGCCAGAAGCGCAGTACATAGGCCTAAATTTTACAGCCCTTCACTTGCAATGGTGACGTCTTCATATGTATGAAAAATAAATTGCAATAGTGACGTCTCCATATGTATGAAAAATAAATTCTCGCGTACGACGTTAAACAGAATATAACCAACCGTATATTATGTCATTATTATGTAAGAGATTTGACGTACATATGTATAAATATGTATACAAATATTCATAGAGAAATTCAATTGAAAATATGTCTAGCCAATCTGTAGAGTATGAAAAGGCTAAGATAACTAAGAATATTCAATCTCGTAACTCCCATAGAAAATGCAAATCAGAGAGATGGGCAAGCACAGACCCCTGGTCATATCAGAGGTGGGAACAGGTTCCTAGGAGGAGTAAGCATTCCCTGTCGACCGGTTACACCCGCCGTGAGCCCTGCATCCCGTTCAGGTAAACGGGACTAATCTGCAATTAGAACCAGTGTACCAAGAACGGTCTAATAATTAAACACGTCAGACAGCATTGACCTAATGGAAAGTTGTACTGGAAAACTAGATCGTTATAACGACCATAAAATTTGCGAAATGCTGAATTAAGACGAGTCTGTACAAAGCCCTGAAATATCAACTTCTTTGTCAGTAGCCTGCATCGATTTAAAACCTGATCATATGCAAAGAAAGCTCATGTGTATCGAATCAGTTAATAGATATGAATACCACATGCAGGCGGTGATGGAACATTGCCACAAAGATAAGAGAAGTTGACGATAGAGAAATTGAAATAATCCCGTTTGTCATAAAGCTGAGTTGTTAGTTTGCCGTCAGCATATATTTCCAGTAAAACAATCTGTGAAATACATTGCTTTTTAAAATGCTTAATCTGTTATATAAGAAAAAAAATCTTAGCAAGAAATTGTCAATAGACAAAATGGCGCACCATACTAATAAGATATATTAACATATATATACTAAATTCATCATTTTGACAAATTACGCAAAAATATATTGGGAAAACATACAAAAAGAAGAAAAAAGACTTACACAGTGGTTTTCCCGAGGAGTCGAGGTGCTGATGATATTAAGTAGAAAAAAACAAAAAATAACAAGTCTAGCAGGTAGACACAGGAAGTTCAAAAATGAAAGTGAATATCAATAAGTTGTCCCCAAGAAAGTTACTATAAATAGACTAGATAAGTTGTACCATGGATAGAAGGCAGCACAGGTACGTTTGAAGATCCTTCACAACAGTTAACATTTTCGTGAGGAGAAAAATTGATTGATTGTTTGTATATTGTTTAACGTCCCGCTCGAGAATCTTTCACTCATATAGAGACGTCACCATTGCCGATGAAGGGCTGCAAAATTTAGGCCTATGCTAGGCGCTTATGGTTTTTGAGCAGGGAGGGATCTTTATGGTGCCACACCTGCTGTGACACGGGGCCTCGGTTTTTGCGGTGACCCCCATTTAGTCGACAAGCAAGGGGTACTGAGAATCTATTCTAACCCTGATTCCCATGGGGTGTGAGGAAGAAAGATAGTGGCTCAAGGAAGAATGATATGGGCTTGGTAGATTGATTGATTATTTATTGCTTTCCGCCACACTCAACAATTTTTCAGTTATCTGGTGGCGTCCAGTTTTTGTTGGTGGAGGAGAGAACCCAGATACAATGTACCTGGGAAGAGACCACCGACCTTCCGCAAGTAAACTGGCAAACTTGCTCACATAACGCCGCGGCCGAGATGCGAACGCGCGCCGACAGAGGTGAGAGGCTTTGTGATTTTGAGCCCGATGCTCTAACCACTCGGCCACGGAGGCCCCCGGGCTTGGTAAAACATTTACTGTATCTTTGTTTGTAAGGTTTTTTTGTGAAGTTTGGGGATCAAGTACAGGTACGGTATATGAATACGTTGATCATAAAATGTTGAAAGAGTAATGCAGCAAGAAAATATGCCACAATATCGAACTCCAAAGAAAAGGTCTAACAACATGCACGTATAGGACATTGCAATTCAATCGGGAAACATTCAAATATGGTAAAGTAATTCTACAGGGAAATTCAACGAGCAAATATGACAAACTAATTCTAACTCGAATTTCAAGTTGCCAATGTGGCATTTCAACTCACAAGGCAATTCAAAATAAAATATGTCAGTATAGGTCTATCGGGAAATTCAGCGACCAAATTTATGAATGTATAAAGGGGCCTCCGTGGCCGAGTGGTTAGAGCATCGCTCTCATAACCACAAGGCCTCTCACCTCTAGTCGGCGCGGGTTCAAATCTCGCTCGCGCCAATATATGTCAGAAAGTTTGCCAGTTTACTTTCGGAAGGTCAGTGGTCTTTCCCAGGTACATTGTATCTGGGTTCTCTCCTCCACCAATAAAAACTGGAAGCCACCAGATAACTGAAACATTGTTGAGTGTGGCGGAAAATAACAATCAATCAATCAATGTATAAGTTCTATAGGAAAACTCAACGGGGAATAATGGTAAACCAATTGTAAGGGGAAATTCGACGAGCAAAAATGGGAAATCAATTCTGTAGGGAAATTCAGTAAGGGCAATTCTAATGGAATTTTCGATAAGTATATATGGTAATCCATTTCTAATGAGAAATTCGACAGGGATATGTGGCTAATTACGAGTAGTGAGCAAGCAGATATGTCAAACCCACTCTGTAGTGGAATTTTACATCGACATCCTAATATCGATTATACCAAGTCCAAAGGGAATTAATCACGACATCAAGACATACAAAAT
Organism: Ostrea denselamellosa; assembly: GCA_024699665.1. NCBI lineage: Eukaryota > Metazoa > Mollusca > Bivalvia > Ostreida > Ostreidae > Ostrea > Ostrea denselamellosa. The sequence goes on along the minus strand of JAMZEH010000030.1, from coordinate 2,718,073 downwards.
TTATAAGGAAAATTGGCATACATGTCAATTATACTCACCATTACTGTAAGCCAGTTCTAAAAGGGAAATCAGTCAACTCTCCAGAAATATCCGGATAATCATTTTGAATTTCAGATTCATTCTTTGAATGTTTCCTACTTCGTAGTTTTGGGATTGATTCTCATGACGTTACTTATGACGATTTATACTAATTCTCATGACGTTTTCTTCTGTTTTGGATGACATTTTCAACCTATATGTATGATTTTTGTTGTTGTTGTTTGTAGATGGCAAAAACATATCTTTGTACCTGCAGCAAATGTTCAGATGACGTAATAAGCCTGTTGTCCAGGTAAGCTGTCAACTGACGTTATAATAAAAGAAACACTTTGTCATCACTTGTTTCTATTGCATCAAAGTTTGTATATTTATTTTGTTGATATATGTACCCCACCAAGATAATCATCCCGTGGGGATCCGGGTCAGAATAGGTCCTCATTAGCCCTTGCTTGTCGTAAGAGGCGACTAAATGGGGCGGTCCATCGGATGAGACTGGAAAAACTTGTCACAGTAGGTGTGGCACAATGAAGATCCATTCCTGCTCAAAGGCTGAAAGCGCCGAACACAGGCCCTTCGACGGCAATGGTGACGACTCCATACGCGAGTGAAAGATTCTCAGGAGAGACGTTAAAGAATATACAACTAACTAACTATCAAGATAATCTATCTAAAATATATTACTAAACGTGATTGAAATATCAAAAATGCTTGCTGCTTAGGAAAATTAAAGTATTGATATTTGAGGTCAACCGCATAACTAACTACTGCTTCAGTACCAATGCGTTTATTTAGTTGTTGTTTAACCCTATTCAGTTCACAGTTGTTTTATCGATTTAAATATTCACAATGTTCAAAATTTACAATTGCACTTTCTAAAAACAAAAGTGATTGATTATATATTGTTTAAAGTCCCGCTCGAGAATATTTCACTTACATTGCCGGTGAAGGGCTGCAAAATTTAGGCTTATGCTAGGCGCTTCTGGTCTTTGAGCAGTGAGGAAATATTTATTGTACCACACCTGCTGTGACACGGGGCCTGGGTTTTTGCGGTTTCACCCGAATGACCACATTGACCACACAATTTAGGGTGTATTCTAACAACCTATATATATATATATATTTATATTTATATATATATATATATATATATATATATATATATATATATATATATGTGTGTGTGTGTGTGTGTGTGTGTGTGTATATATATATATATATATATATATATATATATATAAGCTTTTGAACGAATTTTGTCACTCGATGCATAGTTATGACGTCACCAGTTTACTTTCATATTGATCAGACACATTGTTTCACGGATTGTAACTCAACAAACATTTTCATAACTTGCCTTGATATCCCCGCGTTCTGTAGCAGCATTCAGATGAGTTGAAATATTAATCATTCTACACAGAGTACTTGAATGATTTTGAAATTTTAATCTGCATTGTGTAAAGACTCAAGATAACACACAGCGATCAATGTCCTAAATCCTATAAAGAATACACAGTTGAGAGTAAGGCAAACACGGACCCTTGGAAATAAAGATGTGGGAGCAGGTTTATGGAAAGTGCTGTAGACTTTTATTCATAGATAACACGTAGAGTGTTCAACTCAATATTCTTTAATTCGTAAGCTGTTTTGCTGATTTCAACAATTCAGCACGTTTTCAGGTGAATGCATGTCCTTGGAATAAGGACATTTGTGGATACATTTTGTTATGGAGATGCACAGATACTTGGATGTAATGACACAATTTGGCATTTAATGCATTTCAGCCCGACATATTTACATATTGACATGACCACTATATTCTGAAATTATTTTGTGGTTAATATGCAATAGTTTAATGACATCATAAAGCGATGATGACGCAATTGTTAGAACAATATCATGGCGGCAGTGTGAATCATCCACATTATAGCCGCAAGATAGCTGAAAAATTGTTCAGTTGGCTATAAAGACCAAATAATCAATCAATCAATCAATCACAGTATATTTGTATCCATTTAGTCTTCGATTCCTCCCTTTGTTTACAGTTTCACTCCATGGGCCTGGTATCTTAATGATGTTATTTCACTGAAAACAAAATGTCACCTTGAGAACGATACATGTGTGTCACGTGATATGGTCTTCATGATTGATGATGGAGCAGTTCCAATCCCTACTCCCCCAGTGACACAGATATACAGATCTTCAGAGGTAAGACTGCCGTCTGCTTCTGATAAGTATAATGGTAAGAATGGTCTCCGCCGGTAAAATACTCACCTGCTTCTAATACATGGTTAAAGGGGTATTACACCTCATTTTGCACATTTTAATGGAGTGCTTTTTAAAACACCTATCGATAAAATAATAGAAATCATAGCAATACTGACAATTAAAGATGCATTAATTTGCTCTCAAATGCGCTTTAAAAATCATCCGGAATTCAATGGTTTCTTCATTCTGACTCGGACATTTTACACCACGTGATTCAGTATGATTTTGTTTGTTTGTTTTTGTTTGTTTGTTTGTTTATAACCGCCTGAGCAAATTTTCAGCTATCCGGCGGCTGTCACCATTACCGGTGGCAGGGCTGCAAATTTTAGGCCTATGCTCGGCACTCAGGGCCTTTGAGCAGGGAGGGATCTTTATCGTGCCACACCTACTGCGACACGGGACCTCGGTTTATACGGTCTCATCCGAAAGACCGGCACCCACGTCCCACATTGGGATTCGAACCCCCGATTCAGTATGACAACACACGTGTTGTGTAAAAACTTACTTAAATACCCCTTAAAGGGTCCACACTCGCTTCTTGAGTATGGGATTGTTTCCCGCTTCTTAAAATTAATTATAAATCGTAATTATAACAGAAAACCTTTCATGTCCCTATAACCAAATAATGTTTATTTTTAAACACGCCACGTGTTTTGATAAAAATAGCACTTACTTTTAAAGCTCTGCGTGTGTGTCTCGTAGCTAGAGGGCATAGTGATACCCCCACATAAATTCTAGTCTGAGTATGTGTTGTATCTCGTTTTATTTTGAGCCTTTTCTCGCATAATCTGTAAAAATTCTGGGTTTAGCCATTGTAAGCTAACTCTCACAGGATTGTTTACCGTTTGTGCGCATGCGTCGGAAGACCAAAAGAGGAAGTTTCAATGTTGTTAAAAAAGAGCCTTCGAAAACTATAAATTTTTGCATTTAAAGGAGAATTTTCAACTTTAGAAATGCGTTATTTTTGCAATGTTTTCACATTCAACTATGCAACAAAATTAGAGAAAGCTCTGAGAAAATTGTCATTTTACGATTTTTGAGCAAAATGAGCTGTAGTGTCTCTTTAAAGATTATGAAAGGTGAGACAAGTTTTGAAGGTAAGCTGGCTATAGATCATGTACAAAGACAGCAAAAGACTGTCTTCATCATTAAGTATTTGTTTGTTTCAAAAGATCATTTTAATTGCGTTTTTCATTATCAAATTATCCCATTATCGATTAGAAGCTAGACACCGTGGTATTGTGTTATCGCATTATCGATTGGTAAAGTATCTGTGATATCGTGATAACAATGATATTATAATTATTTACCAAGAGCTATCGGTCGAACCTCAGATGCATACCTTTCAACCTCTCAATTTGATGTCGCATTTCCATATGAAATTGTAAGAGGTTTTCACCAGAATCTTGAATGTTCATCCGCGATGATGAAAGAGATGTCACTGAGAGCAGTGTATGACAACTCTGGCTAGATGTTGTGACGCAATAGCATAATAACTTTTTACTGCAATTACGATTATTTATTTGCACGATGTCGATCGTCATCGTAAAATGAACCTACAACTAATCCTAGGACTTAATTCCACAGCTTATGCCAAGATTAGTTCGTATTCCACACCTGTAAAATGAACTACTTCAGGTCTATATAAAGAACGTACAATCAAATGATGATCTATATGACTCCATGAACGTAGACAACACCCACACCCAAATATACATTTGTATACACCACGCCAATAAAATTAGCACACAAACAAATAACCATACAGTTTCCGTCTATAGAGTAAACCTCTAACTGGATGATCGGCTCCACTGTCCACGTCTAAGGTGTAAAGCTGTTAACACAGATGATAAACACAACAGTTATGAACATTTATATTTATATTTATAAAATCATTTTTAAATTTAATGTTCTTAAGAATCTTATATACTTATTGATCTTGGAAACACTTTTAGGTTTACATTTTTTGACTGCTCATTAATAAATTGGTCATTCCTTCATATGCTACATATCCATTACATATCTATTTTACAGGGTGGATTTGTTGACATACGATCAAACCCAGTGGCTTTAGTGGGTATTGGAACAGGCGCTCTCATTATGATAATCGGTTTTATTGTTTTCATCGTCATATTCCTTAAACGTCATCGAGGAACAAAACGGAATCACGGGTACAAACCTCTAGAGACGAACGAACCGTGATCATTTCTTCATCCTTTGACATTGATCTAAAACATTTATTGCTTCTTCGTGTTAGTATATCCTTATCTATTAAATGTACAATACCATTTGTAAGACCATTCTTTACATACTGAATTTAACTACAGACTATGTCGTTTATATGAATACGATATAGGGTTTATGGCGGATTTCACCGGTCAGCAAGGGATGCTTACTCCTCCTATGCACCTCATCCCTCCTCTAGTATTTCCAGCGGTCTGTGTTTGCCCTACTCTCAATTGTGTGCTCTCTTTGGTGTGTATGATATTCATCACTGTTCACTATTTTCACCTTTTCTCTTTTTTCTTTACTATATTTAATTACCGAGGTTGTATTGTGCTTTGCAAATCCATTCCAGCATTCAAAACCACACTTTATAATACTCTAATCAATTTATTGATTTCCTTATTTTACCTGTGAGCTTTACATTACTATTCACATAAAATATCAGAAAAAGAAAACCACACTCCGAAAATGTTCATGGTTACACATACATTTTTTTTCGTTGGGTGTTTCTTTGCAAGATTTACTTTTCATCCAGAGAAGCAATCATTATGCCAGAAAAGTACACTCCTAAATCTCCGGTTTCCCCTTGCACAATTCGTATTTCCACTTTGTCATTCTTTTCTAACTGATGGACAGCAACAGACGTCGATACAGTGTGATGACCTGGAAGTGACGTCATTATTAGCTGGCGGATAGCTGTACCATTTACAACTAGAGATGAGAGAACGGTTGTATCGTTGAACGAGTGAACTGTCCAGGTCATAAAGTATAATCCCTTCCGCTGAGAGTGAATTGTCCCGTCGGTTTCATTAAACATGTCTCCGTCATTCAGTAGAACTTTAGTGAAGATAACTGTTCTGTTTGTTTCTTGCTCAGGATCAGAAGCCCAAACATTGAATGCTGAAACTATAGAGAGGCATATTAAAATGATTATTCAGTTCTCGGCTAACAAGTCTATCGAAGTTGGACACGCTCCGAGACACGCTTTTTCCGAAGGATCTATGTCTCGTATAAAAACAATCTTCTATCATTTATGAACGTGTGTTTTACGTGCTTTTAGACATCGCCAGGGACTGTTTCAAAAAGCTAAATTCAATTAATCCACTTCAGAAAATAAGTAAAATTGAATGGTTTTAATCACAGCATTTCACACCCTTCATGTATGAAACGAAACGAAATTAGGGGAAGATGTCAAAGTTGTTTTAACGGTGTTATTTAAATTTTGTATCGGGTTTTCATTTTCGGGTAGAGCGGCCGAATCTGTAAATCTTTAAAGCAAAGCAGATTCCGTGTTATTTCCACAGCTACCATCAACTACGTTAGCGAATATTTAGCCTTAACATTCCTGTCTCACAAGACAAATGATTGAGTTAAATATACTATTAAAAAGGTACGGGATACTGTATTTTGTGATCAAATTGTTCACATATACAAAGGGCTATGAAACTATGTTGTATTGTTCCTTAACGTGAAAGCATTTCCAAAGACATTCATCACCTAAACACATCAATCACAATATCACGATCTGCACAGGATGCTACTGATGATCAAGGGTGTTGTGCCACAAATTTGCATTCCTCTGAATTGGAAGGTTAGAGTCACTCTAAAGGAAGATTTGAAGAGAAAGCATCAGATTATTAGTTATTGAAGTCGTTAATTAAACAGAGACCATGCACCGTCTAATACAGGATGAGAGATTACGTGTCCTTTGCATGCTACAGGCTGGCACAAGACAGGTCGCTGTGGTAAGAGCAATGAATGTTTCCCAGTCTGTTATCAGCAGATTATGGTCCATACATCGTGCTTCAGGGTCTGTTCAGGATAGACCACGATCCGGTCGACCAGGGGCAACAACTCAGGCTCAGGACAGATTCATCCGCACTATTATCTTGAGAAACCGTCTGATAACAGCAAATCAGATAAGGTCCCAACTTCAAAGGGATACTTACGTAGTAGTGAGTATAAAATTACCTGGAATCGACTGCACAGAATTTACTTACATGCTTGGACAGCGGCTACGCCAGCGTCAACGACCCCCTGCCAATGTCCACGAAAACTGTGTCCAATAATCAATAACGCATAATCGTCTTTTTCAGATATTTGTTAATAAAATGAATATAAATAAATCCTAATCAACTAATAGAATCAAAATAAAATGCACGAAGGTTTCAAGAAAAGAAAGACGGGGAAAAAATTGGTGTGTTGCCTTTCTGACGCAATGACTTACGTAATGTCACAATTAGAGTATGTGGTACAAGTTGTATTTAAACAGGATGCCCCGTGGGGATCCGGTTTGTTAGAATAGATCCTAACTACCCCTTTCTTGTTGTAAAAAGCGACTAAATGGGGTGGTCCTTCTGATGAGATCGCAGAAACTGAGGTCCCGTGTCACAGCAGGTGTAGCACAATAAAGATTCCTTCCTGCTCAAAGGCCATAAGCGCCGAGTATAGGCCTCAATTTTGGAGCCCTTCATCGGTAATACTGACGTTTCCATATGAGTGAAATACTCTTGAAAGGGGCGTTAAACAATATAAAACAAACCAACCCTCCCTACTCAAATGTCATAAGCTCCGAGCATAGGCCTAAATTTTGCAGCCCTTAATCGGCAATGGTGATGTCTCCATATGAATGAAAGATTCTCAAGCGGGACGTTAAGCAATATATAATCAAACAGGATACAATCTAAGTCTAATTGAATGATTATTTGTTGTTTTCCGTCACATTCCAACGATCTTTCAGTTATCTGGTGGCGTCCAGTCTTTTATTGGTGGAGGAGAGAACCCTGATACAATGTACCCAGGAAGAGACCACCAACCTTCCGAAAGTAAACTGGTAAACTTTCTCACATATATTGCCGCGAGTGAGAATCGAACCTGCGCCAACTAGAGGTGAGAGACGTTGTGATTTTGAGCGCGATGCTCTAACCACTCGACCACGGAGGCCATATCCGCAAAAGTTTAATGTCGCACCTCTTGCCACTTCACGTGTGGATGAAAATGGCGATTACATACCGGGAACGTGTCTCTTACTTAATCAGTAACATAAACCTTTACAGACCTGTGGAAATGCAAACTGCTGTTAAGGTGTTCCCACCATTCGAAATATGCGTTTTCTCATTCCTGACCTCAATACTGGCGCCTCCATAAATGTGTTGAACTGCAATCAATGTAACAGCAACGTCACGTGATTTCCAGCCGTCAATTACAGTTTCCATGATGTTAATTCCATCTACGACATATCGCAAATTAGAAAAAAGTCCCCTGTTGACGGTAGTGAGTGACATTATCACTACTATACCGTTAGAACCGGAAATCAGCCTGGAATGCCTTTCACCGGGAGGCGTGTGTGACTTGTAGATGAGGGTTTCATTAATTCTACTCACTGCAGTACCATGGAAGGAAATATCACAAGAGTCTGAATTAAAATAAACCAATTCAACAATTAAATGAGAAAGTAAACGCATATATCATTGTTTGATTGAAAAGAAAGATAATGAACAGGAAGTGCAAGGATTAGGATAATGTTGATTGCAAAGCAAGATGAGATTGTGGGGAGAGATAATGCCAGGGAAATAATTGGAAAAAGAAGGTAAAATAATTTCACGGGAAAAATCTTCATTTTCAGGAGAGAAACTTGCCTATAAACGACAAAAAATATTTTAACAAACAAATTACAATTAATCCCAGAAACGATGTTTTCAGCGAGTTTTTATTTGTCTACAAAATAGAAAAAAAAGTTTAAAATGTTGTTTCTTAATGGAGAAAATTGATAAAAACAAAAACAAAAAAACCCAAAAAAAAAACCAAACAAACAAAAAAAAACCAAAAAAAAGAAAAAGAAACAAAAGGACCCCCCCCCCCCCAAAAAAAAACCAAAAAACTATCGGTCTAAACAAAGGTAAAGGTTTGGAATTGAGTTTTGTGTTATTTGTTTGAGCATTCTAATTTGGAGTGAAATCTATTATCATGTGTGCCAGTATAACCTGTCTTTGGGTAAAATGCTGAATGACGTGTTTTAAACCAATTGTTAGGTCGTTCTTTACACACTGATTTTGACTACGAATTACTCCGTTTACCTGATCAAGATACAGGGTTCACGGCGGGTATGACCGGTAAGCAGGTAGTGCATATTCCTCCTAGGCACGTGAAATCCACCTCTGGTATATCTAAGACTCGGTGCTTGTCCAACTCTTAATTTCGTATTCTTTAAAGGAGTTATGAGATTGATCACTGTTGTGGTATCGAGATTATGCAGAATTGGATTTTAAAAAGATTGATAATTTTGATTTTCGTTCATGATTACGGATTACTCTGTTTACCTTATCAAGATATAGGACTGACGGCGGGTATGACCCGTCTACAGGGATATTTACTCCTCCCAGTCACCTGACCCCACCTCTGGCATGTTAAGGGTCCATGTGTACCCAACTCTTATTTTCATTTTAGTAGTTTATTTGAGATTATTCATTGTTCGTTATCTTCACCTATTCATGATAACAATGGTGATAATGATAATGAAAATGCTGATGATAACGTTCGATGATGATCATTATATATAGTATTACTACTGATGGTAAAATTCTAATAAATTATCCATATGTTGATACCAATTGTGATGATAACATAATGCTAAAAATATTTGTTTTTACCTTTTGATATTTCACCTTGTTATTCTATATCTAATACCCTTTTTGTGTTATCGTGTCATAGCCCCTCCCACTCCTTTCCTATGATGCTCCCTTTTGATTTATTTATGATGAGACCCATTTTTATCTTAAAATGACCCCAGCAGATCTTGTTCCCTTTAATGTTTACCTTCTAACACTTCTAGTTTCTTTTTACCTTATGAAAAACCTTTCTACGTTTTACTCGATGATAATCTTTTCCGAATGAGACTCCCTTTCTTCAACTCATCACATCCCCTTTTCTTTTGCCTATATACCTTTTTCATTTATCTACGATACATTCGACTGGCACGTTAGATGTATATAAGACATTTTTAACTGGTACGTGAAAAACATTTTCTATGACATTTTCCGATACAATGGTTGGCTGACTAATATAATATTTTCTCAGAGTAATTTGTTTACCAGAACACCAATATAATAGTCTGGACGATCATTTTGCGTCTTTCTTTCAAATTCTCTGCGTAATTACAATTTCAGTACTCGATATAGATTTGTTGTCCTGTGATAAACAATATCAATTTACTGACCTCTTGGTTTGTCGTATATCCATCCAGAAAACTGGGACAGTGTGTCGACATAACTATTCTTGTAATAGCTACAGATGTACACCTGATGCCCTCTCTTAAGATGAACCATCACAAAATTCGTCCCCACATTTCCTCCTTTGTCATGTAATTTCCTTGTCTCTTGACCTTGAACAAAAAGCCATGTTTTTGTGTATCTTTTGATATTTCTGCTCTGTTGACTCCAGGAAAATATGAAGAGACCCTCCCTGGGAGCGCTGAAGATCCCGGATGTAGAGTTGTAACCATGACCCAAGTTGATGAAGATTTTGTCAAAAATGAGGACGTCGCCGCCTGCTGGAATTCTGTCATCAGATCCAGCTTGGAAGGCGATATGTCCGCTATAAGAATCTGAAAAGTGAAAACGATAGGAGAACGTGTTGACCACGTGATAGCATAGGAAGGTTAAGTGAACCAGTTGTATGCCAGTTGTATCATTGATTGCATGAATCCGTTTGAAAAGATACGAGGAATATTTACATATTGCTATTCCAGAGTTTCTTTGCTATAACAGGGGAAAGCATGGTCACCATCGATATCTTAGAGAAACATTACCGTTCATAAGAAGGTCACAGAATTAATGAAAATTGACGTATACTTCAGAAAATACAGACACAGACTTCCTTACTTCTCAAACTTGCAAACCTTGTTCAGCCGTATCCGCTGCAACTTTTGTATGAAAAATTGTACATGACCCTTTTACTCTTGAGATGAAGATTTAAATGTGTCTTCCCATGTATTTTCTTGTAAAATTACCAATGTAATCGTTTCGTGGCCCCACTTGCTTGCATAATGATATGACTCATCATGACCCTGATGCTCTTACGAAAGGTTTTTTAAAAACTTTTTTCCCTATATTTTCCATTATAAAACTGTGATCCTGAATAGAGGCCCCCAACCCAAAGCGGTCAAAATTTGAATCTGCACTATCGGAAGATACTTGCAAATAAATATGACTCATCAAAGTCCTCCTGTTGTTCTTGACAAGAAGATTTCAAAAAAAAAATTCTTCTATATCGAAATGACCTGTGGGGTCCGGGTTGTTAGAATATATCCTCAGTACCCTTTGCTTGTCGTAAGAGGTGACTAAATGGGGCGACCTTTCGGATGAGACCGCAAAAACCGAGGCCCCGTGCCACAGCAGGTGTGACACATTAAAGATCCTTCCCTACTCAAAGGCCATAATTTTGCAGCCCTTCACCGACAATGATGTTGTCTCCATATGAGTGAAAAATTCTCGAGTTGAGCGTCGAATAATATTTTATCAATCAATCAATCAATCTATCTATCTATCCGGTATCCGTTTTGTGATCCCATCTACCCTCGACGGCATTGATTCTCAGTTGATTTAAAGCTTCCCGAGAACAATCACAGTGCTGCATATGAATGTATCTCTGTGGACTTCTCACCATATGACATCACAATGAACTAGTACGTCACGGCGTACAAATTCCTATAAATGTATCGGAGGGGGGAAATGTCATAATATTTTGTCATTATATTCTACCATTATCAACTAATAAGCTGTGTACGTGCAAAAATGCTTGTCAGATAGTGATATATTATTTTTTGTTATATCAAATTACTCTTTATCTTTCATATACATAGTTTGCGCGATGGCGATATTCATATTATATAGTGACTTAAAAACCGCCCCATTTCTTCTCCTGATCCCGATCATCACTGCGTTTTAAGAAAACTTAATTTACGTAATTATTGCGGCCAGCTGCAGCAAAGTGTAAACGATATACAGTTTAGGGTGGTGTTTGAAGTTTATATACCTATATTCCCATTCCTTTGATGGATCAGAAAAGAATTAGAAAACTTCTGACACAAAAAGAAACATTCATCTGATAATTTCTTGCATACTCCCGAAAATTAAAAACGTATGTTTTATTTTAGATCTCTTTCCTTTTATCGGAAAATTTGTTCCCACGACTTTTCACTTAATGTAAAGAAGGTTTTGTTGTTCAATATAAAAAGAATCGGTCTGCATATAGCCGATATCACTACACTTGTGCTATTTTTACAATAATTTTTGTTGCTCTAAATTTATGCTGTCACGTGATAGTCATGTAAACACTTGCTTCGATGAAAAAGTATGGAAACCTACTAGGTATAGGTATAAACGTCGATTTGTTCTCGAAAAATTTTCATTGAATATCAGTCATATAAAAAGAACTTAAGATCGTTTTATGTATGTATTTTACTTTATTTCTGTATGGGACACCTTAACTCAATTGAGTTTGAACAATTGTGATTCTGTTTTTATATAAAATTTGTCTTTTCTGGCCCAGTGGTTTTTGAGGAGATTTTTAAAACATGCTACCATACTTGCGGCCTGTTATTACCTAAGGATGCTTAACTTCAAACCTGTTTGAAATGATGGAGAAGTAAAAGAATGTGTAAGTCTGATTTAAATTTTATTCCCCTATTGTGACCCACTCTGTCGAATAGGATCATGATTGAGAAAACTTTAATTTACACTACATGAGGGTGATTGCATATTGGTATAACTAATCATGACCCTAATGTTCTGGAGTAGAAAATATTCATATAGATTTCCATTTAAATTTTTTATCCTCAACAATGATCCTACCCTAACTCCGTAGGAGTTAATCTACATTTATTAAGGTTTTGATATCAGTTTTGATTTCTGCTCCTGTGTTGCGTCAAAAGAAAAGGCAAAGACAACAAACAATCTAATAAATTCTACATGGAACACAAATGAAAGAGCTGGGCAAACACGGATCTCTGGTCATACCATAAGTGCCTTGGAGGAAGTATCCCCTGTCGACTGGTCACACTCACTGTGAGGTCATAACCGTCGTTAGCCCTATATCTCGATCAGGTAAACGGAGTAATCCGTAATGATAATCAGTGTTACAAGAAAGTTTAATCACCTTCTCCCACTTCAACATCTAGATTATTATCTCACTTTGCAATGAGGCATGGGTCCTGAAAATGAACAAACCTGGAAGGATTTTACCCTAGCATAATTTTGCAAGTTTAGATTAGATAGGCTTAGTGGTTCTGGAGAAGATAAAAACGTGAAACGGACAGACAGACGTACAGATGGCCGCAAAGACAAACGACAGACAAAGGGTCATAAATCAGAAATGTTCACCAGAGCTGAAAGCTCAAACTAGCTAACAAACTAAAGAAACAAGTTAACTCAAATAATTTTCTTCTGAAACACTAATCTTGTTTACTCTTACCAAACCAACGTGTTTGCTGCAGATCTCCACCAAGTTTACCACACGTCTCCAGCAAATACAATTGCAGATATTTGTGATATTGTGGTTGGTTTGGTTGGTACTGTATTGTTTAACGTCCCTCTCGAGAATTTTTCACTCATATGGAGACGAATCTTAGGCGCTAACGACCTTTGAGCAGAGAGGGATCTTTATCGTGCCACACCTATTGTGACGCGGGGCCTAGGTTTACACGGTCTCATCTGAAGGACCTCCCCATTTAAATGCCTCTTACGACAACCAAGGGGTACTGAAGACCTATTGTAACCCGATCCTCACGGGACATGATATTGTGGTATACATTGTAGAAACGTGCTAGACGTTTGCAGCAAATTCGCAGACTTTCCCTCAGATGATTGCAAGAGGACTTCAGGAAACATATGTTTATTTTTTTAATTACAGCTAGTTCACAACCATCTTATAATCGATGAAATGTTTGCCGCAGTAAACAATAAGCAAGCAATGGCATTCAAATGAGAAATCGTCGTTAAAAAATAGTGTGTGTGGGTGTGTGTGTTGTATATACATAAACCTGCATAAATGAGATATGTATAAGGAATATTCTAACGTAGTGATATTTACTTTGACGTGGTGAAAAGTATATTTTGAGTACCTTATGTCAAGTAAAGTGCTTTTGTGTTATATTCGTCAAAGAGATATTTATCCTAAATGGGAAAACACATATGATTTAGTTCTAGAATATGATCAAGCGAAGATAATGAACAGTGATCAGTCTCATAAATCTCATAAAGTAAGCGAAGTCAAGAGATGGGAAACACGGACCCCTGGATATAAGGCGTTTAGGAGGATTAAGCATCCCTGTTGACAGGTCACACCCGTTGTGAGCTCTATATCGTGATCAGGTAAATGGGGTATTCCATAGCCAAAAGTAGTATGTAAAGCATGGCGTAATAATTGGCATGAAACACGTGAGAAGCATTTGGCTCAATGACAAATTGTATTGGTAAACTAGATCGTTATAACGACCACATAATTTCTTAAGTGCTGACCTTATTTAAATAAGACTGTTGAAACCGTTTTGAAAATCTCTTCTAAAATCAACGTATTCCTCAGTAGTCCGCCTTGATTTAAAAATTGATCATGCGGATAACTTGATCTAGCGTATCCAATGAGTTGAGCTACATACACAACCGTGAGAAGGTGATGATAGAAAACCTGAAGTCATCTTCATTGTCATAAAGTTACATATGTTCAATGAAATATCCAAATATAAAACGTATATGGAAGACTCGATATATGACTCTGGGATATGTCGATGAAATATATGAATGAAAATGAGTATTGCTAATGAATACAACTTTGTTGATATGTCTAAATGTCGAGTTAAAGGTGAAAACAAGAAAGTTTTTTCTCATTTAGAAGTGTTAGAATAAATTCTGTATATAAGGACACAAAACAGGTCGGCTAATAATCAAGCACAGTTTGTGTTAATGTGCGGTCATCCAACAAATACCGTGGAGGTCCGGCTTAGAATACGTCCTCTGTATTCCATTCCTTGTCGTAAGAGGCGACTACAGAGGACGGTTTTGAAGTTGATACCGCAAAATCTAAGGCGCCATTTTAAAGCAGGTGAGACATGATAACGATCCCTCCCTACCCAAAGGTTGTAAGGACTTGAGCATAGGCCTTGCAATCATTCACCGACAAAGGTGACGTATCCATATGAGTGAATGATTCTTGAGTGCGACTTTAACAATATACAACCAACCAATATGACCTGATCACCACCAACAAACACGCTTAAGTGGCATAGCGCATTTGCATCATATTTCCGTGTACTTGGTATGACGACAGGTGCTTGATATTTCCGTTTACCTAGTGTGATGACAGGTGTTTATATTTACGTTTACCTGGTATGACGACAGGTGCTTGGTCCTCACAGAAATACCTCCATCCGACTTCCTTCTTCCCAGTATTGCACTTCAGACATGTATCAAGCAAATGACACTCCTCTCTGATCACGTGATAACGCACTGATAGACATCCACTGTAGATTTTACATTTTATAATGCACGTAAGTAAACGAACTGTTTTATATACACTCAACAAGTGGATTGTGGGTAAATATACATCATCAAAACGAGACTGACGATTAAAGTCCGACGTCACAAAAAGCTCACTGTTACAGGTGTGAAATGGGAGGTTAAAAAGGATTATATTAACAAACAGGATGATATGGACCAGGAGAAACATTTTGATCGGCATCACTTTTTAATATCCATTAAGTTTCTGCCGTTAACTCCAGAAACTGATGATGTCTCTATCTCACCTGTTAAAGACCAACAAATTCAGCAGAGATTTGTCGTGTCATTTCCAGGCGTGAAAAATTATAAAGCATCAATCAAAATCTTTTTTTTTTTTTAAATTAATTTGATTTCCCTGTAGTTTGCAGCAGCACGTTAAATCACACTACTGAGACCTGATCTCGGATATGGTTTGCATCCAATAAATATGATTGCTCTGTTTGGTAACACTCGAAGGAAATACAACCTTTTTATATTATACAAATCTCCAGTGTTGTTTCAGTAACATATACAGACTTGTTTTAATAACTATTTTATAGACTAAGGTATAGTTTTGTTATCTCAAGGCAATGGAAAAGAAAGCAAGATTGTTTTGTCATTTAATCAAGTGCTAATCCAAATGATTATCAAACGTAACAGACTCGCAACGTGACTTAACCTTTGCTGTAGAAAATGAATTAAAAGTAAATGGAGTATTTTAAAATTATGTTTGATTGACACGCTTTATGGCTACAGACTCGTTTGCAAAGAACGCAAGAAATCGTTGCCTCGTTCAGACATTGTCAGGTAATTAAGAAAGTTGATCTAATTCCAGTTTGGTCACGTAATGTTGTTTGGTGGCTCCGGGAACACTACAAATCATTCTATATGTTCTCAGTTAACTTCCGACCTCTGAATGGTCTACTGCACGTAATTCATCTGCAATTACGAAAACTGTTATTTCCATAAAAGTTTAAAAAGTTGTCAAAAATGGAAAATCAAATGCTGTCTCTGCAATTACGACAAGCAAGGGGTACTGAGGATTCGTTATAACCCGGATCCCCACGGAATCCCTGGGTCAGAACCACAACCTTATCCAAATCTCGTTTAAACTAACATAACTTTGCACTGCTCATCCAAATGTAGACCTTCGTAAAATACAATGATTACTCTAAGTCAGTTTAATATAATATATATGTATTTTGATTAATGTTTTGCATTGTGGAACAGTATTTAGTTCAGGAAATAGAGCATTTAAGGTACAGATTCAGTACCAAAGTGATGAATTTCTTCACGATTGTCCCTACAATGGGGCTTGGTCCTAGAGAATTTCCTTTTGAAAAAAGTTGTAACAAGTTCAGAAGGAAATGAAATCTGGAGAAATCAATATTTAAGTTATTTCTACATAACTAAATCATCTATGTGAAATTTAATGCTCTTGTTAGGTTTAGTGATGATTTGATCACGTGAAAAAGTTGTGAAAACAAACAAGGGACCCACAGGCCTTAACGGGCAACTGAATACCATATGCCATGCATAGACCATGCGTCTAGTTTTTCCTCACATATGTCTGAAAGTAGAGAAAATTTTCTAAGATTTGACATATATATGTACTATATGACCATATTGGCACCATCGTAGAGACTGAACCCCTGACAAAGGAATTTCACAATTTGGTAAAGGGCCTCATGTTCATTTGGTTTTTCTCCCACATGTGTGGAAGTATGGACGAAGTTTAAAATCAGGATATTTTGCAATTTAACTCTGATCCCATGAAGTCCCAAGGCAGCTAAAAATGATAAATTGTACGATTTACATTCCTCTATCCTAAAGAAGCTTCACAACAAAATTGGTAACAAATGCTTTGTAGTTTTCAAGAAGTTAAAATGTAACATTGTTTGGGATGTAGGGCTCAGGACGGGTGTGACCGGTCGAAAGGGGATGCTTTCTCCTCCTCGGCACCTGATTCTACCTCTGGTAACGCCAGGGGTTCGTGTTTGCCCATCTCTCTGATTTGAAATTTCTATAAGAATTACGAGATTGAATACTATCAATTATCTTGATCTTTTCATTATTAACGAACGATGCAATACAATAGGTCACCTCAGTGAAAAGGCCAAAATAACTAACAGTCACTCATGTGAATTAAAGAACATGACCTATAGCTACGTCCTTTCCTATCTTTATAGTTCGGATGATAGAGATCCCTACAGAGACTTCATTTCTTTCAATGAGACTTAATGTCTGTGTGAAGTGAATGCAAAAAAAAACACCAAAAAAACGAAAAAAAAAAAACCACAAACAAACATCAACAAAAAAAAACCCAAAACAAAACAAAAACAAAAAACCACAAAACACCCCCCCCCCCAAAAAAAAACCCCAAACAAACAAAATATAAAAAAACGAATGAAAACAAAACCAAACACATACACAGAGGGAAAAAACCAAAACCAAAACAAAGATAGTCGTTAAAACGGCAGATAAAGGTTGTACTGCTATTATTATCAACTGAATAAAGATAAAAGTCTTAAACAGCTCTCGTAAGAACGCTTTTTTATGAACAGTAACCGCCTGATCCTACCAAAGATCTTTCTGTCAAGATTACTAAAACCCTGCAGAAAATGTACAAGGGTGAGATTGGTAACAATATTTATCTTAACGACTGCAGACAAGGAAAATTTAATTTACTATCGAAAATATACAAAAAGACATGCAAGGCCGTCCAATAATCATTTTCGTCGAACATCCCATCTCTGAATTCATTGTCTTTCATCTCCGTCAGCACATAGAGGATTTACCGTTACACGATTAGAAAAAAACCCTCACCAGGCCAGACTCTCCTAGTGACATGGATATCATTTCACATTATACTAACATTCCACACATTGAGGGCATCGAGATTTTAAAACAGGTTTTGAATAATAGGGTCATTCAATCCCTTCATCTGAATCACTTACTGAGCCAAATTAATGATTGTCATGCTCATTCCTTTTCGGATCTCATGTGCTCCATCTCAAAATGTTCTGCAAAAATTGAAAAACCTTCATCGACCGATTTATGTCTGGAGAATTAAGGGGTCAATAAATAAAAGAATATCGGGACACATGTTTCAGATTGATAATAGTGGTAATCACCTTCTCTAAAACATTTCAATTATCCAGATCTTTCCATCTTGTCCACCATGGTCTTAATCATACAAAAAATGCCTTCTTACCAACAGCTCATCTTTAAGTACCCCTTATCGTGGATAATGAGAAGATCATTGAACCATGACCTTAGGCACTACATTTCCATATGGATGCATCAACCTATACACTGTGGGAAACGTGACAAGTCCATAAGGAAATACGGTTGAACTTCGGTATCTCGAACACCGGTATCTTAAATACCATGGATATGTCAAATTGATTTGGAAGTCCCAACAACTTATTCTTAAAGTATTTTACCCTCAATATCTCGAATCCTTGGATATCTCCAAGTTTTTTCTTGTTCCATCGAGTTCGTGATAATAAGGTTTGACTGAAACGTGAATGTGGTGGATTTTTTTTCAACATACACGAAGATTTAAACGCAGGCATGGGCATCATTTATATAAGAGAAAGGCTAAGATAACGAACAGTATTCAATCTCGTGTTTCCTATAGAACATACAAATCGGAGATAAACAAACACGCACGCCTAGTCATACCAGAGGTGGAAACAGGTACCTAGGAGGAGTAAGGATTCCCTGTCGACCGGTCACACCCGTCGTGATCCCTACATACTGATCATAGTCCAGTCAAATTAGCCCCAAAAAGGGTCAAACTTGCAACTAATTGCAAAAGAATATTTTCAATGATTTTGACCTCGCTAATATGTGTACTAAAACATATAAAAAATCTAATGTTTCAGTTGAAGTGGAAATACCATTTTTGGGGGGTCAAAAACAGAGAAAAAAAGAAAAAACGACAAAAACTGGAAAGTAGCTTTCCATCATTACCTATCAAATAAGAATGCAGTTTCTTGATTGGCATTTATAAATTTTTGTAAGAAATAGAAATTGTAAAATTTCCATGTAATAATTTCACCTTTAAGAGGCTTTTTTGGAAAAGGGGGGGGGGGGGGGGTAATTTCAGTGAACAGACCATGGAAATCAGTTTGTTTCTTCTTCTTCCTCCGTGTTCCTTGTTGAATTGGAACAACTTGTTCCTCTACAATGGCCACATCCAATATTACATTCTAGGCCATGTTTTCGGCACGTACACCTCTTTGTGTCACAATTTACCTTCCAATTACAGTGGATAATATTCAGAAGACGATTGGGAGCAGGCGGCAAAGTGTTTTTAAGCGGCACGCATTTGCTATCATCAGTGACTGTCCATCCCCAATCAAGTGGGTTCAGATCAGTGCCATCTAGTTTTATCCACTGCTGACACTGATAGTATAACCTTCTAGAATGCAGAGCCGCAGAATCAGATGTTGGCGGGAGGCTCTGTACCTGAACGCACTTATTGTTAGTGATAGCCTTATTTGTGTATAAGCGCAGTCTCAGAAGATCCAGTCCTTCGCACAGGCTAGCAATAATCTGTTCGCCGCTCGTTACAACAGTTTCCAGATGGTTTCCAGGCTTTAAGAATTCCTCTATTGCCATTGTAACATTGTTTGTTTTCGAAAGCTTCTTTAAAGCAACACCTTTTCCTATCCCAAATAGGCGGGAGGTTGTATCGCATCCCATGATTGCGTGTACTACTGGCAGAATTTTGCACTTGTGCATACCAAGCATCCGCTTTGTTTTTTGTATGTCCCAGTGCCTGCACTTATTAGAAAGTTCAGATCGGAAGTAAATGTTGTATCCATCCAGTGATGCATGGTAGCAGAGGAGAACAAGAAGATCAGTGTCTTCGCCAATGACAACGACTTGTGTTGACTGAGCACATGCTACAGCTGTTGAAATGATGAGACAATCTGCATCTTCCTCTGCAAGGATGACCGTGCATTCATTTTCCCGAAGTCTTTGGGCAAGAAGACTTATGAAACGAGACTTGTTGTTGTTATTTGTGAGAAAAATTTCTTTTTTAGATTTGAAGGTCATATCTGAAGTAAATGTTACATCAGGGGAGATGATGCCCTTTGAACGTCGAAGATGAGTCACGTCTTTGGTCGAGGGTTCACTGGAATATCCATCAAATACAATAGTTGGTCTCGAGTATCTTCTAATAATATACTCTGCAAAAAAAGAAACGCATAGCCCTTTTGAAATTTTAAAAATGCAAATTATGTATTTTACCAGGTAAACTGAAATGGTCAATTGAGTAATTGATTTTTTACAGGTAAGTATGAAACTTTAAAGGTCTGTTCATTTGATTTGGCTCTCTGCCAAATTAGCTCGGCGACTCTCTAAAATTGCACATCACCTCTATCGCCATGGAATTTGGTTTACGTTTTTCACGAGAACTTTGTGCTTAATTCAACCACTACATTAAAGCGTATAAAAGGACGAAGTTTGAAGCTTGAATTCATCATAACGTTAAAATGCTGCCATGCCAAGGTTGGAACCTGCTACTCGAAATATCGTCATTGGCCGTCTCCAGGCCGGAGTATCCCAAAGTGAGATTGCACGAACTGAAAACGTAAATCAGAGCACAATTTCTCGGCTGTGGAACAGATTCCAGCAGACTGGCTCTACTAATGACCGACCGAGGAGTGGGCGACCTCGCATTACGACTCCTGGACAAGATCGCTACATCCGGGTCTTTCATCTACGGAATCGAACCGTTGCTGCAACAGCTACTGCAGTCGGAATACCTGGATTGAGAAGAATCAGCTCGCAGACAGTCCGCAACCGACTTCGACAATATGGCATTAGACCCAGAAGACCGTATTTTGGAGCAGTTTTGACACCGTTACACAGACGAGAAAGAGTCCGATGGTGCAACAGATTGAGGGGCTGGACATTCCGCAACTGGCGTAGAATCTGGTTCAGCGATGAGTCCCGTTTTCTGCTACAGAAACGTGATGGAAGAATCCGTGTATACCGGCGCAGGAATGAACGGTTCTCTTCCTCGTGTGTCCAAGAAGTGGATAGCTTCGGTGGAGGTAGCGTCATGATGTGGGCGGCGATCTCTAATGACCGTAAAACAGAACTGGTACATGTCCCGGGCAATTTAACGGCTCAAAGGTACAGAGACGAAATTCTCCAACCTCACCTTATGCGCGTAATTGACCGACAGAGGGAGTTATTCCAACATGACAATGCTAGGCCTCACACAGCCCGCTTAACAATTGACTACCGTCAGCAGAACAACATTAATGTGCTACCATGGCCTTCCAAATCACCGGATTTGAATCCGATTGAACACTTATGGGACCAACTGGATAAACGTGTGCGCCTGCGCCAACCTCCGCCTCAGACCCTCGATCAGCTCCGTCAAATGTTACAACAGGAATGGCGAACAATTCCACGCAATAACGTAAGAACATTGATTGACTCTATGCCAAGGAGATGCAGAACTGTGTTGGCAGCTCGAGGTGGTCATACACGGTACTAACTTAAACGTGACAGGAAGTGTTCTGAACTGTGATGATCTGACTTTTTTTTCACCAATATCTAAGGTTTGGACTGTATTTTTTTTCAATTGAAACAATTCTAGTGAATATCTACATTTTTTATTGTAAAATCATAATCCAAAATACATCTACTAAAATCTTAAAAAATCCATTATGCGTTTCTTTTTTTGCAGAGTATATATATACTCAACATACAACTGACATATAGCATTGAATGACATGCCTTTTGTCCATGGGATACGCTGTAGCAAAGAACCGCCATCCAAAACAAAATGTACATCAAGCAATTCCTTCTCTGATACAGCACAATCGCCCATACTCCAAATTGCATCTGAAATTTGAGGCTTACTTGCTGCTCGTGGAAGTCCTGGGGGTTCAAAGATCGATGATGGATGCGTTGATAATTCATACTTGAAGATATTTGCAATATCTTCAACAGATTCTCTAGATGAAATTGCCGTTAGTCTTTGAAAAAGCACTTGGGGATCAACCTCAACTCTGCCTTCCTCAACCGTGATAGATGTTTTAGATGACATAGTTAACACCTGCATTGATTTTTTGAAGGAAAAATCAAAAATATTCTGACCAACCATAGAGTCAATGATCTTTTGTCCACATGCTAATGCATTATGTGCGTTGATATTATTGTCTGCATTCACACCGGTGTCAATATTTCGAAGAGGGATGCTCTCGGTAAAAGGGTCACGGTCTGCTGTTCTGAAGCACTTGAGAGAGGATTTTGTGTCCGCAAGTTTCCCTAGTACTTGTGTAATGGTAGAATTATTGCACACGTCTTGTGCAGTAGCATCTCCCTCTAGCAACTGGTCATACAAGGCAGCAGCTTTCTTCAGCAGATGATCTTCTTCCAGTTGGGCTGTGGAAACGTCTGCAGATTGAGTAAGGACGTGATCAGGGGCCTCTGTGTCAATGGGTGTTACAAGATAACCTGAAGATATATTTTGGGGCACATCATTATCAGGCAATTCGGCACCAAAGGTTTTAGCCACGAGCAAGGCATGAAGGGCTGTATCAACTAGAAAATGGGCACGGGTTGCTCGAGCTACTGCTTTTCCACTAAGAATATGGCCAACTGCATTTGACGCATATACAGTCTCTAAAACTTCCTGCAATCCCGATTCTCTCATAATGCGCCCGATACATCCTAAAAAGCTCATTTGTGTGTGAAACCCACCTAACCTGAGTATAATGGAGCTTAAGTCTTCACACTGTGACTCATGAGTGACAATTGTAACTGCTTTCATGTAGAGATGCTGGTCAAATGTCAGAATTGGAGTTGTACCATATTTTCTAGCTTGGCGAGACACAAACTTCCGTGTAGAGTAGATACATGACATATCGCTTGCGTCCATATCTATCATCGGCAGAAAGGTGATCGTGGACTTCCCAGGGTAATCTCCATTTTGAGTACACTGCATCAGTCCTGACCAACTTGGAGTTGGAGATCGAAGAGGCCATACAGCCTTTGAAAGAAGATCTAAACTCAAAGATGGATCTGGTACTTTCTGTTCTTTATTAATTTTGGCGAATTTCATCTGCAGTGACGATTTAAGTGGTTGCTTGTAGAAATTTATATTAATTTTCCCAGCAGTGACCAGGTCAGCCGATGAAACGTTCAGTTTAGGGACCGATTTGCTAACCTTTTTACCAGGTGTAGAGCCTACAATAATGCCCATGCCATGGAATGTAACATGCCCATCAAGTGTGCGCACATTGTGATCCACGTTGTCAGCAACGAATTGCAGAAATTGTCCATTTTTATAGCTTGGAATATCTGTTCCTTGTGAAATGGCTGCACTTGTTTCCAAACGTTATATCTCCGAATATGAGGAACAAAATCCTACGGAATTCAACGTATCAATAAGAAATTTTGATGAAAAATGGTGATGAAGCAGCACTCCTAAACCTATTTGTAGTGGTGCAATATGTATACGTGGCTTAGCCATCTGCATAATTGTCTGTCCAATCGATGCAATTTTCAAGTCAGGGTCCTTTTCTCGGACGAGGATTTTCAAAAAAGTTTGAAGACTTTCAGGAACGTACTGAAGATTCTTTTCAAGTGATTCAATATCTGACGACAAAGGGTACAGATCAGAAGGTAGATGAAGGGACAAGATATCAGATTTTATCAACTTAGCAGCAGTTGTAATGATGTTGAGCTTCTCCAATATCTGGTCCACTGTTTTAGGCCGATTGTAGAAGCTCTGAAGAATTGATCTTGCCGTTTTTCGTACCGTTATTACAGTTGATTTTCCTTGTTCTTCTGTCATGATGATTTCATCCCCAAAACGCTCATACAATTTCTTTTTCAAGTAAACAGGCGAGTATGCATCATCACCACAGTGGTCCTTCATTTTAGCAACAAGATCTAACAGTTGATGTTGTTTATCATCATTCTCCTGCAGATAATTCACCACTTTAAGAAATGCGTCAGTAATATCACTGTCAACAGGTCTGCCTCTCTTGGCTTCCGTCGAAGAGGGTGAGAATATTTTAGGTATGTGTTTGCGTGTGCGAAAATTTACGTTACAAGTTTGATGATAGATGGCATCAGCAGCATGCAAATCATTTACAGCTTCTAGTCTACCATAAATTTGGTTTGCCCAAGCGTCTTGTCTTGTAGAACAGACGGATTTTATACAAGCCTGAAAATCATGAGTTCGCACAGGAAAAACATCATGCCCTCTTTTACTTTGATTAAGTTTGGCAGTTTGTCCACAAAAGAGGCAGTGGTCACGGAATGAAAAGGTCTGTTTTGATCTAAGAATTGGTGTACTATCAGCAGGAGGAATTGGCTTGCTTTGTTCTTTTTCCCTCAGATATTTGCTAATTTCAATCGCATTTGTAAATAGACGCCTACATTCGGTGTGCACATATTGCCCAGGATGCGTGCGAAGATTGCTACCCCTTTTCTCAGCAGCAGTATTGATACCTGTGCTACCCTTCCCACGAAGACAAACTAGACCATTCTTGTCCCCCGATTCACAAATTACACAGTCTTGTAATCTTTCCATATTCAACACAAGGTTAGAACAGATATAATTAAAATGGAAGAAATTTTCTACTAACACAACATAAAAGGTTAAATTAAATTGGTATCGTATTAGTTTTGCATATTACAGAAACCACATTCAAGTTGCAACTAATAGCGTCACTTCAGGAGAAAGATTTACTCCGTCGGATGGGACGTTAAAAGGCCCCAATCAATAACGAGAAAGATGGCTTTGTAACGCGAATGGGTGTCCTTACATAGAAAATAGAAATAAGCAGTGCAGTATAGAAAAAAACCTTTTCACTTTGTTACTTATTAATTTTACCTTGAAGAAATGATGCTCTGCGACTATTTAGTTTTAAAAAATGTTATTTTCCGTTACATTACGGCACCTTTCCCAAAATTTGAATGAACCCAGTAGGCCTACACGTCTACATGACGACACGTGTTGTGACTTTACCAACCTATTTTTTTTTTTTTTCTAAACTTTTGAGAAGCTTTAGAACGTCTCGTTTGTAAATAAATTTATAGTATTACACCTAGGCTATATTGATTCAAGCGCTTACACGCTTGTATGAACATATGTCATAAAATTCGAGCAAAGACTTTGATCAATGTCTACGTAATGATAATGTATACGTCACGATATCGGTGAAAGCACGCTATGATAGTGCGGCGGTGACATAAAACAAAGGGAGCTATCAGCAAATTTGATGCATCAAAATATATTATTTCTGCACATTAGATAAAATTAGATTTTTTATATGTTGTTTTACTGATACTAAGGAATACTTTGCAAAAAAAATTATTTCTTTTGCAATTAGTTGCATGCGAAATCGTAAATTGACTGGACTAATTGCGCTCAAACCCATAAGGCCTCTCAACTCTAGTCGGCGCGGGTTCGATTCTCGATCGCGCCGAAATATGAGAGAAAGTTTGCCAGTTTACTTTCGGAAGGACGGTGGTCTCTTCCCGGGTACATTGTATCTGGGTTCTCTCCTCCACCTACAAAAACTGGACGCCACCAGATAACTGAAATATTGTTGAGTGTGGCGGAAAAAACAACAAACAAACAAAACCAATGTGTGCACCCAATCGGTTGTTTGTTTTCAGTTGAAATTTCAAGTTAACACAATTTTAAGATAGAAAATTTGTATAGTTTCGTTTGTAATCAATTGTAAGAAATACATTTAAATTTTGATATTCTAAACGACATACGCCAGACGGAATTCAACAGACGATCATTCAACTCAGGTTCAACACGTATACGAATAACGAACCCGATCTGAAATGTTTATAGTGTACTCGATGATTTAACGTTAACGCGCATAGAAAGGAAAAAGAATAGATATTCTGTCTAGGTATTTAGTAAATTTGTTTCGTTTCTAATTTGTAATTTTAAAATTACAAACGACAAGAATTGAAACAGATCTCCAATGGCCATTCAAGCAATAATATCAGTATAGAATATACTAATTTACAAACTGACACGATACATGCATAAATACACAACATTTTACTGTGAGCGTGTTTTCTGAGCACACAAAGTATTATTTGGAGAAAATTATTTTTTTCTTTAACAAAAGAAAATCAATCGATCAAACAAAACATTTTAGAAAGCATAGATTTTTTTATACTATGTGAGACTCACACTTGTACTCCTTTTTCCTATTGTTTGAAATTTCTAAATTAATTAATGTTGGTTGTAAATCAGCTTTTGGTGCATGTACACTATCATAGTCTGATATTTTGTTCCTAACAATTCTGTATTTTACTAATTGGCAGTAATTTATGTTTGCAGCAGGTATTTATTTGCATGCCAAGATGTTTTCTACAAGATTGCTTTTTTTTGTTTGTTTGTTTGTTTGTTTATAGCCGCCTGAGCAATTTTTCAGCTATCCGGCGGCTGTCACCATTACCGGTGACAGGGCTGCAAATTTAAGCCTGTGCTCGGCACTCAGGGCCTTTGAGCAGGGAGGGATCTTTATCGTGCCACACCTACTGCGACACGGGACCTCGGTTTATACGGTCTCATCCGAAAGACCGGCACCCACGTCCCACAGTGGGATTCGAACCCCCAACTCAAGGATCATCAGATCTTTGAGCCCGACGCTCTAACCACTGCGCCACGCGGGCGGCCTGCAAGATTGCAACATAAACGTTGTAAACCTGCAGCAAAATTTCCTTATATGGGCATAAAGATGTGTTAGCCAGCTTGGTATAACGATAGGTGTTTAATATTTACATTTACCTGGTTTGAAGTTAGGTACAAAATGTACTTGATATTTAGGGTTACCTGGAATGACGACAGGTTTTTGATCCTGACAGAAATACCTCCATCCTATTTCGTTTTCCCCAATACTGCACATCAAACACGTATCAAGCAAATGACACTCCCCTCTGACCATGTGATAGCGCACTGAAAAACATCCACTGTAGCTCTTACAGTCTATAACGCATCTAAGTAAACTAACTGCTTTATAAGCACTCAGCAAGTGGACTGTGGGCAAATATACATCATGAAAACGAGATTGATGATTGAAGTCCGACGTCACAAAAAGTTCACCGTTACAGATGTGAAATGGGAGGTTAAAAAGGATGATATTAACAAGCAGAATCATTTTGATCATCATCATGTTTTAACATCATTTTAGTCTAAGAACTTCCTAGGTATATTTTCTGCTGTTAACTTCAATTACTATTGACTGTAGTGATGATGGGTCTATATGATCTGTTGAAGACCCACAATTTAAGCAGACATTTCTCGCGTCATTTGCAGGCTTGAAAGACTACAAAACGTCAATCAAAATCCATTTTAGAAAATTTGATTTCCCTGTAGTTTGCAGCTGCATGTTAAATTACACTACTGAGACCTGATCGCGGGAAATCTTACAAGATGGAAATTGGTTTGCATATAATAAATACGATTGCGCTGTTAGAGCACACTCAGAGGAAATGCAAGTTCAAATTATACAATTCTGTTTTGTTGTTTCATTATCATATATATATATATATATATATATATATATATATATATATATATATATATATATAACGACCTGCTTTAATAATCATTTTAAATACTGAGGTATACTTTTCATTACCTCATGGCACTGGGAAATAAAGCATAGATTGTTTTATCATTTAATTAAATTCTAAACTAGATGATTATCTAGATGATAGACTCGTAACGCGACTTCAGCCTTTGTTGTATCATGGTAGCGGCACTTTTGTCTTCGACATTGACTGTGCAATAACTGGAGATAAACCAGTAGTCGGTGGAGCCTGTTGCACAGCAAAACTGTACTGTTTGAATACTTTATTGTACAACTTCAAAGACAAAACAATGCAGCAAACTTTATTCTGTGTTCTTTGAAAAAGTACAAAACAGTTTATTCTTTCTAGTATTGTTACAGAATAGATAGATGTGCATAGGAACACATATTTGAAAATCGGATATACTCAAAATACATCCATCTTGAACAGCTGTAATCAATATTGCCCTCACGAAAATTTCATGGCCGCGTTAAAATTTGAGGCGTTAACATAGGTAGTGATTGCTCCTTCGCCAAATGCGCGGAATTTAGAAGTGAGAATCACGGGTCTTTCGGATGTGACCTTTAGAACGGAAGACCTGTTTCACTACCTACATTTACGTCTTAACTCTGACGTGGCCAAGGCTAGACCGGAGCTCGAAATCATGACCTCCCGATTACGAAGCGAACGCTTTAACACATGTGTCACCCCGTCAATGTAATCGCTCCGTGCAAACGTCTGGGAACTCTGCCCAATACTGAGTTTTCTGCCATTTTTAAAGATGTTTACCAGCAATACAAATAGCATGGTTTTATTCTGATGTAGTCTGTGTGGTGTTCTGTTGCACATACAGACTATTTACAACATACACTGAAACTACATAAAATGAAAAAAAATATATTCACAATGTTTTCAAGTATTGAAACGATGGCACAATACCATGAACACTGCACCAACATATGATATAACTCAAGTAATCAAAATACTATGGAATAATCCCAAGGCCTAATTCACTTTTATATAAAAACCGCATAAGTGTAGCAGAGACTGGTTTATGCCTCTGTTGAGAATTGAACCCGGGACCTCTGGCACGCCAGTTCAGTGCTCTATGAATCGAGCTAAACCGTTTACCCACTAGCCATAGCTAGTAGGAAGGCCATGTATCTAACACTGCCATATAACCTTGGGTTGGAATCTGGTGAACAATACATAGGAAAGTTAATGTTATTGACATTAATTAATAAACTGTTTAGCTTCGAGCATAGTAAACTACTTTGCACTATAATATTTATTGCTAAAACAATATCACGAAAACTATTTGCTGACAACAACAAGAAAATGAAATTTTTACTCATAGTGCAGGGAGGCATTAGTTCATAAAATGTGCTTGGAGCAAGCAAATTGTGCGCAGGAACTACGAGCTTATAAATTACAGAACCAATGACGGTCACACAGAGACGGTCGCCTCGAATACTAACATAGTCTAAGAGAGATAACTCAATTGTTATGTGAACACAACAAAAGTAGAGATAGTTGTAAATGGCCAATTTTGTCTTTTATATTTAACACACTAAACACCCAAATTAACTTCATTTTAATCATAAATCGTCAAACACCTGTGTTGATGTGATTGGGATAAAAATAGACATGATAAGAACTGTGTATTTTCACCAAACATGTTTGCTCGGAGGGAGAGAGGGGGTCTAAGATTTTAGAACTTGTGCCTGGTCCCTTTGTAATTATAAAATACGTTCAAATCAAATATCCCTTGCTTGTCGTAAGAGGCAACTAAATGGGGTGTTCCTTCGGATTAGACCGCAAAAACCGAGCATAGGTCTAAATTTTGCAGCCCTTCACCGGCAATGATAACGTCTCCGTATGAGTGAAAAATTCTCGAGTCGAACGTTAAACAATATATAATCAATCAATCAATATTCATCAAAATTAATATTTGAGACTCTAAATTGTTATGGGTTATGTTATGGGTTCTATAATTTCCTTTTTGGTAATTAGTGACACCAGTCAAAGTGGCTGTGATAAGTGACAGTGCAGACGGTTTTACAGTCACTTGGAGCTATTACGGACTTCAGTTTGTGAATTGAGGTAAGGAATTCAACTTTAAAATGATATCTAATGTTGCACATTTTGTGTAGTTGCTTATTGCAATGCACAAACTTCTGTTTAGTCGTGAAGTGGCAGGGATCAGCTAAATCTCGACCAAAAACTAATAGGCATTTTTTCTGAATTCATTTCCGTATATCTTGAGAAGTATACGGAATTTCGGGATCAACTTTAGTAGTCATGTAGATTGGTTATGTGTTATTATATCAGAATACAGAGTAGAATTTTATACCATTTGATTTACTGATTTGGTTACCCTATATTTAGAGTTCTATACCTTTACTTTTTAATAGTAAATTCGAATCCAAGCGATAGACGGGCATATGCGTAAAGTTAGTAAAATTGACGATTAACAAATCTGTTTTTTATGTCGAAAAAATCTTTGCCGTTGTGTAGATGTTCTTTAGTTACACAAAAACAAGGATGTTTTAAGATATACTACAAAAGATACCTCTTTTACTCTTACGTGATTATATCAGTCGCGTGACTACATTTCAAAGTTAATGCAATAAATCGCCTCGGCACAAGTAGATGTCATAACATTAAAATATATAGTAAATAGAGAGATAAAACATACCCAGGTTTAGAGAGGTAAAACATAGTCAGATTTATTTGAAAAATAGTTGGGAATGTTATAAAAAAAATCCTAGTTTCGTCATTATTTGAACCGAAATGACGAACCTTATGAAATTTAAGAATTCTATTCACACAAAAGGATTGATTATTACAGAATTAAAATTAACGTGCGGGGCCTCGTAAACTGAAAAGTTTACAGTTTAGCGTGGGACTATCGAACGGTCGGCGCCTTTGAAGTTATAATTTCCGCGCCAGCGTTGAATCCTAGAGCCATCCGCGTCACGGTGTGTTTTCACGGTATCGCACAGAAGATAAAATTTCATTTGAGAATCGAATTGTTTAAGGTGTCTGTAAATTATTAATTTTGTAGATTTATAATCATTTGTAATATGTGAAGTGATTCTTATTTACATTAATTATCGTTGTTAATGTTATAATTTCTTTGTTTATTTAATTGAGAGTACTGATAATTGAGTACTGATAATTTAGGGTACTGACCCCGATGTGTTGAAAGTTGTAAACTACCGAGTACAGACAGATTTTTGTTTTTACATGTATCAATGTCAGATCAGATCAAATCAGAAATATTTTGTTAAAGTGTCACATACCAAAACAAATCTGTACGTGTCGACATACAATTTATATATGTTTTGTCTTGTTAGGCACAGCTAACGAAATTGACATTCAATTTTCCAAAACATGAACTCAGTCACGTGATCAGACTGTTTTCTTGAGTATGAATACAATCACTGCTTCAAACGCATACGAGTCAGCAGTACTTGGTGCATTCACCTGTGTTGACATCATAACAGAATCAAATGCATCAAAATATTTACATGGAGTTTGTTTTGTAAACAGACAAGAATTTCATCAAAGAATAAAATAGTAATATTAACCATACCGTTCAGATGGTTTATCTATTTAAAATGTCGTCTGCAACTAAAACTGCAACTTCTGAAGTATGGAGAATTCATACGATGTTTTTGATATTTACATTATGGCAATCTAATTTTAGATTCACTTTATGATGATGGTAACCTGTTGTTTCCGGGCAATAGCCATCACTGCCATGACCGAGGCTGGTTTCGAGCTCGAAAAATTATACAAGTTAGGGCACTGCTACGAGTCTTCGTTTAAATCAACGCCCGTAGATACCCTTAGAGGGTCACGCCCGCATGACCTTTCATTTGGAATATTCATGAGAGCTATTTCCTAAGTATACTTCAGTTTTGACCAGCATCAGAAATCAAAGAAATCTTTCAAATAATAAAGATATTTTATACCAGCATGGTACCACAACTCCGGTACTACCTCTGGTACCACACCCCCGGTACTACCTCTGGTATCACACCCCAGGTCTTACCTTTGTACCATACCCCCGGTCCTACCCTGGTACCACACCCGGTCCCACCTCTGGTACCACACCCCCGGTCTTACCTTGGTACCACACCCCCGGTCTTACCTTCGTACCACAACCCCACTCCTACCTCTGGGTAGTGAAGTTTACAATTATGATAAATGTCAATATTTTTCCACTATTAGGTTATCATCTCCCCTATGACAAAGGCGTTGCCCTTCATTTGAACAAACTTGAATTCCCGTTCCCAGGATGCATTTTACCAAGTTTGATTGAAATTGGTCTAGTTGTTCTGGAGAAGAAAATACAAATGTGAAAAGTTTAGGTCAAAGGCTCAAGTGAACTGAAATACCTACACCTGGAATCATGAAATTTACAATTTCGGTAAAAGACTACTTGTTCTTTTTAAATATTCATTTTTTTTTTCGTATTAGAATCAACAGCACTAAACAAGATATCAATGACTGTTTTTACACATACACAATATATAACAAGTTTGGCCCCCGTCTTGGAGTCCGAACATATTCCCCGGGATTCATGAAATTTACCATGTTGATAGAGGACTTCCTGCTCTACATCACTATACAATTAGACTCCTTACAGATGTGCGGATTTAGAGAAGATTGTTTTGAAAAATTGGTCAATTTTTGCCCCGCCAGTAAGCCCCATGGGGTGCAGGACAGGCGTGGATCTAGCTTTTTTCATCGGGGGGGGCGTTTCCAAAAGGCCGGGGATCTGGGACCTGGTTCCTGGACGAAGCTCCGGAATTTCCACGTTTTTACAGATAGCAGACAATGCGAAATCTGCACCCAATATTGCAGTGCAGTAATTTTCCTTTTATATTATGACCTTGAATTTTGAAATCGTCTCCAGTAATCGAATAAAGTCGAACGAGGGAGTTGATGAAGCAATATTAAATGCAATGTTATGGTGAAAGATGGCTATATTTTCTTTCAGTTGGAAAATCCAGGGGGTTCAGACTCAGACCCCCACCCTACTCCCTCTAGATCCGCACTTGCAGGAGTTCATTTATGTCCTTGTTCAATTTAAACGATGCCTCATACAAAATTAGAAAACAACTGCATTGATAGTCATACAGAAATTCAAAATGTTTAGCTATTATTATCATTATTTTTCTAAACAAGACAATTGTCCTTAAGCGCTTTACATACGAGTGTAAGACAATAAAACAACGACAAGAAATGCATAAAATAAAGACATACTTTAATGTTAAACTAACTTTAAAATAGAAACCAAGAATAGACAAACTGTATAAGTGTTGTATCAGGGTTTTTTTAATTGTGTGTGTGTGTGTGTGTGTGTCTGTGTGTGTGTGTGTGTGTGTTTCATTCATTAAAACAACTCTTTACATAGATACCGATTTACAGATTGTTAACAGACGATGCACGACGGGGCGGATGCTGAACAGCTGTAATAAAAAATCTAACTACATGTTTTTAGAACAAACTGTCTGAAGAATGACATGTATCATCTCTTGCTGATCAAAACGCATCTCAACTCCCGAATTAACCAAATCCTACAATTCATTTTGATTAATTTTTTCATCTCTTAATAGATCAACCCTTGCAAAGCATATTAATATTTCATCTCTTGAATTGTCAATGATGCGATGTTCCGTCTCTTTGAATTCACTCATATCATCAGTCCTATTTTCCCTAATAATCAATACCTGTACACACCTCTCAAATATTAATTTGACATTTGTTAGAAACACAACACTGCATCAATACTATCTCAAGTATACACACCGCAAACTTGACAATTGATTTACTCTACAACATTTGCTCTGTTACCTCACGTCGAAAAGATTTTTTTTAATCCACAGGACGTTCAAATGTCAAACAAAAAAGTATAATTCAATTTAAAATCTATTTTCTGTAAGATCTATAATTTTTTTTCCCAAATGATGCTTTTGATCTGTCAGTAGTTTCAACACTTTGGGGGCGTTTTAAAGCTGTGCGCCTAAAAGCATGCTCAGCCTCGCTTTGAACAATCAATGGCCTTACGTAATAGATAAACCGAATCGGGATCAGATCAACGTTTCTTCCCAGAATCCCTTCGAGATATGAACAAACACACATGTAGGTATCACACCTGTAATTACATTCACTGTATATTACTATAGAGGGGAAAAATCATTAAAAATCAGTTTGCAAAATTGATGCCAAATAACGCAGTCGGCCAATAGCAGATTGAAGTCAGGTGGATCTTGCGCCGACCCAATTTCACATCCAACTCTTCCGTTAGTTTCATATACTCCGATGCTATTAATTGTGGCAAAGACGGTCGGGATTCGCATTAAATATACAAGTTATACATAGATCGTTGTATTATCCAGACACTCCCGATGAACAATTTTGGTGAAAATCTCTATCAAAGTATATAATTAGTCTCTGTCAAATATGATTAAATCATGATTCATTTTTTTTTATAATCATTAAATGAATTGTATTTTGCTTATATTGATATATGTTAACATTAAATTCTAATTTATTAATCAACGACATTACTCTAACTTCAACCCCGTGGGGATCCGGGTTGTTAGAATAGATCCTCAGTACCCCTTGCTTGTCGTAAGAGGCGACTAACTGGGGCGGTCCTTCGGATGAGACCGCAAAAACCGAGGCCCCGTGTCACAGCAGGTGTGGCACGTTAAAGATCCCTCCCTGCTCAAAGGCCATAAGCGCCGAGCATAGGCCTAAATTTTGCAGCCCTTCACCGGCAATGGTGACGTCTCCATATGAGTGAAAGATTCTCGAGCGGGACGTTAAGCAATATATAATCAATCATACTCTAACTTCTATATTGAATCAAGTTAATTTGATTAGATGCATATTGAAATGTTACATTTAAGAAATACTGCACCGCTTTTGTCAGGGAGAGAGAGAGAGGAGGAGAGAGAGAGAGAGAGATTGGTTATTTATTGTTTTCCGCCACACTCAACAATTTTTCAGTTATCTGGTGGCGTCCAGATTTTGTTGGTGGAGGAGAGAACCCAGATACAATGTACCTGGGAAGAGACCACCGACCTTCTGCAAGTCAACTGGCAAACTTGCTCACATAACGCCGCGGCCGAGATTCGAACACGCGCCGACAGAGGTGAGAGTCTTTGTGATTTTGAGCCCGATGCTCTAACCACTCGGCCACGGAGGCCCCGAGAGAGAGAGAGAGAGAGAGAGAGAGAGAGAGAGAGAGAGAGAGAGAGAGAGAATGGTAATCAATGAATCTACCCATTACTTCTAGTTTGCTTTCCGTTCACTAATTCACATTCAAATCACGAATTGCTCCTTATTATTACCAAACAGTAAAATATTTATGAAGAAAGTAAGGAAGGGGTTTAAATTGAAAATTTGCAAAACCAGGTTTTCTCAGAAACGTATATAGTGTTTGTAATTGCCTCAATAAGCTGAAAAATATGCACATCATGAATATTTTTTTTAGTTCAGTAATTTTTGCGAGGTGACATAGTCAACATCGAATAGTCAGCATGCAATTCAAAATGTCGGCTGGCCGATTTGCTACAATTTTAATTTTATCATTTTTTTAATATAACGAGTGTTGCAACCTACCTCCCATCGGATAATGAAAGACAACTTCATTATACTGAGATCTGTACCCACGTTTATCTTGAAGATGGAGTAGAAAATTTCGGATTCTGATTTGTTTACCTTTATTCCTGAGCGTATAAAATAGAGTTCAAGGAAAAGTGTAATCATTTTCTGTGAAAACAGATGTTTTCTAACTATGGAAGAAAACTCGGCTTGTCAACACTGTTTTATGAGTTATTCTATATAAAGATGAAATCAGATACATTAAATATGCAATACAGAATTCATCCGTGTGTATGGAATGCCATAGCTGCTTTAACGTTAAGCTGTTCATAATATGTTATGGTCATACCATTATATCCCGTGTGGACTCGGTTGTTTTTTTTTAAATAGGTCTCCAGTACCCCTTCCTCACCGTAAGTGGCGACTGAAGGGGGCGGTCCTTCAGATGAGACCGCAAAACCCGAAGTCCCGTGTCACACCAGGTGTGGCACGTTAAAGTTCCCTCACTGCTCAAAGGCCCTGAGAGCGCTGAGCATAGGCCTAAATTTTGCAGCCCTTCACCGGCAATGGTGACGTCTCCATGTGAGTGAAAAATTCTCGAACGGGACGTTAAACAATATATAATCAATCAATCATATCATTATATGAGGTGGTCATGTTATTATATGGTATTATGAAGTCATTATATGATGACACCCCCCCCCCTCCCTTCTGGAATTTTCAATTGAAAGAAAATATAGTCAACTTTCACCCTAGCATCGTTTTTAATATTACTTTATCAACTCTCTCTATCGACTTTATTCGCTCACTGGGGGTGATTTCAAATTTCAAGGTCATGATATAATTTGAAATTTACCGTACTGCAATTTTGGGTGCAGTAAAAAGTGGAAATTCCGGAGGCTTCGGCCTGGCATCAGGAACTGAAAAACAGAAAATATGTAAATCTGTTCATCAATTTGAAAGATGATAGCTGCAGGCACTCATTTCTGAAAATTCAGAAATGATAATTTGGAAAGAAAAAAGAAAGAGGAAAATAAAACCTTTGTACACAGAGAAAGTCGATGAAAGATGATTTGTGCTCATTTCACAATTTGTCGCCTTTTCGTTATTTCTCGGGGGGAAACGACGTCAAAAAGATAAGACGACAAAACGAAACGACGGCTAAAGGATAGCTAGCGACTATTCGCCCATATAAAGAAAGGATGTCAAAATACAGGCGAAAAGATGAGAAATAAAACCTAATTTGTCGTCTTTTCGCTTGGCGTTGTTGGCGTCTTGTTGTCTTTCGAGGTGACGTCTCCTCATAAGTGAAAAGTTCTTGAGCAGGCCGTTAAACAACATACAACTACCACCGCCTGCAAGGAAACGTTCCATTAAACTTTTAATCAGGTGTTATACAATAACCATTTAATCTTTGGTAAAGATAATTTTAGACTTTATGATGATGAAATCTACGAAGATGACAGTTGCGTGCTATCAGAAGAGTGAAATGTTCATTACATCTCGAGTGAAATACGTATCACTGTCTTAATGACAGGAGCTAACAGTTAACTGATATTTAAGCGTTATATTTCAGTCCTCGTGTTTCTTGTGTGATGCATTTCACACTGTTTGTACACGCACGACAATCCTGTAATATATTCTCTCTTACTGGCATGGTGTCGCATATGTCTGAAGGAGGTGATGCTTCAAAACAAAATAGTCTTCCTTTGTGGTTTATATATTGAATTTTCTCTTCTTCCTGCCTGATGGCATCACCTCAAATTTTGATTTTCCTGACATATCTATTCTCTGGATTTTGTTGAAATAAAATCACCATAGAGATCATTTTATCTCATTTTCTTTATTATTATTTCAAAATGTTTTCTTTTGTACCGGTATTGTAAGACAAATGCGTTTTTCTCTAACACGTGGTGGTAAAATATATTCCTGTTTCATTATGCAGTGTATGGAAACATTCTTATTTTGTTAGGGTTGATCTGCTTCACAGGCAATGGTGACGTCTCCATATGGGGGGAAAATTCACAAGTGGGACGTTAAACAATATACAATCAATCATGATCTTAGTTAAAATAGGTCACTTGTTTGACAATGATGCTATTTTTGAATTTTTGAAGTTGATGTGGTAGCTGCATTTGCGGAAAGGGCAAAAAATACAATATAAATCAGACGCGGATCCAGAAATTTTTTCCAGGGGGATCGAACCTTTTCACAAAATCGAACCCGTGACATAATGTTCAAACCTTTATTTTCCAACGCTCGAAGGAAACGCTCTATATAACCACTGCACCACGCGATTTTTTTTATCTTTGCAAATTCCAGAGGGGGGAGGGTCCGGACCCTCCCCCCCACCCGACCCCTCCCTCTAGATCCGCGCATGATAAGAGATATACTGTTAAAAAAGGAGGAGATACTGTATTTTGCGATCAAAATGTTCACATATACAAAGGGATACGAAATCATGTTTTATAGTTCCTTAACGAGGAAGCAAAGTATTTCCAAAGAAATTCAGCACCCAAACACATCAAGCCTCGTGGGGATCCGGGTTGTTAGAATAGATCGTCAGTAACCCTTGCTTGTCGTAAGAGGCGACTGAATGGGACGCTTCTTCGGATGAGACCGCCAAAGCCGAGGCCCCGTGTCATAGCAGGTGTGGCACGATAAAGATCCCTCCCTGCTCAAAGGCCATAAGCACCGAGCATAAGCCTAAATTTTTACAGCCATTCACTGGCAATGGTGACGTCTCCATATGAGTGAAAAAATCACGAGCGGGACGTTAAAGAATATATAATCAATCAATCAGCTTAATACATCAATCACACTCCCACGGTCTGCACTGGATGCTACTGATGATCAAGGGTGTTGTGCCACAAATTTGCATGCCTCTGAATTGGAAGGTTAGAGCCACTCTAAAGGAAGATTTTGAAGAGAAAGCATCAGATTATCAGTCGTTGAAGTCGTTAATTAAACAGAGACCATGCGCCGTCCAACACAGAATGAGAGGTTACCTGTCCTTGGCATGCTACAGGTTGGCACAAGACAGGTCGCTTTGGCATGGGCAATGAATGTTTCCCAGTCTGTTATCAGCAGATCATGGTCCAGACATCGTGCTACAGGGTCTGTTCAGGAGAGACCACGATCCGATCGACCAAGGGCAACAACTCAGGACAGATTCGTCCGCACTTTTGCCTTGGGAAATCGTCTGGTAACAGCAAGTCAGATACGGTTTCAACTTCAAAGGGATACTGGCTTGGTAGTGAGTGGCCAGACCATCAGGAATGGACTGCACAGATTTCACCTACACGCCCGACGTCCTCGTGTCATTCCCTGTTTGAGAGATCGTCACATTAGGGCCGACTCCAATGGTGTTGTCACCATCAACACTGGGATAATCAACGTAACGAACGTTTCCATGACGTTAACGTCATTAGACATGATCGGTATTGGGGTGGATCTGTAATGGTGTGGGGAGGCATCACTGTTGCCGGCAAAACAGACTTGCATGTTTTTGCTGGACGTGACACAGGGCAGTACTACTGGGACAACATCTTGGCATCCCATGTTGTGCCGTTTGCACGCCGTTATGGCCGCCGTTTCATTTTTCAAGATGACAATGCCAGGTGTCATAGGGACAGGATCGTTGCATATTATCTCCAACAGCAGAATATTACATTACCATGGCCCGCACTCAGTCCGTACCTTTCCCCCATCAAGCATGTCTGGGACAACGGCTACGCCAACGTCAACAACCTCCTGCCAATGTCCAAGAAGTTGCTGCGGCATTGCAACAGGAATGGAATAACCTTCCCCAAAATGACCTGGGACGTCACGTTAGGAGTATGCCACGCCGAGGAGGCTGGCCAACCGTGGTGTTACTTGCTACTGACTGTTTCACAATGGTGGTAAATTTGCTGTGTGACCCTGTGTTGGTGTCGACCCTTACTCTGGAGAATCTGTCCTTAATGTTTTTCTGTCATTTTTTTTTCTTTCCTGACCTCATGATCTGCATTTCATTGTCCTTGTAATGCCAGTATCCCTTATTTTTTGAATAGTATAGTAAACAATAATTTCAATGACCATAAAAACTTAATAAATGACATTTAACGCTAAAAGTGGCTCACGACACTAACTTTTTTTGTAATAGCTCGTTTAAGCACCTCGAATGAAGCATGCAATTGAAGGTTTCCTGAGAATAGTCCTAAGACATGACTTAAGATTTATCTTAGGACGATTCCTAGGATGGTCATAAGATCTATCTTAAGATGGACTTAGAAACTCTCTCAGGACTCTCCTAACTAGACTTCAGTATCAACAAAGTTACTATAAAACATGTCTTAAGTTTATCTTTGGACAGGCCAGGTGATCTCTTAACTTTAGGAGAAATCTTAGGATATATCTTGTTAGGACAGATAATCTTAAGATGACTTCGATGCCATGCCTGAAGATCGTTTATTTTATTTCTATGTATATTTGTTTGATTAAGTATTTAATGTCATTTATTGAGTTTTTCTGGTCATTTAAATTATTTTAAGTGTTTATTTTCTTTTACATGGTATTTTTTGCCCTTTCCAATGACCTTATGTGTCTGAGCGACAGGCGTGTTTCCAGAACTCTTATAGTCACGTGTTGTAACCCGACTACTAAATGGATCTGTATCATCGATGTGTTTTCAGTCACAAGTCAATTGATTCGCTACCTCGCACTAACCCTTGACAAATCCTACTGTCAAAAACTTGGGCTCGTTATGTTTTTGATTGGTTCCAGAAAGAGAGCGTGGAACCAACCGGAATCTAGTTATATTTGTAACAACGCGAAACGAGGGATTTAAATGGGAGCACGTGTATTTATACATGCAGTTGTAGCTACTTCAAGTGTTTCAGTAATTGTAAAGATTAAGCGTCATCTTCAATAAGACGGTTTTTTAATTTGGTCTACAAACGGTATGCTGCAGCACTTTACAAACTCTACATTAAGACATTGCTCAGACGTTACGCCGACACACTATACAAACACTTTATCGAGACACTATAGACGCTATGCCGAGACAATGTACAAACATTACGTCGAAACACTAGAGACGCCGTGCTGAAATAATGTACAAACAATACTTCGAGACACTATAGACGCTGTGCTGAGACACTGTACAGACATTATGTCACGACAATGTACAAACTCTTTGTTGAGACACGGTATATATGTTATGCCAAAACGCTTAACAGATACTATAGTTTGTTTGTTTGTTTTATTTATAGTCGCCTGAGCAATTTTTCAGCTATCCGGCGACTGTCACTATTACCGGTGACGGGGCTGCAAATTTAGACCTATGCTTAGCACTAATGGCTTTTAGCAGTGAGGGTTCTTTTACGTGCCACACCTGCTGCGACATGGGACCTCCGTTTATAAGGTCCCATCCGAAAGACCCGTGACTCTCACTTCGTAATGCCGAGCTCTTGGCAAAGAAGCAATCACTACCTATTTTAACGTCTTAGGTTTGACGCGGCCGCCCCTCACGAGCTTCCGTTCACGAGGCGAGAGCTCTACCACTGAGCCACCGTGATCGGTCAGATACTATAGTGAGTTACTGTACATACACTGTGTCGACATACTGTACAGACGCTGTGCTGAGACACTGTATAAACACTATGTCGAGAAACTGTAAAGACACTATGTTGAGACATTGTATAAACGTTATTAAAAGACACTGCTAGTACACTACAACGAAATATTGTACAAATAGCCTACTATGCCAAGGAGCAGTGCAGACGCTACGGAGAATCACCGTAAAGAAGCTATGAAGAGACGTTGTATAGACGCTATTAAGAGACGCGGTATAGACGCTATGAAGAGACGCTCTATAGACGCTATTAAGAGACGCTCTATAGACGCTATTAAGAGACGCGGTATAGACGCTATGAAGAGACGCTCTATAGACGCTATTAAGAGACGCTCTATAGACGCTATTAAGAGACGCTCTATAGACGCTATTAAGAGACGCTGTATAGACACTGTTAAGAGACGCGGTAAAGACGCTGTTAAGAGACGCTCTATAGACGCTATTAAGAGACGCGGTAAAGACGCTGTTAAGAGACGCTCTATAGACGCTATTAAGAGACGCGGTAAAGACGCTGTTAAGAGACGCTCTATAGACGCTATTAAGAGACGCGGTAAAGACGCTGTTAAGAGACGCTCTATAGACACTGTTAAGAGACGCGGTAAAGACGCTGTTAAGAGACGCGGTATAGACGGTACAAAGAGTCGTTGTATAGACGGTATAAAGAGACGCGGTATAGACGGTATGGTATGAAGAGACGTTGTATAGACAGTATGAAGAGACGTTGTATAGACGGTATGAAGAGAGACTATGTAGACGCTGTGTATTTGATCATAGTTCTTGATTTTGATTTTAAAGGAGTAAGCATCAAAGGTTTATTTTTCCTAATTAGGAAGAATGAATGTTCAAGAACATCGTGGAGATGTGGTACACAATGTTAAAAAGTTGTTAGCAGTGAAAACTCACGAGTCATTGAATTGTTAGCAGTAAAAACTCACGAGTCATTGAATTGTTAACAATGAAATCTGAAAAATCATTGAATTGTTAGTAGTGAAAACTAACGAATCATTGAATTGTTAACAGAGAAAACTGACGAGTCATTGAAT
Source organism: Ostrea denselamellosa (assembly GCA_024699665.1). Classification (NCBI taxonomy): domain Eukaryota; kingdom Metazoa; phylum Mollusca; class Bivalvia; order Ostreida; family Ostreidae; genus Ostrea; species Ostrea denselamellosa. The sequence goes on along the minus strand of JAMZEH010000030.1, from coordinate 2,676,140 downwards.
TGTTAGCAATGAAAACTGACGCGTCATTGAATTGTTAGCAGTGAGAAATATTGAATTGTTAGTAGTGGGGCAAGACGAGCATTTCAGTTGGTGAATGTTGATATCCGTGAGATAAACGATAACACTCATTTCTATAAAATGAATCGTAAAACATAATAAAAAAAGAATATCAGATTTTAATTTAAGAGAAAAGAATCATTCACCACTTCATTAATTTCAATGTTGAATTAGTTCTTACTTGTATTGGATAAATCAAATCAGATCAGTCCATACGAGCGAGCTGAACAAGTGCCCGGATCATCCGATTGATCGCATGCCGGTGTCTCTCGTCATATATAATCCCTGTCAGACGGTTTTCATGTCATCTTTTGTGAGCAGTAGTTGAGAGGACTCTACACGCGGAACAATAGTGGTGACGTAAGTACCTAGTACTTTAAAATATCATTCACTGACACATGTTAAACAGATCTATCACAGATCACTTTTAATTGATATTTGATTAATTTAATTTACTCAGTGTAGTCAAACATTCACAGACATCGATAGTTACATATTTTCAGGTAACTATTTTGATTATATATATATATATTGGAATGAAGATACCACGCTGTTTTTGTCTTAAGATAGAACTTATTTTATGCTTGAATACATGGGGTTTTTTTTCTCAAAACTTAGTGATTTTCATGTTTGAAATATCTCCATGTTTAGATGCAAATTTCTTTTAAATATCAAAATTTAGTTCGGTCTAACATCAAACGAAAATCGTAGCGTCTTGTTAAATTTGTTTTACAATTAGAATGTGAAATTATATATATATATATATATATATATATATATATATATATATATATATATATATATTACATTTCTAATGTATTGATGACTACCAGATCAGTTCTTTTCAAATTTGATATGAACCATCTGTGGAACGGGGGGGGGGGGGGGGGGGGGGGGGGAAATTGTAAAATTCAGGACTCCTAATGCAGGGTCTTAGAGGTGAGACAAAATCTACCGAAATTAAAATTGAATGATTTTGAAAATTTTCTCTACGACTGCACATCTGTAGTAAAAACTAAATGCACAGTCATGTGGTACAACTATGTCTCTGCTTTTTCTGTCCTCTCTACATATAAACTCGGTAGATGTCCTTATTGTGTAACATTTGTGGCTGTCGCACACTTAGGTTTTAGGACTGAACAAACAAATGTAAAAAAAAAACAAAACAAAAAAGCAAAAAAAACAACAACAAAAAAAAGACAAAGAAAATAAGAAACAAAACAAAAAACCAGATGATGATGATCTCTTAAGATACTGAGCAAACATTTCCAAATAACTATTAATTTAATTTGGGTCATGGCCTTTGACCCTGTGACTTGAAACCAATGATGGCCTTCTAATCAATAAGGGGGCACCAGTGTGTCAAGTTTGATGTCTGTGAAGGAAATGGTTCTCAATGGACGATATCTTATGTCCATAATAGTTTGACATTTGACCTTGTGACATCATAATCAATAGAAGACATCTTCTCCTGAAGAATCACGTTGAATATTTATTGATAAAAATGCGTGACGGACTGTAAAAACAGTTTCTGTAGAAACGTATTCCAAAAATAAGCAACAAAACCATTTAAATTTGGTATATATTTATTCAAATTGTTGAGAAATTAAACATTTTCTCTACTTTATTATGGTAAACAGATCATCAGAAAAGTGTAAATATATCGCCGTCCATTTTTTATCAGAAATAATGTTTGGTATTGACAGGAAAATTAAGAAAGATACCTTACTTCTATTGCTCATTGTATTCTAGTCGAGCATTTCAGGTTTCACAGCGCATGTCTGTTATTTCTGTTAGGTTCATATATATATATATATATATATATATATATATATATAGAGAGAGAGAGAGAGAGAGAGAGAGAGAGAGAGAGAGAGAGAGAGGCATCAATCAGCAAAAAGTCACGTTTCCTAAATATTTCTTCGCTTACATTATCATGAAAATTGATATTTCCAGTTTTTAAGTTATAGCATTATACTTTAAGACTTTTACCTGATACTCAGGTGACCGCTAAGGTCTGTGGACATATTGCTCTCAGTTTACATCGACAGTTTATGTCACTGATATGATTAGAGTGAATCTGTTGACAGTGTGCTGTCAGTTTGATTTTTTCCTTTGCTGAATATAGGAAACTACCTAAATTAGCAATCTTTTTTTTATTTTTTTTATTTTGAACATTCCGCTAAAGAAATCCTTTTTTAAAATTGAAAAAAATGCATGCCATTAAATTACAGATTTTCGGTTTTGAATGACAATGCTGATCACTGAACGCATGTAGCTGTACTATCAAAATAACGATGTGTTTAGTTTAAACAATATTTATTCAATAAATTTATGACAATATGTAATTGCGAGATACAAGTAAGAACAGAGATTGGAAAGCAAGACATGCGATGACTTATCTAAATCCACTCTCAGAGACGTGTTTATATCTTGTATTTCAAGACACAAATACTAGTATTTTAGTGACCAGGTCTTCCAACAATATGTTGGAATTCCCATGGGTACGGACTGTGCTCCTTTGTTAGCTGACCTGTTTTTATATTATTATGAAGAAGAATTCATTCAGAAGCTTTTACCTGAGAATTAAAAAAACAAATATCTTGCTGTGGCCTTCAATTCGACATTTAGATCGTATGTTGACGACGTTTTATCTATTGACAATGATCATTTTCGTTCATATGTCGATATATCCCAGTGAACGTGAAATAAAAAACCACAGTGTCTTCCACATCTGCTCTGTACTTAGATATCTGATTGAAAATAGATGTTGATGGCAAACTAACAACTCAACTTTATGACAAACGGGATGATTTCAATTACTCCATCGTCTACTTCCCTTATCTGTGTAGCAATATTCCATTATCACCTGCATATAGTCTTTATATTTCCTAATTGCTTCGATAAGCAAGAGTCTGTTCTGAAAATGATCAATTTTTAAATCGATGCAGGCTACTGACATTTTACAGGGGTTTGTACAGTCTTGTATAAAGTCAGCATTTTGCAAATTCTATGGTTGTTATATAACGATCGTTTGCCAGTACAACCTTCCATTAGGTCAAATTCTATCTGACGTGCTTCATATCAATTGCTAGGCAATTCTTGGCACATTGATTCTGAATGCGGATTGCTCGCGGCGGGTGTGACCGGTCAACAGGGGATGATTACTACTCCTGGGCACCTGGTCCCACTTCTGGTATGTCTAGGGGTTCGTGTTTACCCATCTCTCGGATTTGCATTTTCTATAGGATTTGTGAGAGCAAGTGCTGTTTGTTACCTTAGCCTTTTCATTGAAACAAAATCGTGTCTGGTTTGATAAATATAGAGAAGTGATTTCGAGTGAATGTAGATAAGTTGAATAGGAGTGATGTGGATTAATTGATTACGAATGATGTGGATAAGTTTATTACGAGTTATTATGGATGAGTTGATTATGAGTGATGTGGATGGGATAATTTGAGTGATGTGGATGAGATAATTATGAGTGATGTGGATGAGATAATTTGAGTGATGTGGATGAGATAATTATGAGTGATGTGGATGAGTTGATTATGAGTTGTTGAGATGTCATCGGAGTACTTGACTAAAATGGTTTGGGATTCCGATAACCTGTCGGTATCATTTCAGTTACACTATTTGTATAAGTATTGGTCACACCATTTCTTTCTTTCTTTTTTTTCTCTATCTTTCCCAATAGAGAATGTTGTACGGGAGCGAGACTCCTCTTAATGTGTAGAATCACTTAAAGCTGACATGAAGTTTTAGATTCGGTAGATTCATTTTAACCACCACATTCCTTTCAAGTACCTTATTCACCTTAGATAGGAATATTTCTGATACACTTGAGGAAAAGAATATCAATGTTCCACATTACTGGTTCCACATTACGAATACACCTGTGAAAAAGAATATTAATGGTACACTTTACATAAGAATATTACTATTACACGTTAGAAAAGAATTTTGATGTTACACATTAAAGTTACACCTGAGAAAAGAATATTAATGTTACACCTTAGATAGGAATATTACTGATATTACGCCTGAGATATTTTCTAGCTTGTAGCAATGCATAAGGAATGCAAAACACACGGAATTACGTTTCAAATCATCATAATACATTGTTCAAAATTACAATATACACCCCCAGGTGCGCACCTGTTGAGTCCATCCACACCTATAATCAGTAAACATCGATGTGAAGTGAAGCGTACGAAAATTCGCTCCTGTCTATATTATACAAACCTAATAAATTTAAGCAATAAATTATAATTTTTTGAAAGATATAGTTTCATAACTGCAATGGTGTATGCATACAAATTGGATAAAGCATATTACCGCGTCATGGAAAATTGTTTGCACACACCGTTGAAGTTACGAGACTTTATTACATTTTCCATAGCGAAATACTATAATTTATCCATTAAATAAAAATGATATTTTCAGAATGTGAAAATAAAAACTGATTGTGACGTCATGTTGTGTATTGCTATACATCCTTTAAGATTTGAAATCAACATGTTCTAAAACCAAAGAAAATGTAATATGCAGAATATCCAATGCTTTGTAGTTGGATATTGGATTTATTTCATGAGTAAGAAAGGATTTCTTAGATATATGAAAATATGGGGGGGGGGGGGGGGGGGGGGGGGGGGGACAAAACAAAACAACAAACCAAAAACAAAACAAAAACAAAAAAAACCTGTCGTACTTGTGAAATAAATTCCATATCCCACAACAAAACATTGAAAATCCTCCATATATCTTTCAAGCAATTATAATTAATTGCTTATATTTACATTTTTAGAATTTCTTTTTAATGTGAACATTTTTATCTATATTTCAAATTCCCCCGCTTAATCCTTTGGGTAAGTAGCGGATTAACGGAACGGCCATGACACAGCACAGATGATGCCAAAAATTAGTATTTGATAATCTAAGTCGGAATTTATTTTCATTTTTGATATCATAAACATTATATCATTAACAAAGCTGTACAATCAGAAGTTTAAAAGTTTATATTTCCCCCAAATTTATCTAAAGGTGAATAGCGTAGGTAAACTAACAACAGGTGCCAGTCGGCCATGTTGTCATTTCGAGAAATTGAAAGTTCGATTATTGGATGAAGAATTGATGATGAAATCATGTATTTTAATTATTTTCTTGTGTTTATTTGGAAATATTAACCACATTAGAGTCGAGATGAACTTGACAGCGAATGACTTGCATATTTGTTTTCTGAGACGGAAATGGACAAGAAAGTTTGTTTTCATTCTGCACACGTGTTGCCGAGCGCAGGAACCGTTAATTTGTCCATAATAATTGTAGCAGGGGTTATCTAAACCACACCACCCCATAATAAATGATAATAATAATTTCATTAGAGATTGATATGATATATACCCCGACTATTATCATTGTAGACAAAATTACCGATTCCTGTGGGCCGAGGTGTAGACGCCATGTTCGACAGTATTCATACGCCGAAGAGACTTAGTGATTCGGTCTTCATAGTTGTCGGCAATTATTATTCTAAGTTGCCAATGTTTTTTCTTAAAGAATGTAGTAGCAATTGTAAATATAGAGCAATAGAATACTCAAATTATGTGGCATATAGAAATATGATGAGCACTGAATTATGGGCTCAAATCCTGAAGTGAAAAGGGTTTAGTCTCATTTTGTTTGAAAATTACCTTTTACGAAAGCAATTCTTGTGATGATGTTATAAATAAGCATAACAATAAATATACGGACGGTATCATTACCACAAAACCAACTGGTCGCAGTAGCTCAGTGGTTAGAGCGTTCGCTTCGTAACCGGGAGGTCATGAGTTCAAGCCCCGCTCGTGCCATGGACGCGTCAAACCTAAGACGAACATAGGTAGTGATTGCTCTTTCGCCAAACGCTCGGCATTTAGAAGTGAGGATCACGGGTCTTTCGGATATGACCTTAAAAACGGTAGGCGTTAGCACGTTAAAGTACCCTCACTGTTACGGTCCTGAGCGCTAAGCATAGATCTAAATTTGTGGTACTTCACCTACAGCTGGTGACGTCAAAATATGAGTGAAAAATTCTCGACGAGACGTAAAACAAACAATCAATCAATCAATCAACCTCAAAACCATCTTGTCACCCGAAAGATTGAATTCCTAGAAATCGATATATAAAACCAAACAATAAATATTAATGAATTAACAACCCTCACCCCCTACGGACAACCTAAGACGGCATTACATTTTCTTCTTTATCAGAGCAGTTAAGTTGTAAGTCTACTATGAAAATAAACGGACTTAAACATGCACAGTAAGATACTTTTGTTTGATACAATTTTCGTCAATGTCAAACAAGACGTACTTAAGCTTTGTGGTCAAACTTAAACGCAATCTCCGCATGATATTGAAATAATGACGTGAAACAAAGATATCATATATAGTTTGTCCCCCACAATCATTTCAATTATTGTGCGTAATAATTCAGAACTTAAGATATCATTAATTATTTGAGGATATCTTTAATTGAAATGTTGCATGCATGAAATGAATTGATGATATCTTCAAACAATGTTGCGTATCAACATTAAAGATATCTTAAATTATTTGAGTATATGTTCATCTGGCACCCCGTAACATCCATGTAGAAATTAAAAACATAATTCAAACAAAAAAATTGACAATACTTCAAAACTCACTACGCGCGAGACTTTTTAAAGGAATAGTATGAAGCAGATTTTTATTGCCTTATGTCTCCTTGACTGAATTTCTGGAAAGAAAATGTTGAATCATGGACTTAAGCCTGGGATTGTACTCAAATTTTGATGATTCCACAAATAAAAGAAAGAAAAAAGTAAACTTAAGTTTGAGATTTTTGTAATGAATCCAAGACGGGGATTCCGGACAAAACATTGAAGTAGATAAACCGGTTCCGCCAACCTCCGGAAAAATCAAACACGTGCCAACAAACTTCTCTCATGTTTGAAGTCCAGACATGACGACATTCTTACGCATTCCCTTAATTAAAGACTAACTGCAAACTCATACAGATTTTAATTAGCTTTGTTACTAGTTTTATGAAACTCGGTGAAATCGATTCTGTGTTGATGGAGACAGTGTATCTGGATGGTCAGTGTTGAGAGAAACCTATTGCTGTTTTCAGAAGCTTAAAATGGCTTAATCTAAATTTATTTTCCCAGCAATCCGCATCAATTCAAAGAGCTTCGCTAAAACATAGAGTTTATTTATAGAGTGTTGTATGTTGTACAGAGATATTCCAATATCATACAGCAATGATAACAAGTACAAGAATTTGTCGTTCAGTTTTAACTGCTGATAATCTAAGGTGAGCGGTTCTTTTTGATTTCAATTAGCAATGGGCGATTGATTTTCAAGACTGTGCTGCTAAAACAGATAACAACTGAAATTGCGTCATATCTATTTCCTCTTTTTCTTAATATGCTTTCATATGCTTACTGACGGTACGTGAGAAATACTGGGTGTATCTTTTAAAATATCAGGGAATTATTGGTACCTAATGGTACAGTGATTGCACGGCAAATATAAACTGTAACGTTTTTGAAATATCCAGAATTGATTTCCATCGCATGAAATCCCAAGGTAACGTCTAATTAAGAAATGAAATCGGTTTTTTTTCTCATTTTATACGATATAAAGTAAGTTCCGGCAGTTTGCGAAGCGATATAAAACATCAACTGCTCCAGCTAACTTTATACAGTTTAAAATGAGTGGAAATTGTGTTTATTCCTTATGATTTAGTTTAGTGAAACGCATTTGATGAATAATCCAAAAGAAAATATGACAGCAAATCTTTTCGGATACCGAAAAAGACAAAAGACGAGTGAGATCCGACTGGAGTCAAATGTACTGTGACGTCATTATATATATATATATATATATATATATATATATATATATATAGTGCGATTTAACGGACGTGTAGTGTTTACATTATAAAGAATGTCAATAAAGTCAAATATAAACCAATACAATTGTGTTTTGCAATAAAAATAAACTGTCAACTAGCGCGGACTAGCGCGCTAGACTGCTCGATCAACTTTGCACGTCAAAGTACTTTGCTTTCGGTGACGATAGAATTCCAGAACTAAAATGAGTATCCAAATATAGTGAACATTTTTTGTAATAAATTCAATGATTCATTCAATCAACATAAAAAGCACACAGTATGAATATAACATTTCTTTTATTTACACCACATCACTTCTTTCAATGTCAAAGCTGTGATCTATGAAAACCATGTAGCGCGTGCTTCTGACGTCATCAGCTGCATGTTGGTACACCATGTCTCTAAACTGTAGGACTGTACAACTTCAAACAAGAAGCTTTTGGAAAGAATTATTTGACAGCTTCAAATAATGAAACCCAGGACTATGTGGGAGAACTAATCAGATTTATGTCCACATTTGTCGTGGTATTGAGATTAATTTGTTCTCTAGAAACCAAAGATAACGAGAATCTATTTCTAATTATTATTCTATATGAAATTCTGCATACTTTTAGAGTTCCTTGATTAACAGTGAGCTGATTGTCAGTTTGAACTTTAGATGTCCCTAATCTTTCAAAGAGTACCAGCACGTTATAACCCCATCAACACGATCGTTTGTCTCAAAACAGGAAATTTTAAAATCCAGGAAGCCATTTTATTACGTAATGATTCCTGGCTCCCAGAGTTAATTAAAACGTCGGATTAATTGAATCCGGATGCCCTAACACATTTCGATCAAGAACAAAATTAAGGAGGCATAGTCCGTGTTCTGCTTCCAGACTGGAATGTGCTTGTCGAATGTTAGAAATGTTTAAAAAATAGATGTTAATGAAATCTTTCCGTGCTCATTTTTGGGGTTGCCGGGGAGATTCAGGAGATGCTTTAGCCGTTAATGGAAGGGTGGGTTGGTTGTTTGTATTACGTTCCACTGAGAATTTTTGACTCATATTCAGACGTCATTAACTGTAAGTAAAGTACCATAAAAGGGCTGAGTACGGTAAGCATCAAAATCGGCCCTATCTTCAAATTTCTTCAACTTGATTGATTTACATATTGTTTTACGTCCCGCTCGAGAATTTTTCACTCATTTGGAGACGTCACCATTGCCGGTGAAGGACTGCAAATTTAGGCCTATGCTCGGCACTTATGGCCTTTAAGTAGGGAGGGATATTTTACGTGACACACCTGCTGTGACACGGGACCTCGGTTTTTGCGGTCTCATCCGTAGGACGGCCCCATTTAGTCGCCTCTTACGACAAGCTAGGGGTGCTGAGAATCTATTCTAACAACCCGGATCCCCACGGGGTTCTTCAAATTGAATATGTGAAGTGTTCATAACCTGCTGCTGTCAGAACATATTAATTTTTCTTTATCTTTTAAGAGCAAGTTAAACACAGCATTGTCTATTACAACGAAACTGATCATGACGTCGACGTTTATTGACAATGTCTTGAAAAAGTTGCAAACAAAACGATTACGTGCGGGGACTAACGGTTTACATAAATATATTTATAAGACGCTCTTGCATTTTCAAAAGCAAGTCATTTCCATACACAGGAAGACTTGATTGATTGATTGATTATTTATTGCTTTCCGCCACACTCAACAATCTTTCAGTTATCTGGTGGCGTCCAGTTTTTATTGGTGGAGGAGAGAACCCAGATACAATGTGCAATGCAGGAAGACTTGAAAAAATATTATTTTGAGCAATAAAATTGAGGATAACATAACTTTAGACAAGGCCGATGTACTTTGCTTACCGTACCCAGCTCTTTAGACCTACATGTATGCTTAGCGTTTAGGGCCGTAACAGTGAAGGTTCTTTAACATGGCAACACCCGCCGTGACACGGAATCTCCGTTTCTGGAGTCGTATCCGCAAGAGCCGTGATTCTCATTTCTAAATGCCGAGCGTCTGGCGAAGAAGCAATCACTACCTATGTTTAAGTCCTAGGTGTGACTCGGCCAAGGCACGAGCGGGACTTGAACTCATGACCTCCCGGTTACGAAGTGAACGCTCCACCACCGAGCTGCCGCGACTAGTCAAAAGGGTGTTTATCATGAAAACGTAAGAGAGAGAGAATGAAATCATATACACTGTCTCGATTAATATTACAGTTTAGTACAGTAAAATATTTTATGCTACAGTTTGTTATGATAGTGAAATACTGATACTATAATTAAAAACAATCTCCATTGTAGTAAAACATTGTTACTTTACTATTTTGATAAAACACTGCTACTTTACTATTACAGTAAAAACATTGCAACTGTACTATCATCGTAAACATTCATACTTATCATTATAGTAAAACATTGCTATGTTACCATCATAGTCAAAACATTGCAGCTTTACTATAATAGAAAAAAATGATACTTTACTGTAGTCAAAACATTGAAACTTTACTGTAATTAAAACACTGATACCAACGGTGAACAATCATAGAATGTGTGAAATATAATGCATTTTTTAGGGAAATAGACAGTAATGTTTTATATTTTTATGTTCAGAAACATCAGTAAACGCAAAATTAATTATAGCAGTAGAAACATTGATATTATGCTGTTATCTGTAGTTAAAAAACAACAAACAAACAAATAAACACTAATTGAGAAAAATAAATCCTAACCCATATCTGTACAGATATCAGGAGATTCATTAGAATGCCAGAACAAGCCCGGATTTTTCATAAACCTACATCATTTTCTTGCATTTTCTATTAAACTGCTTTCTTTTGCAGACAAAATGAAGGCAAGGATCCTGCTGTTTGTTTCGTTATTTAGTACTTTGATTAACACCAACGTGTACGGCAAGAATTCTGTGTTTGAAGACGACCCCCTTTCCATCTCTCCGGACTTGAGACTACCAAATCTGTTTACTACCGTCAACAAACGGCTACGATTCAACACGGACAACAATATCTTCCACGTGGGTCGCCATTCCAACCGTTTTGTAGACTGGAGGACTCTGTTCGAAAAGAGAAATTTTGGTGATGCTTACACAAACGGATTTCAAGACACGAAAAATCCATTAAGGTCTTATTATCAAAACTGGAGCGACAGGTTTTGGTCTTTAAAGAAAAACAACAGAAAATAACTGCAATTATTTCTTCTTCTTAATTGACATCTGCCACAGATCTGGATGCCAGAATTTACTTCCTTTCCTCGGTTTCATATCGCCATCAAAATGATTATTCGTTTGTCTAACGAGATCCTGCGTTGTCATTTTTTTTTAGCTTCAGTGACGTCACGAAGCGTGAGTTTCTCTCGCTTAAATTGTGATTCATGTTACAATAATATTTTCTAGTATAAAATAATTACAATAACGGAAGTACCGTGTCGGTGACATTAAACATGTTTTGTTCTTTGCATTACCAATGTAATAATTATGATCATAAAACATTCCCTGAATAATTTTTTTTTTCATATCCGAAACATTGGCAAGTTTTTTAAATGATTTCTCCTGACCATGATGGGTTTGATCAGGCGGACTAAATTCAGACACGCATATGTAATAAATTTAGGTCATTATCACTCGTCAGGTACTATATTCACTTTGTATAAAAAATAGATAGGTGTGTCGATTCGGTAGGAATGTCCCCGACACCTGGTAGCCAGGTAATTGCATTGAAGAAGGTATGATTTTATTTTAGTGTCTGTGGCAAATGAAACAAAAGCAGGACATGATACTGGTACGTCATTATCAGGTTAAATAGCAACGAATGATCACTGAAAAATATCCAGTTTGGGACAAAAAGTACATAAAAGTTGTTACCCACTATAGAATTCAGATTTGTTACTGATATGTAATCGAAATGATGCATGTATTCTGTTGAGAAAATAATGGGACTTTCGGATATGACCTTAAAGACGAGGGTCTCTTGTCGCGGCAGGCGTTGGCATGTTAAAGAACCTTCACTGCTACGGCCCTGAGCGCTGAACATAGGTCTAAATTTGTGGTACTTCACTTACTACTGGTGACGTCTCAGTATGAGTTGAACATTTATCGACGGGACGTAAAACAACCAACCAACCATAACTTCTAGTATGTATAATGTATTTTATTTGACTAAAATTTGCAAATATAACCCACCTGCTTATAATTACATCCTTTCAATGTCTGAATTTCTCGTCTAACACAGATCTGTCAAATCTGTCTCTGTAAAATGTAATCAAGATTAAATAAATGTTGTTGGTTTGTTTACATTTCGATTAAGAAAGTTGATTTTCTTGCTGGTATTCTGGTTTTTGGTAAAAGGTGATTTATTTTGATTTTGGTTACAGATGACTAATCACTATGTGTTGGTTACACATGGTTTAGGCACACATGACTTGTCACTATGTTTGCATGAGAATATGCACTTGTACTAATTTGCTGTTCATGATTTCTGACATACTTCTCAGATTAAATAGAACACTGTATTTTTAAAAATATACATGATAAAATAAGGGAAGTAGTGTACTACTTTCATTTTCATTGGAGCAAACTTGATATGACAAGGTTGATTTCTAATGACAGTGGTCGGAAAGTACCTCTTCAGATTTAATTTTTTTTTTTTTGATGATGATGACGAAACACAACTGTTAAGATTTTCTGTCTACCTGTCTTTCCTCAGACAAGATTAAATTGACTGCTTATATTTACACTCAATGAATCAGGTAAACATTCATTTGTCTCCAAAAAAAAAAAAAAAAAAAAAAAAAAAAAAAAAAAAAAAAGAAAAGAAAAAGAAATTCTCGTAATTCACTGACAATGAGTCAACTCTACTGAAATATTTCAATCGGAAATCAAGATAATCTCTCCAGTTTTCAACCACACACGCAAATTCAGCTGATTATGTTTTATTTTGGTTTAGTACGGTACGGAAGCTGGTTGGTGGTAAGTGAGAAAAATATCTTATCTAGAGGCCGCCAGATAATTTTCTGATAACCGTCACATACAACTATCTGGTGGTTGCGTGAGAAAAATATCTTATGTAGCGGCCGCCATATAACTACCCGGTGGCTGCCACATTAGTTTCTGTTGGCTGCCGCATAAATTTACCTGGCGATCACCAAATAAGTTCCTGACGGCCGCTGAACGAGTTTCTTACAAATAGTCACTTAGAATTATCAGACGGCCGTCTCATAGTTATAGGGCGACAGTCAGATAATTTTATACTTCGCCCTCCAAGAAAATATGACGACCGTCAGAAATATATGTAACGACAACAGGATAGTAATCTGGCGGTCGCTAGACAAAATATTTTTCTGACGTGGCACCAACCGGTTTCCGTACTAAGAATAGTGAAATATAAAATTGTCTCTTTTTTTCTTTCTATAAATGAAATTGCCTGGAACGAAGCATAATTTTGATTTGTACATGCACCTCTCAGTATATACATGCAACTACACACCGAAACCCAACTACAAACCAAAAACCAACTACACACCAAACCCCAATTACACACCAAAACCCTACTGCACACCAAAACCCAACTGCACACTAAAACTCAACGACACACCAGAAGTAACTACATACCAAAACCCAACTACACACCAAAACCCAACTACACCCCAAAACCCAATTACACACCAAAACTAGCTACACACCAAAACCCCGAAACACACCAAAACCCAACTACACACCAAAACTAACTACACACCAAAACCCAATTACAAACCAAAACCCAACTACACACCAAAACCCAATTACAAACCAAAACCCGACTACACACCAAAACCCAACTACACCCCAAAACCCAATTACACACCAAAACTAACTACACACCAAAACCCAACTACACCCCAAAACCCAATTACACCCCAAAACCCAATTACACCCCAAAACCCAACTACACACCAAAACCCAATTACACACCAAAACTAACTACACACCAAAACCCAACTACACACCAAAACCCAACTACACCCCAAAACCCAATTACACACCAAAATCCAACTACACCCCAAAACCCAATTACAAACCAAAATCCAACTACACACTAAAAACCCAACTACACACTAAAAACCAACAACACATCGTGTGATATTTAGGAGCAAGTTTCGGAATCGACCTCTACGATGGAACTGTGTCGCTTTTGTGGGGGTCAACTACCACTGAAAAATCGTACGGTGATTTTTGTTTAGCTTTATTCAAAGTTTTGAAATAACTGTAAGAAGTTCTGAATTACAGCCCCGAGTCAAAATGACAGCATGTTCCAGCATTTATTATGCGTGCTTCAACAGCTAAAATGGCTGAATTGACTGTGACCTTGAAAACAAAGTTCAGGCGCTTAAAGCTGAAAAGTCAACCATATGTCAACACTTGCGTCATAAACATGCTTTACAGTATGAATATGCGAGGTGCAAAATTAACTGGAATTTCCTCTTAAGGGTTTGTGGGGAGCGGAGTAGACTGATAGCCCTTGGCTTGCGAAAATATTTCAACACCCAATCCTCCTCTACATCTGCCATTGTAACTTTCTTCACTCCAAAAATTGGCGTGTAGGTCCTCTCTGAATTCGCCCTTACTAAAGGGGCTAGGTGTCTATCTCGGAAGAATATCGCACCTTGTTATCGTGGGTAGGTGTCTATTTGAATAGAATATCGCACCTTGTTATCGTGGGTAGGTGTCTATCTGAAAGGAATATCGCACTTTGTTGTACCTTGTTATAGTTATCAAGGTTTGATTTTTCATTCAATACCAAGAAAAACTCTAACGATTTCAACATAATAATAATGCCAAGCGAAGTTCGGACGGGTCAAAGGTCCTCCCACGAAGTAATGCTCGAAAGGTAAGTTAAACACGTGTGTGAAAGGAAAAAGTCAAAAATTGGCAAAATAAAAAACATCATCTCTCACATACGTTCACATGATATTTCATGATTCATATTGGCGCCGCCATCTTTTGTTAATTATTTGCTTCGATAGTTCTTCGAGTTTGAAGTTTGAATGCCAAAAATACAAAACTCTGACATGCAATTCGTAACGGAAACACTGAATTAATTGTTCAAAATGAATGGTATAATTGATATGTATATACGATGTTGGTTTGAGCGAGTCATGAAATGGCCAAAGGCGTGTCCCAAGTGATAATCATGTAGAAACAGAAATAGTCATTCACTAAAATTGAAAATATAGTAGACATTCACCAATGCAAGCACGGTTGGATACTAGATAATAGTGAACTAGGTAGAAAAAAGTTTTCAAGAATTAATTAAAAGCAAAAGTATATGTATCATTATTAATAGAGACCTTCAGTTAGAAGTTTTTTGCGACCATGTACGTATGACGTCATCAAAATATGTCTTCTATTCAGACATGACGCGCTGTGTAGCTACGCGTTTTTGCCGTGTAGAGAGTGACCTACCTTAAAATTTTGAAGTAATATGCAGTCGTTTGAATTGTAAGTGGCATGATTTCAAACCTGATCTAATAAAGTAACAATTTTATGTATGTGTCACACAGTAAAAAAGGTTGTGAATATCATCGAGCCGATGAAATTTTGTGCTTACACATTAAATTGTGTCTTGTACTTTTTCGTCCAACGTCACCAATGATTATTGCATTATTTATAGTTTATATAAAAAACATGAATGGTACCAGTATAGATAGATCTACCCCCACCGTTGTGAAATAAAAATAGACTTGATATTTACTCCAAAGATCCATAATGTGTTGTAGGGTTATGACGTAATTCGATCTTTAGAAGTGTCTGACATTTTTGATTTCAGTACAAACCATCAGTAGCAGTTTGCAAGATGTGCAATTATCGGTCTCATGTTATGAAATCATTTTTTCATTCCTTACTGGAGTTCTAAAAACACATTATAGACATTCTTTAGGTATGAATTCAATATAGACCTATCCCCACCCATGTGAAATCGTCGGGTTTTTTTTACTGTTAGCCTGTTTTTTCCCCCTATATCTTATCTTGGTTAAACAGGGCATTTGGAAATTTGTGTATTTTATTTATTTATTCACCAATCAAGGGTCCTCACGATTAATCATTATAAATACATGATATCAACGCTAATATTTTAAATACATGATGTAATAGATACATTCTAATTATTAATACCATAGATATAGTACGTAAACTCGGGTAAAGAACATTAGCAAAATATACTAGCTATTCACCGACTTTTTGTGGGAAAAAACCTGAATACATTTAGGAAACACACAAACATAGGTAGTGGTTGCTCCTTCGCCGAATGTTCGGTATTCAAAAGTGAGAATCATGGGTCTTTCGGATATGATGCCTGGCGGCAGGCGTTGGCATTTTAAAGAACTCTCACTGCTACGACTCAGCGCTGAGCATGGGTCTAAATTTCTATATTTGTGGTACTTCATTTACAACTGCTAACGTCTCAATAGGGGTGAAAAATGCTCGACGGGACCTAAAATATACAATCACTCAATCAACTGTAGCAATCTAATTAAAATCAGATCTTCTCTGATCAGTACACTGGGGAAGGACATGACAGCATTGCGTGTGAGGTCATATTATTAACCCCAGTCTCATGAATAATTCAATAAATATTCGACCAATACTAGCAGCTTGACAAAGAATCAAGGACCAATCAGAAATCGTTTTACTAAAGCTTTTTTTTACTTTGGATTGTAAAAATAGAGTCGATCAAAAATAAAAGAAAATAAAAAAGAAAATAAATAAATAAAATTTTGTTTAAACGAATTCCAAATACCTGCACGAATAGAGAGTATTTTATTACTACAGTACCGTGCCGTAAGCTTAAGAGAAATAAATATATCAAATACCACTTGTAATTTATTGTTTCAAACCAAATTTAGACAGTGCTGAGCCCGAGTCAAATGCATCGTAATTGAATTTCCCTTACCGCAAAGGCTATTTATAGGATGTTTCGATTTAATGTTTGTGAAAATCGTCACTTGATTGGTTGAGTGTGAAAGGTTAGATAGCATGACCGCAAACGGAATGGCGTCAGATGAAAAGGCCAAGATAACTAACAGTATTCAATATTGTAATTCCCATAGATTGATTGATTGATTATTTATTGCTTTCCGCCACACTCAACAATTTTTCAGTTATCTGGTGGCGTCCAGTTTTTGTTGGTGGAGGAGAGAACCCAGATACAATGTACCTGGGAAGAGACCACCGACCTTCCGCAAGTAAACTGGCAAACTTGCTCACATAACGCAGCGGCCGAGATTCGAACGCGCGCCGACAGAGGTGAGAGGCTTTGTGATTTTGAGCCCGATGCTCTAACCACCATCAGACAGCATTTTAAGATCCTTCTCCAGCGTAACAATTAGAGAAGATCAAATAAAATTGTCAACGCAAGTGTCCAATCAGGCTACCACCATACCCTCTCACATACAACGACTGCCGATCACCGGAATCGAACTCGGGTCGCAGCGGTTAAAAGTGAGTGTTTTAACAACTACGCTACCCGGACACATAAATTGCTCTTCTTTTGAAGTAACCTGGAACCACCGCTATAATCAGTGTGAATTGACGGATCAAGTGATGCCGACAATTGGATCGACATTAGACTGCAGATAATATGTACTTTCCCCAACAGTTTCTACACACAATGAAACATCAATACTTATAATTATATGGCCCTGTCACAGAAATGTATCCTTATGCTTCATTTTCATTGATATTTCCTGATAAAATATCTACTATTCAGGGAGCGATCTCCTCAGTATCCTTTTTTATAGCCTTCATCTGAGGCGTCAGTCCCTCCCTCGTATTGAATGCAGGCGAATAAAATATTTAATCTTAATTTAGCACTTCATTAATTGTTTCATGTCTCAGCGTGTGTATCTATATTCTGATCCAGAAATGTGTAATATATACCTTTTTTTTAATTTCCACGGGTTTCATGAATTTCGTTTGAAATACTCTATGCGTCAGTAACAATACATTTCAGTAAGATAGTCAAAACTGAATAGCCGCCCGCGTGGCTCAGTGGTTAGAGCGTCGGGCTCAAAGATCTGATGATCCTTGAGTCGGGGGTTCGAATCCCACTGTGGGACGTGGGTGCCGGTCTTTCGGATGAGACCGTATAAACCGAGGTAAAAACCGTGTCGCAGTAGGTGTGGCACGATAAAGATCCCTCCCTGCTCAAAGGCCCTGAGTGCCGAGCATAGGCAGTCCGGTAATGGTGACAGCCGCCGGATAGCTGAAAAATTGCTCAGGCGGCTATAAACAAACAAACAAAAAACAAAACTGGATATATGTACATATATATGGGGAAAAGGAAAGAAAATATTTCACATGTTTGTATGAAATTCTCGATGACATATATTCTGATGATTGAGAATAATGTGCATGTATCTGTATTTCACAACAGTTGGGGGAATCCTTGATTTTTTTTTTTTACGTTTAACCTACTTTCAACCCTAAAGTAGGTCATGATGCTCCAATTCAGCCAAAATGCAAACTGGGCTTGTATTTTTCTGAAAGGAAGCTTGTGATTAAATTTCAATATCAGTATCCTTAACGAAAAAAGAAAGTTGGGGAAACCGTTTTACCTACATGTAGCCTAAAAGTAGGTCACGGTGAACCAATCCATCTGAAATGCAAACTCACTATTGTGCTTTGTGACCTTTAAAGTTGTACATGCATCCGTAACGGCAAATATTCGGAAATTTTACCTTGGACTGACCAATCCAGCCGAAATGCAAACGCAGACCAACTGCGATAGGTTACCCGAACGGCTCAGGTGCCTTAAATATACTAAAATCTGAAGATAGCGCTGCAAAATACAGAGATGAAGATGTTATCACACACTTACCTTGTGCAAAAATTAATTCGAAGGTTCTTACAAACAAGTGGATATGTAGATCTCAGGTCTATCGAAATAACTATTATAGTTCTGAAGCCGGTGCCAATACGGCAAACATTCTCTTCAAGATTCAACTAAATAAAGATCATAGGATATTTTCGTGAATAATTTAATGTTCTTTTGCAAGAAAATTTACATCAGGTTTTAACACAAAAAACGACTGGCAAGCAGAAATCAAAACCCAACATGTAATACACATCAGAAGTCACGTGACTGCAGTTATCAATCTGATTTGACAGTTACATAATTACAAATATACAGTCAATATTAATAAATACACAATCAATGTAAGAAAAGCATACAGTGTGCTCTTTTACATGCACCAACTCGATACTGGCTGCGAATTGACCAACCATGTAACGACAGTCCATTAAGAGCGAAATAAAACGCCAAAAAACAAGTTTTACACCAAGCGGTGACGACATAAGTAATGGGACCCATTTCGACGAAAAACTGTAACCTCAATCCCAAACACTTATCATATATATATATATATATATATATATATATATATATATATATATGTATATATATATATATAATGAGATCTAAAAGCAGTCTCATATGAAAGGTTATTTACATTTTCTAATATCCAGTGAAAAACGTTTTAATTCCGATACAACTACAATGTACTGAGGTAATGAAGATTGACTTCTGACGTAACAATCAGTAAGCTATAACTATATCAATAAATTTATTGAAATCACAGAACATGTAACATACACAAAAAAAGTCGTCACAAAATTTAACCAAAAAAGAGGGGGGATGTCAGCAAAAACATTCAAAAAATTGTTTTCATGCGACTTACAAAAATCTGTGCAGGTGTCGGTTGTGCACCAAATAAATGTTTGCGCTACCAATGAAAACGTTTTGCTCATGTACCAAGTTTATTGTGTTTCTTAGTACCATGAACACATAAAAGCAGATCCAATTTTATTTGAATGACTCTGTCAGGTCTCCTGAGAATCGCGAAGTATTGCACAAACCTGTCAATATATAGTGATATCACAACGACACTGTAGTAGACTGACAACGACACACACTTACAGTGCAAAGAACCTATCCTTGTTGATCAAGAGCAGAATTGGTTATATCCAATCAGGTTTTCTATAATTTACTACACAGGGATATTCATTTTTCACTTCCTTGTAAGTACTTGCACGTGTTCATTAAAGCAGGTTCTTGATATCCATGTTTTGCTGTAAGTACCCTGCTACTACTGTACAGTGTCTACTTCGTTAAAAATAAAAATACATCACAATTCACCTGTTTTACTGTAAATTGTCTATTTCATTATAAGTAGTATGTCATTATAATTGTTTATTAGCCGTTTCATTAAATACTGCATGTCATCATAACACCATTACTGCCCGTTTCATTATAAACTGCAAATATATATACATATACAATAACTGTTTATTGCCTGTTTTATTACAAACAGCCCTTCATTGTAACTGTACAATGCCTACTTCGATAAAATCAGCAATTCATTATCAGTGCAGTGATGGTCTTCCTATTTTACTATGGACTTAACTACAAGCAGTACTGATGGTTCCTTGTAGTATATTGTGTTTCATTATACGCAGAAATTCATTATAAATGGGTTCACTGTCTCTCTACTTTACTGCAAATTGTCTGTTTCATTAAAAGCAGTAATTCATTATAAGTGGGTCTGTTATAACAGTATTTTACTGTATACCCAGATATGGCCACACTGTCCACGGAAGTAGAATTTTCAAAAAGCAGTCATCAAATTATCACCTTAGATGTGAACAGGTGACCCCATTTCTCACCTGATCATTATACATTCAGTGTACACACAACAACATTGCATCAAAGCTGCAATATTACACAGATAGCCACAGAGCTGCTGGCTGCAGCTGAACCAAAGTAAGCTCCTTAACCATTGTAAAGTTCAATGTTCATTAATGCAAAGTCTTACGATACTGTAAACAAAGTTTCATTATATTGTAAAATCTCATTACACTGTAAACAAATTCTTACAACATTGCCAAAAATATATGGAAAATTTTAAAGGAAAATTTTGCCATTACTAACCAATCATTTCATCAAAATGCCTGATTGTTGTCTATCACACACACACACACACACAGTATTTGCAGACTGCTTTCACATTGGTGATTAGTCATATTAAAAAAAAACCAAAAAACACCCGACTTGGTTTATGGTAGCAACGTTTGGTTTATGGTAGCAACGTGTGCATTTTGCTCGACTTTTGTGCCTCTAGTTATTGATGTAGAACTTAATTCTGTTTCGTAGGGATTCCACATGCAGTATTAGCAAACAGTAGTACTGTAAAAGACTGCTTCATGTAGTTGGCAAAAGTTTGAAATTTTATAAAGTTACACAAATCTAAAAATTCTTAACGATAAGCAATACATCAAGCTGAACATGAATTCTCATTCAAATGATACCTGACAATCTCTCTTAATTTAAAATTTTTAGAAAATGAAGAAAGTTTTCAACCATCACCCTGAAAAAACAAACTATGTGCACACTTGTACATATATTTTCACAAATGTGTGTGTGTCTGTGTTTGTCTCTGTGTGTTTGTGTCTGTCTGTGTGTGTGTCTGTGTGTGTGTGTGTCTGCGTCTGTGTGTGTGACAACTCTACTTGTTTCCCCTATATTCATTTTTAGGCAATATCTACAAGCCATAACAAAAAAGCATCAATTCATCACTTACAAGCCAAACTATCTCCACACAAATACGCAAATTCTCTCTCTACATACACAAAATGAAAGACTTCACCGTGAAAATCCACGTGGAAGAAGTTATCTTCAAATAATTTAAAACAAGAACATGAAACGCCTCACCAAGGCAATGAACACTCATTTTTTATACACAGTATATCTCCCTTAAATAGAAAAAATTCCCAACATTTCATTTTGTTCAGATTCCAGTTTCTTAAAAAGTGGAACATATCAACAGAAAAATTCATTTCCAAGCAAGGGGACATGTAGAATCTTGAGCTATCTATCTGTCACCCTGTTAACCTCTCACACACCCCTTATCTAATAAAGTTTAAATACAAACTGTGATCTTTCTCTAACAGACTTTCTCAATACCAGTGGCACATCTAAAACTAATAACCAGAAAAGGTCATTCTTTTGTGCCACTAACACTTCCCCCCTACTGTCAGGAACTTTACCATTTTGAGTTGTAAATCTCTCCTAAATTCTAACACCCCCCCCCCCCCCCCCTCAAAAACTGTGGCACAGGCTAAACATACTGACAGATATTATTAGAGAACACTCTGACCAAGAATAGTCTAATTTGTAAGCCCACCCTCCCTTTTACACATATATGTCAATAATTCAGTAATTACATGTATAGGAACTTTAGTATTCTTATGATTTCAGACTCTGGCAACAGTGACACATTAAAGCCACACATTCAACAAAATTAAAGGCCTTCACAGGAAAACAACACATACCTCGTGCTGTGAGAAATTCTAGATCTAAAATAATTTTAACCTACACAAATGTCAAGATAGATAATTAAAAAAAATTAGTAGATTGATATCTGCATCAAGTCAAATTATGCTTCGTCAGGACATCAACCATTGCCGTTACATCAATTTGTACCAGTGACAACACCCCTGTAATTCCATACTCGCACTTCTGCAAAACCATTTCGTACTCACACTTCTCCAAAACCATTTCCCTTCAATGACTGCATTTAAACTGTTAATGGCCATAGCCCAATTAAACATCTGATCACCTCTTAAACACTTGAGCACTTCTCTTACAACAGCAAAATGTTCCCTCTATGGGCTTTCTGGTCTACCATTGAGGACAGTTCCTTCCCCTTATCCTCCCCTTTCCTTTAAGAGAGCAGTAATGTTTCCATCATTATATAAAAGAGAAGTGTCCCTCTGGTTATAATTTTTTTCACTAATTCTCATTTTAGGCCAAAAAAAAAAAGAGAGAGTTCAATACTACATATACATGTAAAGGTGAAGAAAACTAACAGTATTCAATTTCGTAATTCCTATAACAAATACAAATCAGAGAGATGGGCAAACATGGACCCCTGGACATACCAGAGGTGGAACCAGGTGCCTAGGAGTAAGCATCCCCTGTTGACCGGTCACAAACACCATGAACCCTACATTCCGATCAGGTAAACAGAGTAATGTATGATGAAGTTTTTTTTTTTACTTTGACCAAAAAACAAAGCATTAATATTAGTTGTCTCTCATACCAGAGGGACACTGGCCCTTAATAAATCTGGACTAGCATTTTTTGTTTATTGTTAACCTGTTCTCTGTCATTGAATTTACCATCCGTCAATATCGAATCTATTTAGTCACTATATAAGCTCTATATCAGGAAAGAAAAGTCTGAGGAAAAATTGACCACATTATTTGGGCTACAATGTCAAACGGTAACCATGGAAATCTATAAACCAGTTTAAATACAGTGATGGAAAATACAGACCATGAACTATCAAGCTGAGAAACCTTTCACCATAAGAGCTCCTTTCTGTGTACTTGACACACACAAACCAACCAACTGCAAACCCTCTACACCATTCACATCCAACCCACTAAGTACATCATATGTTGATATCCACTTCACTTTCGGTTTCATTTATTGACCAAGCACTTAATCCTGAAACTAAAATCAGCCTTACTTTTTTACTTCATTTTTGATCAAAATCTCAAAAAGAAAAGCTTCCTCATTTAAATTTTGTCCCTTTACAATAATTATATGAATTTGACTATAGTTTATCCTTTTCTACCCCATCATATCAAAAATAATTTTACACTTCAAAACACTGAATGATTATCCACATCTAAAATCCCCCATATTCTTCAACTTCTGGACACAAGTCATATCCTTGGCTCACTCCACTAAATAAAGGAAATCTAACCAACGTTCTCACGATACACATGATAATCAGCTACCTTATTCTTAAACTGTAACACAAATATGTGTACTGAAAATTGTGAATTGACAATTCAGTTTTGTGAATAAAATTATAGTTTTTTTAGATGGACAAATTCAAAATGAATTAAAATATTAAAAAAAAATCAGTATAACACTTGTTGATTCAGTCCCAAGTCCTGTTTAGCCAGAGTCTGAAATCACACCTTTGTTTGGGAACCTTTTCACAGTATGTAATTTCATGAGATTGCAAAAGCTTTCACATATTTACATTCTGTCATATTTCAAGTACTTGCTGACCACAAAAAGTATTTCAACATTAAAACAAGGAGAATAAAAATCTCTTGAAAATGAGGTCAGACAAATGTGCTGGGATCTAAGTAAAGCACACTAGTCAGGATTCCTTATACCAAAGCACTAGGATTGATATTCTGTAAATTATACACAGCTAGTAAACAACAACACTGATGTCAAATTTCTCTACATAACAACAAAGTCCATTTTCTTATTGACAAATAACTTCATAATGAATCTACTATAAGCTATACAATCATGCATTTCATTTGTATTAAATGAATGACTTTCGACCTCTGGTCGGCACGCTACGAAGTCCAAGCAAGAAGATTCAGTTTTCTCCTTTCGAAATAAGTCAATGTTTATTCAAAATGGAATAATCTCCTCTTCAAAAGGCTTGAAAACAAAACACAGTGAACATCTGGAAAAAAAAAAGAAGAAAATTATACCAAATATAGCTGACTTTTTGATCTATTCAAATCACTGAAGCTCCTCATTGAAATTTCTAAATTTCTTATGTAAGAAAAAAAGATGTCACATACTGTACATTTCTTGCTTCATAATGACACAATATATATTCCTTGAGTTGATATTAACTCCTTGTATACAACATCCTAGGAATCATGTCACAATATATTTTGCTCCCAATTAAATTTTGTTGCTACAGCAATATCATATAAAAGTAACATTTTCTCTAGAATTATTCACCAAATTACAAAAAATTAAATGCAATTGACATCACATCATTGAGATGAAAGCAAATGCACATGAACACACTTCATGTGTACACAGATGAACACTGTTATTTCACTTGTACACTAATGAACATAATTATTTCATGTGTACACAGATGAACACTTATTTCATGTGTAAATAGATGAACATTGTGTAAAGGCTGAAAACCTTCACCTCTGAGTCAGTGAAAATGCAGGTGTTGAACAGTTTCAATGGAACCCCCTTTCCTCAGCTGTACTGAACAATAAGTGGCCAATTTTAAACATTTGTGTGATCCCATCATGCCACTCCATTACTGTGGTTTAAATATGGCCACCAGCAGCAACTTAAATATTTATCTAACAAATGCAATTTGCCTAGTTTTTAGTGAAATTGAAAAGCCCTTCCTTGCTGGGTTTAATCACATGATTATCTTACTTCATATCCTAGTAAAGTTTTTAAAAGACTTATTTACTTCTTAAGAAACACACAAACGAAATCTGGGACTGTGATTTTACTTACATTAATCAGGCTTAGGACTCAGTCTCCATTTTTGGTCGGATTGGGGTGGGACCATTGACTCCTCCCCCTCCCCCACGGATGCCTGTTGTCCCCGGCGATGCTGCTGGAGTATGACCGGCTCGGATGGGTTTTGCTGTAAGATGAAGAAATCACACTATAAGACAATTTCTAAAGAAATTAACAGAGCCTGGAGTGAGAATTGTCTCCTCAATAATGGAAATATGAATCAAAATACTATAAGTAATAGTCGTACAATCCTAAATACTACAGGAACATCAAAGCACTGTACATAATAGCTGTAGAACCCACAATACAACAGGAACATCAAAGTACTGTAAGTAATAGCTGTAAAATCCTCAATACTACAATAACAACAAAGTACTGTAAGTAATAGCTGTAAAATCCTCAATACTACAATAACAACAAAGTACTATAAGTAAAAGCTGACATTCTGTGTCCTATCTAATACAATTTAACATAATTTCTCATAACATTAATTATTTATAATATTCTACATCAGAAGTGAAACAATTTCTCATTCTTCTTAAATACAGTTAAAATACTAATTTTTGTAAATATTTATCATGATCAAGAAAACAAAGTGTGAAGAAAAACAAAGTGTGAAGAAAGTAACACACAAAATATAATCTTATTATCACATACCATTACATGTAGGTGTACACAGGGGGTTTCCTGCCTTGTTTTGGGGTCCAATCCAAAATCACTAATATTTTTCCAATTTTTAATCTTTTTTCTCCCAATTATGTGTTCTTAGAATTTCATGCTTAGAAAGTTAGAAAAAAAATATTTTGTGTTCCCATACACAATATGCACTTCATCTAAATACTAAAAATGCAGAATGGAGGCCTCCATTGTAAAGAATAATTGCCCTTCCTTGGAAAACTATGATATAATAAAAAACCTTGTTGTATGAGGAGCCCCAAGTGGTGTTAGTGAACTGCTTATGTCTCCCAAAATGTTTGATTGTAAAACAATGATTGATTGTAACACAATGTTTGATTGTAACACAATGATTGAGTCTAACACAATGTTTGATTGTAAAACAATGTTTGATTGTAACACAATGTTTGATTGTAACACAATGTTTGATTGTAAAACAATGTTTGATTATAACACAATGTTTGATTGTAACACAATGTTTGATTATAACACAATGTTTGATTGTAACACAATGTTTAATTGTAAAACAATGTTTGATTATAACACAATGTTTGATTGTAACACAATGTTTGATTATAACACAATGTTTGATTGTAACACAATGTTTAATTGTAAAACAATGATTGATTGTAACACAATGTTTGAATGTAAAGCAATATTTGATTGTAACACAATGTTTGATTGTAAAGCAATGTTTGATTGTAAAACAATGATTGATTGTTAAACAATGTTTAGTTGTAACACAATGTTTGGTTGTAACACAATGTTTGATTATAACAATGTTTGATTGTAACACAATGTTTGATTGTAACACAATGTTTGATTATAACACAATGTCTGATTGTAACACAATGTTTGATTGTAAAACAATGATTGATTGTTAAACAATGTTTAGTTGTAACACAATGTTTGATTGTAATGCAATGTTTGGTTGTAACACAATGTTTCATTGTAACACAATGTTTGATTGTAAAACAATGTTTCATTGTAAAGCAATATTTGGTTGTAAAACAATGATTGATTGTAACACATTGTTTAATTGTAAAGCAATGTTTGGTTGTAACACAATGTTTGGTTGTAACACAATGTTTGATTGTAACACAATGTTTGATTGTTAGACAATGGTTAGTTGTAACACAATGTTTAACTGTAAAACAATGTTTGATTGTAACACAATGTTTGATTGTAACACAATATGTTTGATTGTAACACAATGTTTGATTGTAAAGAAATATTTAGTTGTAACACAATGTTTGATTGTAAAGCAATATTTGGTTGTAACACAATGTTTGATTGTAAAGCAATGTTTGATTGTAACACAATGATTGATTGTAACACAATGTTTGATTGTAAAGCAATGTTCGATTGTTAAACAATATTTAGTTGTAACAAAATGTTTGATTGTTAAACAATGTTTAGTTGTAACACAATGTTTGATTGTAAAATAATGTTTGATTGTAAAACATTTACGAAGCCTTATTTGCAGTAGAAGTATTATATTACTGGTTAAGTTCATTATTCATTAGTGTTTCTTATAAAATATGCATTCATATGCTTGTATTTTAAATTCTTGTAAATTGTGTACAACATTTCATTGACTAAATGATAAACCGAGAATGTTAGTTGATTACTTCTTTAAAATATTTTTTTTATCAGGATTATATCAAATATGAAAGGTTTACCTCCTATGGTGTAAAAAATATGACCAAGGTTAAATTTTTCTTTTTTAAATTTCCAAAATCCAGGTCAAAGGTCAATTCTACATCAAGAAGTCAACAAATCTGATATCTTTGGAAAGGTCTTCTCTTAAGAAATGCACATGCTAAATATAAATGCAGTACCTCTTACGATTTGAAAGATATGGCTTATATTCAAATTTTCTAAAAGTAGGTCAAAGGTTAATGCCAAAGTCACCAGGTCAAAGAGTTTGGTGTCAATGAAAAGGTCTTTCCACAAGGAATACACACATCATATACAAAACTTTACCTCTAATGATGTAAAAGATATGACCAAGATCATAGGTTTTGCCACAGACAGACAGACAGGCCAAAAACTATATGCCCCGGAATTGAAGCATAACTTAAGGAATTTGATTTCAAGAAGCAGTTTTTATGCAAGGGTGAAACTGTTTAGATTTCTTCAACGAACAGTAAAACAGATTATGTGGACCAAGAAAAATCATCCCCAGAAATTTCACTCTCTTCTTAAATAAATTTGAACATATTTGAAAAATTATTCAAATTGGACTTGTTTTGATTAAAAATAATAAATCAAATGACAAAATTAAATATGATAAAATTATCTGATAGAGATAATCTAGTAAGATGGTACATTACTATATGTGCAAAATTTAAATGTGATATATCTAACTGTTATAACTTTTTAGACAAAGTGAGGTGAGACCTTTAACGTTTGTCATGAAAAAATATTGTTTTGTGCTAAGTGCCTGATCATGAAAATGTATGAAAACATTTTTTTCTTCACTTTTACTGACTATTTGGCACAATTCTGTATTACTGAGTTGACTGTTAATCAAGAACTTTTCACATGTATTTTAAAAACATAAAAATACATGTAAGAATGAGAAATTTTATTTTGTGTGTGTGGGATTTCTTCGAAAATTCCAAGTTAATAAATTCCGTGCACATAAACAGGAATTTGTAGTATATAATGTGAAGTAATAACAGGTTAATACACAGCTATTGAAGTATTTGACGTGTGTTACATAACGCATACATGTAGTAATAACACAAACTCACCGATCTGGGCATGTGCAGTATGACCCCTGCGGGCCAGATTCTTTTGTCTCACTGCCTCCTTAATTCTGTCCACCTCATGTTGATACCTGTTAAATATTTTAATACAATAGTGACTTCATCATAATATCATAAATTCAGTCATTCTCTGTCATATTTACACACAGCCACTCTTATTCAACGTTATTAATTTATGATAATTCTTACTACCCTGCCCTCTGTATACAATTTTAATTTTACCTTTTAAAGTTTGAGTTCCAACCTATATCTGTCTTCTAGTCACTTTACCCAAAATCCATACCCCTTCCTGTTTCAAACAGACATTTTACCAATGACTTCCTACCTTTTTTTATCTCAAACAATTCGCTCATAATTCCTTACCTTTTCCTGTCTCAATAAGAAAACTTACCCATAATTCCTTACCTCTTCCTGTCTCAATAAGAAAACTTACCCATAATTCCTTACCACTTCATGTCTTAAACAGACAATTTACCCATAAATGCCTACCTCTTCCTGTCTCTCATGGCCCCCTCTTTAGCTTCCTTTAGAGCTGTTTCCAAGGACTTGGTCCTCTCCATTGTCGCTCTCAGTCTCTTCTCCAGCTTAGGAAGCTCACAGCGTAGGTCAGCATTATCACGGACGAGCTGAAATTAATTGACAGGTCACCTGTTGATGTTTCTTCTGAGCAGTATTTATGCCAAAGACAAAATCTGTTGTCAATGCACTTTCAATTCTTAAAAAACACTTCAACATACTTTGACCACTGTTTGATATTTATATCAATTAATCTTCTGTTACTTCTTACTCTAGTTTTCTATCATATTGAGATTTTCAACCACTTGTAACATATTCTTCATACAACTCCAATCGGTATACAAGTATTATGTCTGACACTTTTTACTCACTTTTCATTACTTTTTACAAACTTCGACAGTTCTTCCAAAACTTTTCATCACTTCTTTTCATTTCTCACTTGAAATATCAACATTTCCTTCCCTTTCCCAACTACCTCTAACTGTTCTAGTCTTTTATGACCTCTGACCTTAGTTTGACCTCTGAACTGTTCTTACCTGTTTATGAACTTTGGTCAGTTGCTCTAAATTGTTTTCTAGGAATGATATTTTCTGTTTCTGTGCCATGCTTCCTCCTGTGTCATCCTCATCCTCATCATCCTTCTTATTGGCTGACTGTAATAAAATATATGTAAGGAGCCTTCTTATTGGCTGACTGGAACAAAATAAATGTAATAAGCCTTCTTATTCGCTGACTGTAACAAAATATATGTAAGAAGCCTTCTTATTGGCTGACTGTAACAAAATAAATGTAATACTACAGGTGTTTTATTGGCTGATTAAACCCAAAACAAATGTAACAACACATCATTATGATGGCTGCTTTCCTTTCAAAAACTGATTTGCATGAATAAATATCATTTATATCTTCAACTTCAATATTGTTGTCCGACTGATTAGCTCAGTGGGTTAATGAGTAAAAAATCTATGAACCTTTAATAAATTTTTAAAAGCTTACAAAATTAAATTTACAAGTTTTCAATCACAATATTATTACACACTTCTTCCATTTTCAACCTATACAATTCTATCTGATATGTTATTAATTAGACATAGAATGGACAATGTACACCAATGTTAGACAATCCTCCTTAAGTACACACCATTATTTAACTGTCCAGTCATACTGACCTTCTTTACTCTATTCTGTAAGTCTTGTACAAACAATTTGCGCAAGTTGTGCAAGGTCTGTAACTCTTTTGCCTGAAAAAGGAAAACAATTTGTGTGATTGAATGAAACAAATTCGTGAAGTTTCTTCTTTTTCTGTTCATAAATTTTCATCTAACCAATGCCCCGTGGGGATCCATATTGATAGAATAGATCCTCAGTACCCCTTGCTTGTCGTACGTTGCGACTAAATGGGGTGGTTCTTCGGATGAGACCGCAAAAACCGAGGCCCTGTGTCACAGCAGGTGTGGTATGTTAAAGATCCCTCCCTGCTTAATGGCTGTAAGCGCCGAGCATAGGCCAAAATTTGCAGCCCTTCACCGGCAATGGTGATGTCTCAATATGAGTGAAAGATTCTTGAGTGGGACATTAAACAATATATAATCAATCAATCATCTAACCAATGACTTGTGCACCAACACTTGTTGAAAGGCCTCCAAAATTGTCAAAGGGCCTGAGGAGCTCTTCATTTCATGATGAACAACCTTCAGAGACACCTCTCATGGTCTTCTTACCAGTATCTCCATGTATTGATTTGCCTGCTCATGGTAATCAATCATGACATCCACCTTCTGTGATTAACTTAACACTATCTCCTCAAGGACTTTGAGGTCCTGCGTCACCTACTCATAACCATGTATCTGTAGCAACAGTTCTTACAGTTTACTTACCACTGTCTCCTCGAGGCCTTTGAGGTCCTGCTTTGCCTGTTCCCGACGATCTATTTGTAGAGACAGTTCCTGCAGTTTCTGTGATTTTTCAGTCTCCTCTGTCTTGAGTTTATCATAATCAGCCTGAAGTTTCTCCAAAGCCAAACTCAGCTTTTGGTTTGTACTGTACAAAATGGAGATTTTTAATTACTCTGTACAATATCCACCTTTAAAAATTTTTGACAATTACTTTCAGGATAATACAAAAATTACGTGAAGTATGTTACACATAAACACTTATTTGTGGCATAATTTGCCTCGGTCAAGGTGTGTAACTCTTTCAAAAAACAGGTCAACAAAGCCCACATATAACCCCACTGATACAAGAAGTTCATGTACATGTCTAAATTTTCAATTCAGTAGCTGCAGTGATAGCCAAAATAAAGTCATGAAAAGCAAATCAATTCACACACAGGCTCATCACTATAGGGCACTTGCCTGTTGCAGGGCCCTTATACGACCAAGTGAAAACAAATGAGTTGGTGAATAAAACTCAAGTCACCAATAATTTATAAGGTACATACTTTTTGAGCTGGTTTATGAGATAGATATTCTTTGAGTTGGTCTATAAGATAATACTCTTTGAGCTGGTTTATGAGATACATACTGTATTTGTTGAGCTAGCCTATCAGATGCATACTATCTGAGCCAGTCTATGAGATACATACTCTTTGAGCTAGTCTTGAGATACATACTCTTTGAGTTGGTCTATGAGATACTGAACATACTTTTTGAACTGGTGTATGAGATATATACTCTTTGAGCTGGTCTATGAGATACATACTCTTTGAGCTGGTCTATGAGACTCTGTTTGTCTGCCACCTCGTCTCGAAGCTCAGCGAGATTCTTGGCATGTTGTTCTCTGTGTTGCTCCATTTGTTTCTCCAGAGATTCCTTCATGGCTGAAATGTTCTGGACACGGTCTGATGCCTCCTTCTCACGCTCCGAGACAGAACTTAAATGCATTTTCTCTGTTTACAAAAGAGTACAAAATCAAAGACTTGAAAAGACTTGTGCCACACATCACATAAAATACAAGTTAAAAAAAAAAGGCCTGAAAGGTTTGGAACATAAATAATCTGCAAATTAAGATTCACCATACATGTATCAATTGCAATGCATTTTCCTAACACTCTTTGTGTGCAAAAATGTTAAAATTAAACCAAGTCGAGTACTGAACCATGGAAAATTCTCTAAAATAGATAAAAAAAATTTTTCTACCAAATCAAATTATAAAGAGAGTTTTCTCTATTATGAGTTTCCTTACTTCCTGTGAAGGCAGGGGTAGACAAATAGTACTGCCCGACACTCAGGATAACCATATCTTAGAGTCGGGCGAGTAAATTACAAGAAGAAGCTGTCCGTGGGCAAGTGAATTTTTAGAGTAAAATAAAAAAAGATGACAGCATTGATCGTGGATAAACTGACAATATGACAGCATTCCTCCAGTGATTTAATAGAAATACACAGACCTCTCTAGTGAGAAATGACACAGGTCACCAAAACGCTTAGATGTAGAGAAAAAGTTAAAATTGATTGCAGAGTGTGAAATCTATTTAGACACAATGTAAGGTGAAGATGTAATGCTGTTGGACACGTTCGAGGCATTTCGTGGGAATATAAAAGGACTCGGAGTATAGTCAACGACCAGGCATGCAAAGTATGACTAAAAGATGATAATCCAAGGATATCACAAATCATGGGAGGAAATTTGGTCCAGGCTTTGTTACAATGAGCGGACAGAAATAGAATAGATTTGAATGAATTGATTTAATATAAAACAATTTCAAATAGTTTTATTTATGTCTAAATTTAAGGTGGGGCAAATAAATTTTGTGGTAGGGCAAGTGTATTTGGCATTTCTACCTGTCCTCGGGCAAGGACTTTGTCTGCCCCTGGAAGGTATGACATATAATTAAACTTAACACATTCGTACCTTCCATCTTCAACATCTCCACCTGATCATTAAGCATGTCCACCGTTTCCTGTAACTGTTTCTTCTTGGTGTCAATGTCTTTAATTGTCTCATTGAGCGTCGACATCTTGGCTTCATACTGCAGACAAGAAAACACAGATGAATTCCCCAATATCTAGCAGTTTACAAATATGAACAACTACTATACATATATAAAATCCAGAAATAAGTATAGAAAGTCTACAAATCTACACAAGTAGTCATATAATAAAAGTATCATTCATAAAGCCGATTGAGTACAGATGACTATATAACACTTATCATAACAAGCATATTCATTTGGATCAACTTCATCAAATTTAGATTTTAATGAGGGGGGAGAGAAAGACTTAAGTGTTTCATCAGACATCAACTTTCATCATGCTTCTATTTTAGGGGCAGGCAGGGGGGAGGGGCTTTATTGTTTCATCAGACATCAACTTTCATCATGTTTCTATTTTAGGGGCGGGCAGGGGGGAGGGGCTTTATTGTTTCATCAGACATCAACTTTCATCATGTTTCTATTTTAGGGGCAGGCAGGGGGGAGGGGCTTTATTGTTTCATCAGACATCAACTTTCATCATGTTTCTATTTTAGGGGCGGGCAGGGGGGAGGGGCTTTATTGTTTCATCAGACATCTTGCCCCATCATTTATTGATATCAATCCAACAAGCTATTCAATCTGAAACAGATTAGTATCCTTTCAGCAACATACTGTAAATCTACATTATGATGTTATCTATTTTTATCATATGGCACGGTTGAATAGCAGTCCCGTTTATAAGATGGGCATTGGTTTGACCCATAACAGAAAACACTGGCCTGTAAGCTATCCAGTGGACATACCTGTTGTATAGTTAGCTTGCAGTCACCGAGATCTTTCTCGGCATGGCCAAGCTTCTCCTTGACCTCCGTCTCGGTCACTTCCAGCTGCTGTGACCTCGATACTAATGTCTTAATGTCACTCTTTATCTTGGTGATGTAAATACGGGCCACTGTATAATCATCCTCCATTTTGTCTGTGCTAACTCCGCTAAACTGTAAATAGGGAAAGCGAAATTAAAACACAAACCAGTGTCATAAATGACATTTTTACCTCCACTGGATATCTATATATCTACACATTCCACAGCCTCCTTAAAGTAATCCTCACACTACTTCATTATAACCTAATTTCTGGACAACATGGCAGAGAAAACATGCCTGCTCTCCTTCATGCATAGCTATCCCTTACTCCACCAATTATCTTCTAGAATTCATTAAGAATCCCTCACTTCACCCCCGTCCCACTATAAAACAAATTGCATTTGTATGACAAGTCCTTACCTTGAAATTTGTTCATGTCCCCCCCCCCCCCCCCCCCAAAACAAAAAACAAAAAAAACTATATGTCTTTACCTTGAATTCATCAGCATTTCCTCACAACCCCAACCCCCCCCCCCCCCCTTTCCAAAAAAAAAAAAAATTATAATTGTATGACAAGTCCTTACCCTCAATTTGTTAATGTCTCCCTCCACCCTCAAGAACTATATAACATGTCTTTACCTTAAATTTGTTAGCATTTCCACACACACCCCTCACCTTCCTTTCCCTCTACTTCCAAGAACTACATATGTCTTTACCTTAAATTCGTTAGCATTTCCTCCCACAATGCTTCCTATCTCTGACATGTCTTTCATCAGGCTGCCCATGACCTCTGTCATCTTCTTCCTCTGATGAAGGGATGAATCCTTCATCTTCTCAAACTCTGCCTTAACATTGTCCAACTCACTCTGTAAATAGTAACAAGAAAATGTCCTCATATTTCTCCTTAATATCAAACAAATCAATTTAAAAAAATACACAAAATAAAATCTCCCACAAACTCCTTATCCTAAATTTCTTAACCTTGTTCAATTTCTTTTGGAAAAAATGTGTAAAACCTCTTAAATGTGGCCTTCATACTGTCCGCACTATTTTATAAAGCAAAACTACTACCTCAAGCTTGACGACCCAGTGAGGACCCGGGTTAGAATAGGTTCTCAATACCCCCTTGTTTGTCGTTAAGAGGCGACTAAATAGGGCAGTCCTCTAATTTATTAATCAACGACAATACTCTAACTTCAACCCCGTGGGGATCCAGGTTGTTAGAATAGATCCTCAGTACCCCTTGCTTGTCGTTAAGAGGCGACTAAATAGGACGGTCCTTCGGATGAGACCGCAAAAAACCGACGTCCCGTGGCACAGCAGGTGTGGCACGATAAAGATCCCTCCCTGCTCAAAGGCCATAAGTGCCGAGCATAGACCTAAATTTTGCACCCCTTCACCGGCAATGGTGACGTTTCCTATGAGTGAAAAATTCTCGAGCGGGACGTTACACAATTTATAATCAATCAATCAATCAAGCTCGTCGTCTTCACTGTTAACTGTCAATTCCCTATTTTCTTTGAGTACGTAATATTGTGAAATACCTAGTACACATCAAATCTCAAGACCATAAATTTATAGTGAACTGTTAATCGGAGTTTGTATATGTACTTCTGCAATATAAGAATAAGTTAAGTGAATAATTCTATATTGCAACCTAACCTACGCGATACATTTAGGGATTTACAGTAATAAAAAACATAAACCTGAAATTATCTACACCATGGAATACATAAGTCTCATCAATAGTTTGTAACTACCTAGTAACCACCAAATCCACAAAATCTTAGTCAACATGTAAACTTCATCAATCATTGTTACACCAGACTGATTGGCAATTTGATTAATTATGACATATCTCAGTGCACACGTACCAGCTTCTGGTTGAGTTCTTCCACAATGGTCTCATTTTCTTTGTTCTTGTTCTCAACTTCCTGTGATTTCTGATCATAATTCATAGCCAACTCCTCCAGGGCTTGTAGAACCTCCTTAACCTGTCAATACATAATTCATTGTACATTAACAAATCTCGGCACTTCCTTAAATCATCACATTAACAGATCTACTAAACCTGTCAATATATAATTCACTGTACATTAACAAATCTCGGCACTTCCTTAAATTATCACATTAACAGATCTACTAAACGTGTCAATACATAATTCATTGTACATTAACAAATCTCGGCACTTCCTTAAATCATCACATTAACAGATCTACTTAACCTATCAATATATAGTTCATTGTACATTAACAAATCTCAGCACTTCCTTAAATCATCACATTAACAGATCTACTTAACCTGTCAATATATAGTTCATTGTACATTAACAAATCTCAGCACTTCCTTAAATCATCACATTAACAGATCTACTTAACCTGTCAATATATAGTTCATTGTCTAAAAGAAACCACAGCACTCCACTTAAAGATTTCCTTAGTCTACACCTGGTTTACAAAAGAAAAAAAACCCAAAAAAACGAAGAATATTATTAGGCCAAATAAAATAATATGTGTGTTTCCTGTTACCATGAGATTTTAATTCCAGGAACGTAGGTAGGCAAACTTTTTTTATTTAACTGAATGCTTTTTATTCTATTTCAAAACATAAAATATGACAATTCTGTCACCATAGGACAATATATATTTAATACTATTTCTTAATTCCCATATGCCATGGTTTACTTGGCAATGACAAGCCAAATGCTCTCAGAATCTAGAAGCACATGCATAAATTTGACAAAATCGTGAAAACACTGGACAATTCCGGAATTTTCCGATGTCTTTCATCGTGATTATAAAATGTTTCAGGTTGGACATATTTTTTCCAGGTAGGTCGGAGAACCATAAACACACATTATTTTATTTGGCCTTATGCCTCCCAAGCTTTGCCACCACTAATGGACGCAAATTCAACTTTGACCTTGATGAAATGGCCTTGATCAGTCATGATACATGTATATAGGTATAATACATGTATATAGGTATATATAGGTATAATACAACTGCAGAAATTGGAAATACAGCATATAATTTACAACCATTCACAGATGAAATCACAAAAATTTCTAATCATATAAAATACCCATTATGCAATATTACAAACTCATCAAATACAACGAATTATGTTTACAACAAATCAAAATCATTCATCACCAGCATTTCTCTGTAAAGCACTTTACTGGATTAACGGTATTAAAATTCCTTTCAATGTCTCTCACTGGATGTGAAAGTAAAGGGGTCTTTGGTGAGGGAGGCAATCTCCCATCCACAACATCAAAAAGCCCGCCTCTCCCTCCACATAATCCCAAACCCACCCCTCCCTCCACATAATCCCAAATCCGCCCCTGCCTCCACATAATCCCAAACCTGCCCCTCCCTCCACATAATCCCAAACCCACCCCTGCCTCCACATAATCCCAAACCTGCCCCTGCCTCCACATAATCCCAAACCCACCCCTGCCTCCACATAATCCCAAACCTGCCCCTGCCTCCACATAATACCAAACCCACCTCTCCCTCCACATAATCCCAAACCTACCCCTCCCTCCACATAATCCCAAACCCACCCCTGCCTCCACATAATCCCAAGTACATTACAATTTTCCACAATCAGAACACTGATCACAGACACATTATATAGAGTACCCTCACCACTCCACAGTCCCACTTGTTAGGACAATCAAACGCATGTCTCTCTTAAAAGAATAGGAAATTAAACCCCTTCTCATGAAATCAATAAAATTCGCTTCCAGTGATTAAATGACTGTCCACCGTGAGAGAAGACGAAATGTTTGTTTGCCTGAAAAGGAAATGTTCCAGTTTGTTTGCTAGGAAAGGAAATGTTCCAGTTTGTTTGCTAGGAAAGGAAATGTTTCGGTTTGTTTGCTAGGAAAGGAAATGTTTCAGTTTGTTTGTTAGGAAAGGAAATGTTTCAGTTTGTTTGCTAGGAAAGGAAATGTTTCAGTTTGTTTGCTAGGAAAGGAAATGTTTCGGTTTGTTTGCTAGGAAAGGAAATGTTTCAGTTTGTTTGTTAGGAAAGGAAATGTTTCACTTTGTTTGCTAGGAAAGGAAATGTTTGTTTGTTAAAAGAGGAAATCTTTGTTCATAAGGAGTGAAAATGTTTGTTTGCTGTGAGAAAAAAATTTTGTTTACCGAGAGAGGAAATGTTTGTTTGCTGGGAGAAGACATGTTAACTAAGTTCATTGTGAGAGGAATTGTTTGTTCACAAGAAGATTTGAATTTCGTTTGCTACCAGAGGAAATATTTGTTCATTAGGAGATGTGTTTGTTCATTAGGAGAGGAAATGTTTGTTTGCTGTGAGAGGAAATGTTTGTTTGCTGTGAGAGGAAATGTTTGTTCGCTTTAAGAGGAACTGTTCATTTGCTATGAGAGGAAATGTTACCTCATCCTTGGCAGAGTCGTTGTCTGCCTGTATTCTAGCCATGTCTTGTTGCATGCTCTCGTAGTCTCGCTTGCCCATCGTGATCAGCTCCTCTTGTTCCAGCATCTGTTCCTTCAATCTCTCTATCATCTGTGACAGCTCATTAATATCCTCATCCTGGAAAACAAGAATATGACATATGTGTGCTATACTGAAGTTCCATAGCCAAAACAAATCCTTAACAAAACAACTACTACTTAATTTTATATTGTGGGGAACATTATTGATGATATCATTGGAAAAGGTAACTCGTGAAGAATCACTGGCATGAAGGAACAGCTCCTCTACTGCAAATCAGAACTTCATAAAATCTAAAAGATGTAAATTAGATACCTGATGCTTCTTATCCACTGCTTACTTTATATTGAATTTTTATGTAGGATATTCATATACATCATTAACCAACATATTGAAGTCTTTTTGTGTGTGTGTGTGTGTGTGTGTGTGTGTGTGTGTGTGTGTGTGTGTGTGTGTGTGTGTGTGTGAGTGTGTGTGTCTGTGTGTGTGTGTGTGTGAGTGTGTGTGTGCAGCTATCTACAGTGTATATCACTTCCATCATACACAATAGCTAGGCCTCTCTCTATCAGAGACAACAACAACATCCCTCTCTATCACAGTAGCAAAAGATCCCTCTCTATCATAGAAAGCAAAAGATCCCTCTTTATCTATACAGCAACAGGGTCCCTCTCCATCAGAGATGGCAACAGGGTCCCTCTCTATCACAGCCGGCAACAGGGTCCTTCTCTATCACAGACGGCGACAGGGTCCCTCTCTATCAGAGACAGCAACAGGGTCCCTCTCTATCACAGCCGGCAACAGGATCCCTCTCTATCACAGCAGGCAACAGGGTCCTTCTCTATCACAGACGGCGACAGGGTCCCTCTCTATCAGAGACGGCAACAGGGTCCCTCTCTATCACAGCCGGCAACAGGGTCCTTCTCTATCACAGACGGCAACAGGGTCCCTCTCTATCACAGATGGCAACAGGGTCCCTCTCTATCACAGACAGCTACAACATCCCTCTCTATCATAGACAGCAGCAGGGTCCCTCCTACCATAGAAGGCAACAAGGTCCCTCTCTACCATAGTTGGCAACAAAGCTACTCTCCATAATAGACAGTAACTAGGTTCCTATCTATCATGGAAAACAATACGACCCCTTGCTATCATAGTCAGCAACAGGGTCCCTCGCCATTACATACAACTAAATCTATTCCCATCATGAAGAGCAACTAGAATGCAACTAGTCCCTTCTCCATCATAGATAGATAGTAACTAGGCCCACTTCTTATAACCCACAGACA
This sequence comes from Ostrea denselamellosa, assembly GCA_024699665.1. Taxonomy (NCBI): domain Eukaryota; kingdom Metazoa; phylum Mollusca; class Bivalvia; order Ostreida; family Ostreidae; genus Ostrea; species Ostrea denselamellosa. The sequence continues at coordinate 2,636,312 of JAMZEH010000030.1, read as the reverse complement.
CATTACCATGTCATCCATACAAAAAGTCATGTGCTACCATATCATCCACATGATCATAATCATCCACAAAGTTAAATCGTTACCTTATCATCCAGCTGTGCATACAGCTTCAATTTCTCCTCCTCAAACTGCGCCTTGGTGCTTTCATCGATTGTGGAGCTGACGCTGGCTGTCATCGCTGGCTGTGGTGGTTTCTCTTCCTCCTGTAGTGAGGCAGTGCTGGCTTTCATGTCGACTTGTTCATCCAGTGACACAGCTTGACCTGTACAAGTATAACAAAAATTGCAAGCACTGTAAAACACACTACGTTTCTTGTGATGTTATCACTTTGTGCTTTAGTGATATAAAAAAAAATTGGGGGGAGGGGGGTTAAAACTCACAGGTCGAAACTGTTATGTTTACATTCCGTATCATGTAGTTTAACTATGAAATCAATGCTTACTCTAACTGTATCTATAAAAAAAAAGAAAGAAAGAAAAAACAGAACTATAATCCTGAAAAAAAAAATCGGCTATAACGATGTGTGTTTCTTTGCCAGAGGATGATAGATGTGCATGGGCTCTAACAAATTTAAAGAACATGAAATAAAGTCTTTCCTTACAGAACTGTGACATTACCAACAGGCCAAGACTAGCATTATTATTGGAAATTCACTGAAAATGGTCATTTCTGTACATTTTTTTTATGCAGGAAACTTCAACTGTTGCCCATCTGAAGGGCCACAAAGGTGTCGAGTGCAATATCATATACATTAATTAGGCTTCTCAATAAATTTAGAGGGCAGGTAAATTAAAGAAAGTAAGAGAAGAAATGTCTGAGTGTCACAGGAGACATTTCCTCATGTTTAAGTACATAAATAAAGCATTACAATCATTTGTAAAATGCCAGCAAATTATGTTTATTTACATAAAATGAAATAAAGAAGAGAGCTTGGGCTCAAGTTACTTATCCTAACACATTCATACATGTGCCCTCCTCTTGCTAGATAATATCCCCTCAAGACTAAGTTACTTTACAAAGGCTATAATAAATAGCTTGAAATTGCAGATGAAAAATGCTGAAAAGAACATAACTGCTTCACATTGAGACTACTTGTTTACAGACGGTGCACCTTCTGTTCATGTATGATGTAACAATTATACGGTATTAACTCTGTTTTCAATCATGTCTGACAATTCAAAAGTTCAACGCAATATATACACAATTATATTCCGAAGTGTTTAAAGAGTTATCGCTCTTTGCCTACAGGGGTCGTTGATGACGTCCGCCATTACGGTGCTGATAAACAAAATGCCGTATGAGAGAAGTGGAGGGCGAAATTGTATTGTTTTTGGCTGTAGCAACAATCAACGAAAATTATACCTTTGGAAAAAGAGAGAATGTGAGGAGCATGACCTGCCCCATGAAGATTGTCCCTGCCTCATTCCTTTTAGGTTCTTCTGCTTTCCTGCAGATGCAGAGAGGCGACGAATGTCATTGATGAAAAAAAAACAACAAAAACAACAACAAAAAAAAAACAACAAAAAAACAAACAAAAAAACCCGATACACAGAATGTAATATCTCTGCTTAATCCTACTAGATTTTTTACTATGAAAAAAAAATTAGATAGGGTCTACCTGATATTGTGTGTCCCCCCCCCCCCCCCCCCCCCCCCCCAACTCGGTGGATCTCGTTGTAATACACTATCAAAATTGAATAATAACTAGCAATAAAGATACAATCCATATAGCTGTTTTACGGACAAATTATACGATTGGACATCTAAATTAACAACAAAAACAACAGAAATGCTGAAATTGAAAAAAAAAAAATCCGAAGGAAAAAAAATAATAAGATAACAAATAGTCATATCCAACACATCTTCCGTTGAAAATTCCACGATCCATCGCTAATTTTATTACTTCATACATTGCTTTATATTGAAATGAATTTGTAATGTCTCAAGTCGTCTTTACGAGTTTCTTTTTACTTCGTGATTTTTTATGCAAAAACACTGGGAACTGAAAGTTGGGCGGATCGCGGATTTAACTAAAATTATGGTAGAAATAAGATTAAAACGTAAAAACCACGAAATATTATGAATGTAACATATGTTAAAATCTTACTGTGACTCTTCTTATCCATCGTGTTCTCAGACAAATATTAAAAATAGATGAAAATATCGATGAACACCAGTTCTTGCTTAGCTTTGTTTACAATGATATCAGCACAGTGATGGCGTGCGGTCACATGATCAAAATATGTCAGCCCCCAATTATGGCGTAATATAATTGTGTATAGTAAGGTTATTGGAATTCTGAACAAGATTCAATTCCCAATGAATGATATCTAGCCTGGGTTTCTTCGCAAAATACCCTGCTATTTTTTCGTTGCGAGCACACGCTACTTTCGTTTTGCTAAATTAAAAATCCGGATCACCGAAAACAAACCCGAAATAGTTTTTGTGTTTTTGGAATAGCAACCTAACCGTGACCACTTTAGTTTTATCTGTTTCTACTGATCTGAAATAAGGATTATTTTTCTTTTTTCTTTGTGATTTCAACAGTATTTATTGAGGTACATTTCACATCAAATAAACAAATAATTGCAATTTATAAATGATTAAACATCAAAACACTGATGATACTGTTATATATATATATATATATATATATAGAGAGAGAGAGAGAGAGAGAGAGAGAGAGAGAGAGAGAGAGGGTGGGAGGAGGTGATGAAATTAAGCATTTGGATAATGTTGAATACGTATGACTAGGTTGTGTTGAAGTTGATACAAAATGTTTCTGAATCAATTAGAATTTAGTGTAGTTGCCAGTCAGAGTCTGTCTAGAAGAAAAAGCCAATAATTCCACTGATTCATAAATTCGTTATATTTGCCCTGTGGAATTGCAATATATTTTTGCGTACTTATATGCATTCTAAGATCTATTAACAGTTCCTGAACTAATAGGCTTTCTTGTCTACATCTTTTCCGGTAAATGTAGGATTTGATAATTAGCAGAATAATGGTTAGTTCTTTAGAACTAGTAATTCCGAAAATAAATGATTGCCTATCTAATGTAATGTTGATACATGTAATGGAAGTCATATACACTGTTGATACATGTACCTTTCACACTGCATGTAGTTATGAAGGAATTGATAAGCTCCTGTACCTTTGGGCAATCCCAAAATAGATGCACAATTGTTTCTTCACTATTTTCACATAAACAGCATAATTTGGTGTCTACTTTCCCTATTTTAAATAGGAATGAATTTGTGGTTAAAATGTAGTTATTAATTATGTATTGTAACCATTGAAGTTTAGAATTTTTTGTATACTGAAGAGGATATATAAGTGAAAATTTTCCCACTGAGATTCTGATAATTCAAAAAACTTTCCCCATTTCTTTTTTGCTAATGGAGTTATGGTCTCTGCAATTAGAGTATTGTAAATTTGTTTTGTTCTCCTTTTGCTTGTACAGAATATTTTGATATTAAGAGGGACAAAGGGTTTGGGGTTATATGTTCCCATTTGGATTTTCAGAGTGGTTAAACTTGCCTTAATAGATTTTTGGAGTGAGGCATAAGTCAAGAAATTTGTTTTAATGTTATAAATTTTCTGTACGTTTTCTAAACAGTAAAAGCATCCCTTCTCATCAAGTAAATCTGATATGTATATTATATTCTTCTCAAACCAATTTTTATAGAATACTGATTTATTTCCAATTCTGATCCTGTTATTGTTCCATATTGGTTGGCTTATAAATTCATGCCAGGATTGAATTTTGATTCTATCTTGTAAGGTTTGATATGTATTAGTGGTGTCTTTCCAAAAGTTATTATTAATATCTTTTTTAACAACATTTATATAATCAGACCTTGTTTTGATTAGTGTTTCTAAGGAGACAATTTTATTTAACAGTACTTTCCATTTTGTATCTTGAGAATTCAATATCCGTTTTATCCAAGGTAGTTTTTGTCCCAAAATATAACTATTTATATCTGTCATCTTTAGTCCACCATTTATATAGTCCTGTATTACCTGCTTTCTTTTGAGTTTATCAACCTTAGACTGCCATAAGAAGTTAAAAAGAATTTCATTTAGGTTCTTTATAAATATCGTCGAAGGTGAAGGTAGTGAAATAAAAAGATGATTCAATTGTGAAATAAGCAAAGATTTAATAAGAGTTATCCTACCAAGTGGTGTTATGCGTCGTTAACTCCACTGATTTATGATATGCTTGATTTTCACTAGTTTCCTATCATAGTTAAGCTTGGGAATGTTTGTAAAGTCCACATCGAAGTTTATCCCTAGAAGTTTGAAGGTATGCATCCATTGGAAATTCATATCCTCACATAATTTGATAGATGAGTATTTTTTACTACCAATCCAGACTATCTGAGTTTTTGATGCATTGATTTTAAGTCCTGAAATTTTGTAAAAGTTGTTTAATTCTTTTATAGTTTCTCTAAGAGACTTTTCAGGGCCATCTAAAATAATAAGTGTGTCATCACTGTGACAATAGGAATTCAGTGTTATCAATATTAATTCCTTTGATGTCTTGATTACTTTTTAGCTTGAGTGCTAAAATTTACACACATAATAAAAAGATATAAGAGGATATTGGGTTGCCTTGTCGGCATCCATGACCTAGGTTGAAGAAATTAGATAGATGACCTGCTTGTGATACTGATGAGGAAATGTTTTTTTGGAAAACTGAAATCCATTTTCTAAAAGAAGGACCAAAATTGAAAAATTCAAGTGCTTTATCAATAAACTTCCATGATACAGTATGAAAGGCTTATTCAAAATCTATCATTAGTAATAGACCAGGTATGTTATTATCCTCAGTATACTGCATTAAGTCATATATAAGACATGTATTTTCTCCTATATATCTCCCTGGAACAAATCCATTTTGGTCTGTACTGATTATTGAACTGATTACTGTTTTAATTCGTTGGGCTATACATCCTGATCCAATTTTATATACCACATTTAACAATGAAATAGGTCTCCAATTTTTGATGTAAAATTTACTTTCCCCATCTTCTGGTATACAAGTTATTGTGCCCTGTTTTTGTGTTACAGATAGCTCTCCTAGTTTGTACCCTGGGTTTACTGACCTTACTACATAGTGTCCTAATTGTTTCCAGAATATTTTGAAAAATTCTGCAGTAAATCCGTCACTTCCAGGACTCTTATTATTGGACATGTTTTTCAAAACGAGTGTCGCTTCATTGTATGAAATATCACCCTCCGAGGAAATGCTCTGCATATCATTAAGTTTGGTACTATTTGTTTCTTTTAGATTTTTAAATTGAAATCACAGAGATTATTGTTATTTTGATAAAGGTTGCTATAGTAATTTTCTATATCCGAAAGGATATCTTTTTGTACAGTAATTTCTTCATTGGTACCTTCCTTTATAAGCTTGGGGACAATCTTATTTGTAAAATGCCTATTCTCTAAGTTTAATAAGTATTTTGTTTTTTTCTCTCCCTCATTGATCCATTTTGATTTTGATCTAATATTTCCCATAAGTTTATGGTTTCTTATTGCTACTTGCTAAATAGAAATTGTAAAGGAGAGAAAGGTGCGGAAAGGCGAAAGTAAAGAAATTTGTCTAGAACTGAAGGCACGTGCATCTGTGTGGAGAGGTGAAGTTGGTGTAAAGGTATTCACGTATATATTTACATTGGCTACACCACCATGCCACTAAAATGAAAACCATATACGTTCTGGGAAAATAGTTTCCGAAATATTAGTATAATATGTCAGCGTATCGATGCTTATATGATATATCTCTAGAGACAAATCATTTCAAAACAGAACTTTGTGTCAAATGGAATATATATATATATATATATAAATATACATACACACACATACATGTGCATCTACAGAGACTGCAGCTATTGTGAAATAAGGATTCTTGGTGCAACTACAAGACTACAGATATAAATGAAAGCCAAATTTTAGAAGGTTATTTTGCAAGTACTTAATGATATCGTATGACACAAATTTCATGGGAAAATCTGTTTCATAGTAAATCCATCCTCGAATAATGAACTTCTCTTACCAAACAATCGTTATATAACTATTGGACAAAGATATAATAATAAACGACATCAACAATGGAAATGGTATTGTGCCTTTCAAATATCAATTAAATTCAATGTTTCAAAGTCTTGAATCGTAAGAAACATTCAAAACCAATAGGCACTATTTGATATTGCCTAATGAGATGAAAGGCGGCATAGAGGCAAAATTTTGCATGATCTTTAGAAGGCTCTCGAGCAAGCTTGACGCCTTTAATATCAAGATACAGTGCTCCCTCAATATATTACCCTGTTATAAAACCACCCCCCACTTATTGCCTGAAAATCCTAAAGAACAGGTTTCTGCCTGTGTTAACACCCCCATTATAATGCCAACCCTGCATCATGCCATATGACACTGATTTTCATGAACAAATGGTCAAATTTTACAGGGTTTACCCTGGATAGTTATATCAATTACCTCATACCCATCAGTAATCACACCTGTATCGGTAATAGCACCTGTATTGGTAATCACACCTGTATCAATAATCATACCTGTATCAGTAATCACACCTGTATCGGTAATCACACCTGTATCAGTAATCACACCTGTATTGGTAATCACACCTGTACTTGAAGAGTGGTGCAGAGAAGTGTGAAGGGCTGGACAATGTATTCAGGTTAATTACAAGTAATTGCTGAATAAAACTCTAAAACTCTATATGTTTTTACATAGTGTAGCCAAACTAAATTACTTAACTGAAATTAATTTATTTTGATTGCTCAGTGAGTTGTCAGCAATGGTGAATTCAATATATTGCCATCCCTGCTTTATTGCCCAAATTTGTCTTGAACAAAAGTTGGCAATCCATCCAGGGGGCACTGGAAATCATTTAAAACGATACGACTAATTACATACATCAGTTTCCTTACAGGCTGCACGTAAGTGCAAATTAAATGCTCTGTAAGTTTGTTTCTTCTGTCTCCAGACACACCAATCGTGTGGCTCACAACACTGGGGTAAGGATGGCCAGGCTGTGTAACACTCTGTTTTGTAGTGGACACATTGCAACTTACCGGTTCGCCACTTCTGGAGTTCCGCCTGACATTTCTCGAGTAGTCCTTTGTATCGGGCTGCCTTTTCTTTTTCTTTTTCATACCTCTTCTTCCACTCCTCAGCCGTAAGTTCTTCATTCACTGAGACAATGTTCTTAATTGTCTTTGCACTATCAAACCAAGAAGACAGTATATTGCCACTGATGTCAAAATATGTGACTTAATCATCTGGGATCCATGAAAAACTGCCTTACATAAGTCTGACACTCTTTCAAATCTTTGGTGTAAATGTAACACTCTATTGAGACTTTACTGTAAATGTAACACTCTATTGAGACTTTACTGTAAATGTAACACTCTATTGAGACTTTACTGTAAATGTAATACTCTATTGAGACTTTACTGTAAATGTAATACTCTATTGAGACTTTACTGTAAATGTAACACTCTATTGAGACTTTACTGTAAATGCGAGACTCTATTGAGACTTTACTGTAAATTTAAGAATCTATTGAAACATTACTGTATATGTGAGACTCCACCTAAACATTATTGTAAATGCAAGACTCCACGTAAACATTGCTGAACATCAGTGACTCCAGCAGGCACTACCATAAAGGTTTGGTTCCACTTGTCATGGAAGGCAGACACATAAAACGACACTTACCGCTGACCAAACAGCAGTGTAGACTTGGTCTCCGATTCATTAAACGAGGCAGGAGAACAACAAATGACAACCGTTGTCCGTGCGTTTCCTCCCAAACTCTCCTGGAGAATTCTCGTCAGCTTACTGTCTCTGTATGGAACGTGGCTCTTCTGCAGAGTTAAATATATACTGATGAAGGCAAGGACGGCACCACTGTACACAGATATGGCTATGCTATTTTTTTTTATTTTTTTTGGTTTAGACATTTTTATATGAAGAATGTAATTTAAAAAACACCAAGTCACTATCATGATCCCAAACATGTTCTCGTTTTACTGAGGCAATCTGACCTTTGACCTTGACAAGACCTACAAATTGAAGTGGAATAATGCTACAGATCAATGCCATTTCAATGTTTTTTTCTTATAGAAGCTAGTGTGATGTGCATGTAACCTTGAACATATAGGGAATAAGACTAAATGAACATTTCTAAGATTTTTTTCTTTGTTTCTTTCTGGCCTGCATGTCACTCTTTATAGATTAGAGACAGTAAATAATGATCGCTCGAAATTTTAAAGAAAAGTAGATCACATCCACTAATGTTTTACATAACCTGTCTGTAATATTTATAATCATACATAATGATGTCATAATTCAGATTCTTCATCAAATTGAGAATAGCAGTGGAGATGCATCGAGATTCCTGCAAAAACATACCCAATATTTACAACAAAAACACAGCTGTCAATTTGTGAAAACAAATACAGTCTTATCATAAGAATATACCTTAAAACGTCCTTGCCGCTCTTAACGGATTTAACTCAATATACACATGTATACATATATGTTGATATTAAGACACTTCCGATGGAATCAGGGATCAGCTGGAGAATTGGTATTTACATGTATTTATATTTCTATGCATTTTACATTAGCCTGGTTTTAAGATTTAATATTTCCTAGACTTTTCCCAAAGTTCCTTTGCAATCTGACATCCTATTTAAGCCAACACAAAATTGATGTCTCGGAACAATTCAGGTTAGACAGGTGGTCGGGTTATGCAGGTTTTACTGTACTTACATTTCCATCAGCCAATGCAGCTATGACATTTCCAAGAGCAGACAAAGATTTATTGATGTTCTTTGCTTCATCTAATACAGCACCTTCTGCTCCTGTTTTACTGACCTGTAAAAGTAAAGGTCAAGCTTGTTAGTTAATAGGGAATACCCTTTCTCGTCCAAAAGAAAACGGTACACTCACTAGTAGAATAAGGTATACCCCCACCACTCACCCCCACCCCTCCCTTATGACGCAGGTATTTAGAAATCCAGAAAACCTTTAAGTAATCAATGGTTCAAGGGTCCCAAAACATAGCAAGCCATCCAGTGGTATCGTTATATGAAATACCACTGGACATCATTATATGAAATACCACTGGACATCATTATATGAAATACCAATAGGAATCATTATATCAAAGGCCTGAAGGGCCACAAAGGCGTTGAGTGCAATAGCATATATATTATAGGGTTCTCAATAAATTCAGAGGGCAGGTAAATTAGAAAAATAAGAGAAGAAATGTTTGAGTGCCACAGGAGACATTTCCTCATGTTTAAGTACATAAATAAAGCATTACAATCATTTGTAAAATGTCAGCAAATTATGTTTATTTACATAAAAAGAAATAAAGAAGTGAGCTTGGGCTGAAGTTACTTATCCTAACAATTTCATATATGTACCCTCCTCTTGTTAGATAATACCCCCTCAAGACTAGTTACTTTACAATGGCTATAAAAAAAACCTTGAAATTGCAGACGAAAAATGCTAAGTAGAATATAACTGTTTCAGAGTGAGACTACTTGTTTACTGAAGTTGTATCTTCTGTTCATGTATGATGTAACAATTATACAGTATTAACTCTGTTTTCAATCATGTCTGATAATTCAAAAGTTCAATGTAATAGGTAGAAAGGTTATTGGAAACCTGAACAAGATTAAACTCCCAATGAATGCTACCTAGCCTGGGTTTCTTCGCAAAATAACCTGTTATTTCTTCATGATGCACACACTACTTTTGTTTTGCTGAATTGAAAATCGGGATTGGGATTACCAAAAACAAAACCAGAAATAGTCTGTTTTTTGAAACAGCAACTGAACTGTGACATTGCGCAATCCAATGTGCAGAATTTATCAACCACAACAATTTCACCACTTTAGTATTTATCTGTTTCTGCTGATCCAAAATAAGGATTCTTCATAAAACTATGAGACTATAGATTTAAATGAAAACCAAATTTGAGCAGGTTGTTTTGTAAGTATTTAATATCATATGGCACAAATTTCGTGGGAAAATCTGTTTCATAGTAAATCCATCTGCGAATAATGAACTTCTCTTACCAAACAATTGTTATTTAACTATTGGACAACAATATTATAATAAACGACTACAACATCAACAACAGAAATGTTATCCTGTCTTTCATATATCAATTTAAGTCAATGTTTCAAAATCTTGAAACATAAGAAATATTCAATACCAATTATTTGATTTTTCCCATTGAGATGGCCTAAAAGACGGTGTAGTGGGGAAAAAAACATAATCGCTAGAAGGCTCTCAAGCAAGCTCAAAGCCTTAATAATGGGACCCTACCTTTTACTTCTAAAGATTGATGGTTGGGAGAAACTAAGGGTAAATTTGCTTTCCTAAATATCTTAACATCTGGACTCTATTCTGGCAATCAAGAAACTTCAAAAGCTCCAAATCCGAGTCTTCCGGGTCATTTGAATATTAGTCTTACTAGCCTAGCTCCTACTTTTCACAAAACACCAGATGATTTCACATACCACCCCTTAACAGGAATGAACATTCTTAATGGTGTACAAAACTCACTCAAATAATCATCTACGATTTCAAAAGCAACTCTCACTGGAAAATTTAAACGAGAATGTTATATATACAAGTAAAATATTTTCAAGAGGGAAATTCACCCACTGATACACATGATCTATGCTAATTGGGATGCATCTGTTTGCACGTTGTTTTACATCCAATTTAAGAATTTTATTTACTCTTATACTAAGATCACAAAACCATAGAATCCAATTTTGTTTTAATTTTGCAAGTATGGCAGAGATGGCATATGAAGTTGTGAAGAACACAAAGGCCAAAGCTGATGTATGGAATCATTTCAGATTGAAAAAAAACAGCTTGTTTCAAAACTGTGATGAGTGTTTGTTTCTTTTCAAATGGTGTTTCTTTCAAAACAGTGCTTGTATCAAAACAATATTAAAGGATATGATTTCTCTTCTATTCAGAAGAAATCTTACGATTTGATTGATTTTTGTTTTCAAAAATGAAATGCTATTAGTTTGACCTTAAGGGACAGAAAGGAACTTTTCTTTTACGGTGAGGTATTTTCACCCCTAGTTTCCTCTTATTTCATTGGAGTTCAGTTACATCCCTAAAAATGAAAGTAGTTCATTCAGGGAAAATCACTAAAAATGACTAGGGCGTATGAATACCGTCAGATTTATAGCCTGATAAATCCAACAAGTACCTTGTGCTTTTTATCAAAAAGAAAAGTAAATGTAAATACATTGCAATATATTGCAACATTTCAATTGAAATGTCACAATCTATCGCAATATGGTTTTCACTCGCAATACCCAACACCTTAACCTCTGTACAGCCATGACCAGCTTCAATGAGATAAGGGCCGGGGAAAAAAATGAAAGAGCTGAGGATTTAAGATACCTAAATCAAAATACAATGATTAAAATAAATGTAATCGGTACTTCCAACTCACTTCACATATTCATGGTATTTGAGATATCAATGTTAGAGATCTGCAGGGCATAAAACAACTCTGACGCATATATATCTTAACGGATATGACATTTTCTCACTGGACACTTTCATACATACTTTTTCACTTCCTGCCAGGTCCACAAGATACAGTTTACCATTCAGTTTCTTCTGATTCTCCAGATTTTCCTGCTTTACGTTAATCAGGAACACACTGTGGGAGCGAGAACTATGTTCATTCATATCTGTAAAGCAAATCATCAAATGACTATAAATACACCTCATTTCTCACCAGTCCATTTCTAGAGGTCAGTGAATGCTCAGTATGCCTGTTTGATAAATTAGAGCACAAATCTAAAATGGATATACATTCTATAGAATAGTTGATTTCCATAGGATAAATATGGCTGACAACAAATTTTTCTTTATCTGTGAGAGTAGCCACCTCAATTTATGAATTAACTATCATTTATTATTGTTAGGCCACCTAATATTAATGCTCTGGTTCTCAGGCCAATTTTCTCAAAAACAGATGAGGTGGGGAGGCATTTTTATTATTATCATTTTTTTTCTTCATTTTTTATTAGCGATAAAATAGATGAGGGAGGCTTTTTTTTTTTTTTTTTTTTTTTAAAATCCTGAACTGGTTTGATTCTCGCTCTCCCCGATATATGTGATAAAGTTTGCCAGTTTACTTTCGGAAGGTCGGTGGTCTCTTTTTTTTTCTAGATAAATAAGTACATTACCAACTTTTTATTTTACTGAAAATTTGATAAAATTGGCAATGCAGCAACCGCAAAACGGATGTGCGCAGACCTGAGAAACATAATTTCAATTTTATTTTGGCCTTACATAAAAGTAATTGTGGTCACAGTGTGTAAATTTAATGGTACACAATTTGACAGTATATCGGATTCTCATACTGTGGCCGAAACGTATCTAAGAGGCCAAGATTTATGAAAGCATGCTTTAATCAACATCAAAGGAAGACACTAGCCCTCTATTAGACAATCAATACTGCAACAAGACTTACTGATAATGTCAACTTACTGACAATGTTGACTTACAGGCAATGCTGACTGATATTGTTGACTTACTGACATTGACTTATTACACTGACTTACTGATCATATTGACTTAAAAGTGATGTCGACTTACTAATGTGGACTTACTGGACCCAGTTGCTCAAAGGTTAGTTAACTTTAACTGACAGTTAATTTACATTAAACTGTATATATATATATATATATATATATATATATATATATATATATATATATATATACATGTAGCACTTACTAAACATTATCTGTCAGTTAAACTTTTAAAGCTAATTTTTGTGCAACCGAGTCCAGATGTTGATTTACTGATATCAATTGTTGATTGTTTGGTGTTTTTCGCCACACTCAACAATTTTTCGTTTATCTGGTGGCGTCCAGTTTTTGTAGGTGGAGGAGAGAACCCAGATACAATGTACCCGGGAAGAGACCACCGACCTTCCGAAAGTAAACTGGCAAACTTTCTCACATATATTGGCACAAGCGAGAATTGAACCCGCGCCGACTAGAGGTGAGAGGCCTTGTGATTTTGAGTGCAATGCTCTAACCACTCAGCCACGGAGGCCCCTACTGATATTGACTTACTGATGATATCGGTTTACTGATATTGACTTATTGATGCAGACTTACTGATTATGTCAACTTACTGAAGTTGACTTACTAATGCTGACTTACTAATTATGTTGACTTACTGATGACTAATGATATACAATTACTGGTCACACAATGACTTACTAGTCACAGCCACATGGCGGTTGGCTTTTCCTTCATCGATCGCTTCCATGACTTCTTCAGGGCTGGACACAAATCTTTCAGTGGCCCCCTGTGAAACAAACATAAACAATCGATAAGTCTACATATTTAAATTGGGCAAAATGATATGCAGATTATTTCTTTAAAATTGAGTTAACAAACAGGTTCTACCGTAATGAGCTATGTCAAGAGTAACTTCAAAGCGAAAATAAAATTAATTTTCAATATATTTTCCATCAGCAGTCAAGCATGCTAATTATAAACAAACAAGTTTTAGTGCAAGTATTATCGATCAATTTAAAGTTGTTTATTGAGGAGGAAGATTGGATAAAGAAATTGAAAACATGAACACCCCATGCATGTAATGTTAAAACTAATTCATAACACTTATAATACGCGTATATCCTAATGTACGACCACATGGGAACAGGGGGCTCTGTGGATATAGTATAGACATCTAAACTCGTAACTTGATATAAAAAAATTTTTCTGGGTATATACTAATTATATAGTACATGTAAACAATCACAGGTCAGTGTTTAACTGCTGAGTAATGTAAGCTGGTAAACACCTGTAGTTATGAATATGTGTTCCTTGGCCAATGGCATATATAATTTGTATCCATTTTATGATTTTGATTAGCATTGTTAGTTCAGATTAAGTCTGCTATAAATATCTGATTCATGTACATAGGCTCCCCCTCTCTCTCTCCCCCCCTCTCCCTCTCTTCCCCCCCTCTCTCTCTCTCCCTCTCTCTCCCTCTCGCTCTCTCCCCCCTCTCTCTCTCTCTTTAATTCTGTAACACTATATGTATGTATGTAATAAGTTAAAATATGCAAAATTCTATCACTCTGAATGTACATTATGACATCATAGTTGGTTGCTTATTAGCTTCAGAAGCAAAACATTATGATAAATTAACATGGATTGTACCTAGCTTGCAAAATTTTTTCGTTTGTTTACGCTTGATAAAGGCCAAGTAGCTGAAAATTTGCGGAATAGAATGTTTGTGTTTTCAATTGTTACATATTTCCCTTAGGAGGACATAAGTGATCAGATTTTTATAAAGTTGTTTGGTCCAAATTTCAAAAAAATTTTGTCCACATAGTAAAAACACCGGTAGATTATCACACATATGTATTTATGAGGCTGTACGATATGGCATACATTATTTCACGTGTTTTAACCAGAATTATTTGGTTTTAAATCGGCGTTTACAAAACAACCATCACTCAGCCCTTTTTGATGCAAATCCAGTGAAAGTCACGTGTTCAGATTCGCAGGCCAGGGGTAGTTTTATTTGTGTAAAGCGGTGGAATTTGTTACTACAGTAACTTGCCATAAGTTTAGAAGAAATAAAAATATCAAATACCTCTTCGTAATTCTTTGTTTTATGCTCTAGACAGTGGCATCTGAATTATATTTACATCATTTTGGGATTTCCCCATGCTCATGGGGCCATTTATAAACGCCCAACTGTCAGAACGTATCAATATGACTTCACTGTATATTTACCTTTTAAACAATCTTCTCACCAATTTCTTTCACATGCAAATGTTTTCAAGCATGTAATTAAGGGAAAGTTAATAACTTTAACAACAAATTCATCTCCTAAAAGTAATTTTATACAAAAAAATAATAGATAAACATGGGACCATGCAGCTTTAAAGTAAAACTACAAATTTCCTGTTTGAGTCGTTTTTTTTTCAAGTCTTATAAAATGTCATAACTTTGTAAATCTGTGTCCATCTGGTAAATGTGCCACTTTTTACCTGTACAGATTTAAGCTTTCACATAAACTGAAAGTATGCATGTTAAACAACACTAAACACAGGGCACTAATACAGACTTTTCAATTTACCCAAATATACAACATATATACAGATGGACATACAGACAGATAGATGGACATACAGAGATAGACAGAAAGGCATAACGAAACAAACAGATGGGCAGACATACACAGATGGGCAGACATACTTAAAGATTTCATATATGGACAGATCAACAGACAAATGGGCATACAGAAATACAAAGATGGGCAGACATAAAGGGATAGACAAATGGACAGACATAAAGGGATAGACAGATGGACAGACAGGGATAGACAGATGGACAGACAGGGATAGACAGATGGACAGACAGGGATAGACAGATGGACAGACATAAAGGGATAGACAGATGGACAGACAGGGATAGACAGATGGACAGACAGACAGGGATAGACAGATGGACAGACAAAGGAATAGACAGATGGACAGACAGGGATAGACAGATGGACAGACATAAAGGAATAGACAGATGAACAGACAAAGGGATAGACAGATGGACAGACATAAAGGGATAGACAGATGGACAGACAAAGGGATAGACAGATGGACAGACGCATGCATACAGAGATACAGAAGACTAACCATTACCTTGACATAGGGCACTCGGTTCTTGTCTTCATGTACAGACAAATTCACCTTTGAAACTGTTAAGAAGAAGTTTTCATTCGCATTTAATAATCAACATACGAAACAACATAACAATGAATGTAAGTCATCATGGTATAAAGAATCTTAAAATGCGTTAAAATTTCAATATAAGGCCACCTTTAAAAATTGTTTTATTTCCTCTCTCCTGAGCGACTGACTAAAACTGCACAACTCAAAACTTTTTTTAAGTGTCCGAGAAATGATAACTTTTTTTAACATTTCAGAATTCTTTCATTTCCTCCAGCATCTGATTTAATTGTAAATCTGCAAATGTTTTATCGGAGTCACTGAAATGATCAACTCAAAAAAAGTGACTTCATGAACAATTACTAACTTCAAAATGGCTGACATTAACAACAACAATAAGCCACATGGCAGTGCTTGCAAAACAAGGTTATGTTCACTACTGTACATCAAAGATTATAGAATACAACCAGGAAACTGTAATGACTAAGCATAATAAAAATAGACTGTATGAATGGATGCTGAATATAATTGGAAGCTTGCTCTTAAGGAATTTGTAGATGAGCAAGAATTTGAAAATTTTAATATGAAAATGTATGATACAGATCAAGGTGATTCACAGTAACCATCTTTGCATCACATGAAACTCGTGAGGTTGAAGTACAATCTAACTCTGTAGGTTTCACGCAGCGCCATCTCTGACAAAGCAGCACACTGATGATTAACACAGGGCAAGATATTTTCAACTGACTTCTTAAATCCTGTCCGATTTATAAAAGATTTCAATCCGCGTCCGAGGTTTGTTACATTTTCCATTAGTCAAACACAGAAAAAGCACCCAGTTCTTCTTCAGAAATTTCCCATTGAGCTGATTTTAAAGTCAGGGGGGATATTCCAAAATACTTGGTAAACCAAAACACCTTCAACTTTAAACATTATCATGACTGGAAATATCACTTCACTCTGCATTGAATTTCATTAATTTTTTGAAAGTTTCGCAGAGTTGTTATAGAAAAACAATGTTCCTATCTACCTGCATTATACATGTACCCAAATGTTAAATGCTGGTCGAGAGATGGCAAATATTTATTTTAAAGGTGGCCTATTAAAGTATTAAAACTCGCTGCAGTCTTCCATCTGATTAATCTCATAAAACAGTACAGAAAAAACTCACAGAACTTTCATGATCTGATGTTGGCCCCCCACACCTGATCGTGTTAACAGTCTAAATTAATGCAAGATAAAAAATTACAACTTACTATCAAGGAGATCTCGAATTTTGTCCATGTAAATCTCAAAATAAGAAACCTGAAACATAAAAAAACCAATTAAAACTCAGACCTTAAAAAGAAATCAGTCCTTAGACATATACAATGTATGTCTCAAAATAAATAAAGTGCACCCCCACAGCACATTATACACTCATCAGATGTCTATTCATTATAAACAGATAAAAGTGCAGGACACAAAATCATGTCAATTACCTTAACTGGTGCAAAGATTGTACAAATTTCTTTAAGTCTTAGGTAAATAATATGTCTATTGCACATTTGCAATTGACTTGTCAATATATTCCTTGAATTGTTCAAATAACTACAGAAATATTCCAACACATATTTCCATTTTATTCCATATATTTAGATAATGTCTTTCATGTGGTATGAATTGCTTATTTTGGGTTGTACAAAGAAATGCCCCATTATACTCATTAATCAATCTTTAACTGGACAGATGTAATTTAGTTATCAAAATGATCTTTGAATCTCCAGCTCAACTCTGAAATACCATGGCTTACTCCCAAGAGGCTAATGAAATCTTAATTGGACAGACAGATTAAACTGCTGAAATACAACTTAAATGATCATTCTCATGAGATAATTCCTCTGTTCTGTGATAAGAAACTTCTCAATTTGTTCTATTTCAATTTTTCCCAACTGAATGAGTATCGGCACCATTCCCATATGGTATTAAAAAAAAAAACCACTGATGGTATGATCTGCCATTGTATATACATGTACATTGATCATGTTGATGTGAAATTTCAGGATTTTCTCTGTGCTACAGATCGTATGTCTATATGTATCTTGATTGAAATTCCAGGATTTTCTCTGTGCTACAGATCATATGTCTATATGTATCTTGAGTGAAATTCCAGGATTTTCTCTGTGCTACAGATCGTATGTCTATATGTATCTTGAGTGAAATTCCAGGATTTTCTCTGTGCTACAGATCATAGGTCTATATGTATCTTGATGTGAATTTCCAGGATTTTCTCTGTGCTACAGATCATGGGCCTATTATGTACAGAGTCAACTGTATCTTGATGTGAAATTCCAGGATTTTCTATATGCTACAGATCATAGATCTATTCATACCTTGATGTGAAATTCCAGGTTTTCCTCCATGCCGTAAATATAGGTAAAGATGTCCTGCACAATGCGAGGAATGATGCCATGCATTTTATCGTCCCCGAGAACACCCTGTCCAAAAAAATTGGAAACATAATTAGTAGGACAACTTAATCTTTGATTAGGCTTAATCCTAGACTAAACTTGCACTCAATTACACACATTTTAAAGAAGACTTAATCTTCAATTTCACATAATCCTTAACGATACTTAATTTTTTTTTTTTTATTACACTTGATTTTGGACTAACTTGATTTTTGACCACACTTGATTTTTAAAATAAATATGATAAAAAGAGCTTGCTACTCCAAAGACTCTCACCTCCATAGTGTGGGTTTTTCCAGATGATGTTTGTCCGTACGCAAAAATGGTTCCATTGTATCCCCCCAATACATCTGGAAGAAGATTGAATATTGATTATATATAGTTTAACGTCCCGCTCGAGAATTTCTCACTCACATGGAGACGTCACCATTGCCGGTGAAGAAGAGTGAACATTGATATGTATGCCTTAATATTATCTGGAAGAAGAGTGAACATTGTATGCCTTTATACTGGGGCAGTGAATAAAACTGTATTTACAGGTTGGAATGAGATCCCTATTTGATACAATACAAAACAGAAATCATCACACTCCGATCTATGCCACATCAGACAAATCTATTATTTATCTAATTAAAATAAAACCAGGTGGTTTTCAATTATATTCAATTACTGTATAATGGGTATAATCTACAGTTTTCCTTTTTTTGGGGGGGGGGGGGGGGGGGGCGGAATTTTATATTTTATGGATAGGGAAAATACATTAAACATTAGTCGCAAAAAATATATCTATTATAATATAGTAAGTATAATACAGAAATTGGAAATGCAGAATATAATTTGCTATCTTTTAGGGAACAAACATTTTCCCTGCAGAAAATACCCATTATCATGGTTATACAGCATATTAAGAAAACATAACAACTGATTCTTGAATTAATAGTCCAATGGACCCGTTTTCAATCATAATTGATATTTTTTTTTTATCACTAACTATACCAACTCATAAATTCACTAGCAATTAACATGATTAATATATTGATGCAAGCTGGCAATTATATGTTTTTACTTTATATTTTATGATTTTTATAATATGAATTAATTTCTCATTTTCTCTAGCTTATTTCTTTCATAGTTTCAATTGTTCATTGTGCGATATTGATATCTGGCATTATTAAGTATTTTATGTATTCTGTATAATTTTGATTTGCACTTTAGTATAGTGTAAAGCACTTTAGAGTATATCTAGATAAGGTGCTATACTAGTGCATTATATAACTATCATACTGAACCCCCAATCACAGGGAAGTAACGATACTAACCTGCTACGATAGGTCTTGCCGCAGTTTCATACACCTGCTCCTGAGTTACATTTGGCTTTAGAACTTTGTCAAAAACAAACAGCTTTCCCTGCAAAAGTCAACAATGCATACATGTATTCAAATTCTACATGCATGTATCAGTCTATGACAATTTCTGGCAGTGGACTTAATTTATAATTATGAATACAGGGGTTGAAATTAACTTTTCTACCACAAGATATCAAATCTACAGGATAAAACGAAAACTTAGAAGTTAAAATAAAAAGAACGAATCTTTTTTCGTGTGTGTGTGTGTGTGTGTGTGTGTGTGGGGGGGGGGGGGGGGGGGGGGGGGGGGGGGGGGAGAAGGGGTTATTATCACAACACTTGTCACTGTAATGTTAGTCTCTGAATATTTCATTGGAAATGCCTGGTAACATAAAGATTCCCACCGCCTGTTCTTTAAGTGAAAGAAAAACATCATTTTCTTCAATGAAATATCATCTTTTTGTTCATAAATTTCCCCAGTTCTGTTCAATATTCTATATACATATGGGTTCTGTCTTGAGCAATAGTTATATTTAGGTGAACAAGCTAAACCGGACATTACCAGCGATTAGAATGCAATGATTGGACCGAGGGCTTAAATGTTAAAATAAATGATGGACCAGTTTGGCCAAACTCCACAAAAACTTCAGGCTCAAAATATGTATTAAACAATGCTGCAAAATAATCTCAAAACTTTAAAGTCAAATACATACTTTTTATTTCTCAGTTCTTCAGTTTAATTATCACAAACATTTTCATATTCGGCTACTTTTAACTTAGAATAATTATCTAGATGTTTTCTTTTGTCAAACGTGGAGAAAGTCATGATAATTTTTCTCAAGTCATTCAGGAGTAAGTGGGACATGCAGCACTACTTTGTGATCATTACTCCTCACATGATGCACATGGTCCTGCAAACTACTGGTAACCCCCCTCCAAAGCAGGCGAGCAACCTCTAACACAATCACAGTGGCAGCACCAAGTTCCCTTTCATAAAAGATAATCTACGCTTTGGTGCAAATGTCACATGTCATTGCATCTTTGAAAGGGTCATACCATTGGCAAATTATTAATTGGGTACTTCACCATTCTTGTGTTGAACTAAGACGGGTAGAGGTTATTTTCCATCACAATAATTATTTATGAATCCAATATCTCCTATCTATATTAATATTTGGTGTCACATTGACATCTGGTTGCTTTGTAATTTGCTCAGACCACGTGAATGATTATTAAAAATAGCAAATTATGGCCTTCACTGGATTAGGCAGGTAATTAAGAGTTATTAACATCAGTATTTGCAAACTCGTTTGAGAATAAAGTGAACAGAGGAAAGAATTAGCTTGTGTTCATTCTGAATAGGGGTGCAAAATAATGAGATGCAGAGACGATGTGAAATCCACTGCTTACAGTACCATCAGTCAGGCTCAGTTATAGAAATATCACCAAAATCAGTTACACATTACAGTTAAAAGAGTTGTCTTTCCTTGAAGTTCCAGTGAACAATTCATAAAGTCATTAAAATGACAAAAAATTGCAAACTTCAGCCCAAATTTTAATTCCATGGGTAAAATGAAGCTTTAAAAGTGTGTATTGAAATGGGACAAGGCTATCCCGACTTTTTATTAAAGTACAACGGAGTTTAGTTTTTTTCTCATAACTTCACTACTTTCAAACCTTTTGCGCAAACAATTCGAACTGATGCACAAATAAGAAATTTTGAAAATTTATTCTTTAAACTGGATTTAAGTCGCTTGAATTAAAAAAAAAACTATAACATTCCAACTGAAAATCTTCAAGCATATTTGACTGCCAATTAAAAGTGGGCCATATTTGGACTTTTTTTTTTTTTTTTTACTGTTTTTACATCTAAAAGTAAAAAATTCTCTTTCCACCAACACTTGGCTCCATCTTTGCAGACGTAATGGAACTTCCAGTAAATTGAAAAATGGGAATGCTTCAAGGAGCAGCTAGCCAACACCATGGCTGATTCTATACCCACAGGGAACCTGTTTTAAACCAGTTTTTTTTAATTTGTAAATATGAAGCGTTCAGCTGCATCCAACCTGTGCAAATATAAGGCTTTTGGCTGTGTTTGATGTTTGTAAATATGAGACATTTAGCTGTGTTCAATGTGTGTAAATATGTGACATGTAGATGTGTTCAGTGTGTGTAAATATGAGACATTTAGCTGTGTTCAATGTGTGTAAATATGTGACATGTAGATGTGTTCAATGTGTGTAAATATGTGACATGTAGATGTGTTCAATGTGTGTAAATGAGACTTGTAGCTGTGTTCAATGTGTGTTAATATAAGACTTTTAGTTGTGTTCAATATTTGTAAATATGAGGATTTTACTCGTATTCAGTGTGTCAATATGAGGATTTTACCTGTGTTCAGTGTGTCATATGAGGATTTTACCCATGTTCAGTGTGTCAATATGAGGATTTTACCTGTGTTCAGTGCGTCAATATGAGGTTTTTACCTGTGTTCAGTGTGCTATTAACACTCAGAGTCAGCACTTTCAAAGAAGAAGAAACACTTACCCCACAGTTGATGGAATCTTCTGTAGGAAATTTCACGACGAATTTACTGCCAGCCTTTTCCTCAGAGGAATTCAAAGGCCGGATCCTGCATATTACTTTGATACCGCACTCGTCTGCTGGCGTCGTCATGTTTCACCTGGACAAATCCGTGAATTCTTAGTTACCTATTTTCTATGAATCTAATTATGCATCGATCTCATCAATATATACACACGAACTCATCAGCCTGGCATTATAATTCAAGCGCAGGGATGACCACTTAATATGAACCCGACCCAAGAATCGTGATTTTTTTTCACAATCAAAATTTCTGTGGAATGTGTTATGGTACTAAACGGAAAGGTGTTGCCTTCGTCCTGAATATTTATGGATTGTGTCCAAATTACTTCAAACAACGTCTGCAGCAACTCCCATAATCAATGTCAGAAATGCATGGTGGAAGATGACGTGATTTATCGATTCTGAAATGCCTCGTGTTTTTACCTGTCGAATGATAAGAATACAAGAGGACACTCGAATAGACATTCATAATGAAAATTCCGGGTCAAGACAACACGTACATAAAAAATTCGAATGGTTGCCTTGATACTTCTCGCTCTCTCTCTCTCTCTCTCTCTCTCTCTCTCTCTCTCTCTCTCTCTCTGACCAAACTTGTAAAGTGAGGACGTCCTCATAATGTCTATAAAAGTATAAAAGAATACACACGTTATAAAGGCAAAAGTGTATTTTAGGTATGCTTATAGGGACAACCAGAAAAGTTCATCTAATACTCTCTTTCGAATCATGAAGGGGGAAAATGGTTTTGAGAGAGAATATTAGTAAGGACATGTTCTCATACCACTTTTCCTCACTAAGGTAATACTTTGTATCTACATCTTTCACATGCTATAACATGTAGGACGTAATTGTGCTGACAGGACTCTTTTCCTCATAGTGTAGTTCTATCCTTACAACTTCTGTCAAATAGTTAAATCTGTCCTCACACCACATTTTTACTCTCTCTCTCTCTCTCTCTCTCTCTCTCTCTCTCTCTCTCTCTCAATCTTAATCGAATAGATTATGATTCCCCAAATCAAGAATAAAACATCTATACGTGGTGAAAAAATTGATCACTTTTGATATCTAATATATTGGAAGAAAACGAATGCTGGTTAACGTTTAATAGAATACTTTATTCAACAAAAACACCCGAGTTGCAGTGTCATTTCAAACAGAAAACATATAAACAGTGACATACATGATAGGTCAATTTTAAGTCAGTATTTGATGTAAATAAAATGATTTTTTAAAATAAAGTATTAAGTTAGTATTTATGTTTAATTTAATATTGGTTCTCTACACGCTTCTAGTCTACAAAATATAGAATTGTTTTCAACATCGGCCAACCATAGATATTGATTAATTGATTATTTATTGCTTTCCGCCACACTCAACAATTTTTCAGTTATCTGGTGGTGTCCAGTTTTTGGGGGTTTTTTGTTGGTGGAGGAGAGAACCCATATACAATGTACCTGGGAAGAGACCACCGACCTTCCGCAAGTAAACTGGCAAACTTTGTCACATATATCGGCGCGAGCGAGATTCGAACCCGCGCCGACTAGAGGTCTTCTGATTTTAAGCGCGATGCTCTAACCACTCGGCCACGGAGGCCCCTACCAACTAGAGATAAATGCTTCACAATTTATAATAGGTTTAATGAGTGAGTGGAATAATTTAATATTTGATGCATTATCAGAGTTTGAAAATTTCGATTTGATACTAAAAATAACGCCCTTAAACTTTTTTTTTTCTTTTTTTTTAAAAAAATAATAATTCTACAACTGAATGTTTTAAATTATATTTTCCATTATCATAATTGTAGATGAAAAATGGAGTCAAGATCTTTGTATTGTTTAGTTATTTCGATTTGTGTTCTTCACTGCAGAGATTGAATTTGGCAACGTTATTTTTACTGTGAATAAATATTATTACTTTAATTTTGTGAAATATTAATGTTTAGTTTCCATGTCTGACAACATTCATGCAGTTTGGTTGGGTGGAGAGCTATATACACGAGTGTTATTAATTTCCTCGTTTGCACTTTGGATGATTCTAATTTTCCCGTTTGCAGTTTGGGTTGATCTTAATTTGCTCATTTGCAGTTTGGGTTGATTTAAATTTGCTCATTTGCAGTTTGGGTTGATTTAAATTTGCTCATTTGCAGTTTGGAGTGATTTTAATTTGCTCAATAGCAGTTTGGGTTGATTTAAATTTGCTCATTTGCAGTTTGGGTTGATTTAAATTTGCTCATTTGCAGTTTAGAGAACTTCAGTAGATGTTTATCGTCTTCTTTGCAAAGAGCAACTAAAGGCTCAAGACATACTGGTGATATCCTGGACCAGTTCTGAAGATGGGAAACGAATAAACCCGGGTCAAATTCTTTAGCTTTTATGAAACACGAGTCATTTTCATGAATGAAAATGTCTTTTGAGTAAAGTTGAATTAATATTACGATTTTCTACAATTGTCATATGGCTATGATTACATAAATATCGAAATCAGTTATATACTTGTAAACATCTAAAAGTGTAGATAATTTAGACTGAAATGCAAGAAAAGTCCCCCCCCCCCCCTTACCATATGTATTACGTCAATAGCATGAAAGAAAGGTGGAAAAATCATTTGCCAATAGCACACTATTTTAGAACGGAGTATACGTAAAGAGCATAAAATGATATAATTTTAAAACACGTTCTATTCTTTCAAAATACAGGTGAAAATGCATAACCAATACGCATAGCATGTTAACATTTAAAAAAAAAAAAGCATCAAATGCTGACAGCTATATTTACCTGAGGCCGAAGAAGTACACGTGCGCGCACCCAAAAATACTCTTTATTGTGATAAATCTACATAACAACATGTATTCTCAACAGATACAGCACTTTTGTCATTCCATTATATGCCTATACACTGCGACGCAATTTAGCCGAGCCGTGCATATCTTCAGCTGGGCCGTACGTATCTTCAGCTGGGCCGTACGTATCTTCAGCCGGGTCGTGCATATCTTCAGCCGGGCCGGGCATATCTTCAGCTGGGCCGTACGTATCTTCAGCTGGGCCGTACGTATCTTCAGCCGGGCCGTGCATATCTTCAGCTGGGCCGTACGTATCTTCAGCCGGGCCGGGCATATCTTCAGCCGGGCCGTGTGTATCTTCAGTCTAACTGATCAGGGTTATTCGCATTTCATAAATATCAGGAATCTTGATCATCCGTGTTTGTACATTAAATACACATCCGATATGTAACATGCATAATTTGAAATGTCTAGATGATTGGAAATATACATCATTTAGGTGTTTTGGCATGTATTTCAATTGTCGTCTTTTCGACTTTTCGTTTTGTCGTCTTTTGTTTCTTTGGGGCGATAAGTTACTAACTATCATTTAGTCCTGTCGTCTTTTCGTTTTGTTATTTGTTATGTTGATGCTTCCATAGTATGATTTTACCTGAAGTATGGATACTACCCCCTTTTTTTATTAATTAATTAATTTATTTATTGATAATTAATCAGAAATAATATGTACATACCCTGTCTATATCATCCTGATTTCTATTTATGTAGTGGTTTTACGCTTTTTGTAAGCTTTACAGATTGGCCTTCTGCCGGGAGGTGGACCAATTTCAGGTGCCTGTGTATTCATTGACAGATTTTTTTCCATACTACTGTTCTGTCTATCCTTAAGGGAGTTAGCTTTTGAGCACAGCTGTACAGGCTGTTACTACTGTATTATGGGATCAATACTGATCCCATTGGTCCAGACATATTCATCTATTACTCAATTCTATCCAGTTGAAAAATTTTGTGTCCATATAAAATTTTGAAAGGGTTTGGCAGGGACTACATTTTGTGACGGAAAAATTAGTCAATCAAAAATTTCTTAATCTTCATGATTTTATGGTTTCTGTTTTATCGAAAATGTCGTCAATTTTTACACCCTTCTTGCATTTCAGTTAAACTAATTTAAATGTTGTAATTCATTAATTTGCAATTGGTTGATATATTTATCCAATCAGAACAGCGATTCTTTAAAACGTATTAATTAATTTACCCAACACTTTGTATAAAAAATTAGTATTTTGTATTTAAAAAAATTACCTATAACCTACACTTTTTTTAAAATTCCATATTAGATTTTAAGACACGACTTTGTAATTTATGTGCAATTTTAGAAATTAATATTACTCCTAATATGTTCTCTTAAACTCAAGGTCATCAATATGTTCTATTAAACTCAAGGTCATTAATATGTTCTATTAAACCCAAGGTCATTAATATGTCCTATTAAACTTAAGGTCATTAATACGTTCTATCAAACTTAAGGTCATTAGTATGTTCTATTAATCTCAAGGTCATTATCATTTTTGTTTACATGTATTGTTAGAAGACATGATTATGTATCTGTTTTATGTAAGGATTGATTTGTGTTACTTATATTGCGTTGACACCAACAGATAAATCAAGTCTAAACAAATAAATATTGGGTAGATTTCAAGTGCAAAAAGGTCATGTTTAAAACACTGTAGCTCAATAACGTGCATTGTGACCCCCAGTTTTTAATTTTTTAATTATCCTTTAATGTATAAGTCATAAATATGCATCTCCCAAAAATTGACAATACTATAAAACTCTTTATTTCTCTCTCTCTCTCTCTCTCTCTCTCTCTCTCTCTCTCTCTCTCTCTCTCTCTCTCTCTCTCTCTCTCTCTCTCTCTCTGTGTGTGAGTGTGTGTGTGTTTTACGTCTCTTCGAGAATATCTGTCTTACGTTTTACGCACGGCTATGGCATAATCTCGACATTTAATGACACTTAACTCTGACGCACGGCTGCAGCATTAAATCTCGACATTTAGTGACACTTGCTACAAAAAAATTTCAAAAATGATGAAAATGAAACTAAATCTATTTTTCTATAAGTAAAATGAATACAATTTATCTTATGAGATGTAATTTATACCCACGTTTCATGCAAGGGTAATATATCTAATAATTTGAAAAGTTACAAGTCTTTACGAATTTTATATTTGCATCTCTCTCTCTCTCTCTCTCTCTCTCTCTCTCTCTCTCAATTCTTTTATTGTTTTTTGATTTATTTACATTACGTGTCCTTAATAGCATGATGAAAATAATCATATTTGATATCGAGAATTCATTTTAAGATATGGTATAACTAGAAACATTATAGGACATGAATGTCAAACCCAATGTGACATTTGTAATGAAATATGTAAAAAAGGGATTTAACGGTACCTTTTCATGGACCGATATTCTGCCACATTCACAATGAAAAATAGGCTGAATTTTTTCATTTTATTGTGGCCCCCCCCCCCCCCCCCCCCCACAATAAAAATAGAATACGGACATATTCAGAATAGGACAAAATATCCTTCACTAACTGCTTTGAAACTGAGCTAAGCACTAATTAAGGAAAAGTAAGGTCAAGGTCACAGGGAAGGTCAAGGCCAGAAAATAATGCCACAATTCAATAGTTACCATTAATATGTAAGAGTAAAGAATTTTCATAAAATCATTGTCAATAGTTTCTTTGAAACTGAGCTAAACACCAAATACGGAAAAGTAAGGTCAGGGTCATAGAAAATGTCAAGGTCAAAACCATTGAATAAGTTGAATATATGTCAACAATATGTTGGTTGGTTGGATATTGTTTAACGTCCCGCTCGAGAATTTTTCACTCATATGGAGTCGTCACCAATGCCGGTGAAGGACTGCAAAATTTAGGCCTATGCTGGGCGCTTGAGGCCTTTGAGCAGGGATGGGTCTTTATCGTGCAACATCTGCTGTGACACGGGGCCTCTGTTTTTGCGGTCTCATCCGAAGGACCGATCCTTTTAGTCGCCTCTTACGATAAGCAAGGGGTACTGAGGATCTATTCTACCCTGGATCCCCAATTCGTATCAGCATATAAGGTTTGTTTGATTGATTGATTATTTGTTGTTTTCCGTCACACTCAACAATTTTTCAGTTATCTGGTGGCGTCCGGTTTTTGTAGGTGGAGGAGAGAACCCAGATACAATGTACCAGGGAAGAGACCATCGACCTTCCGAAAGTAAACTGGCAAACTTTTAAAAAAATATCTTCAATAGTTTCTTTGAAATGCAAAGTGTGACGGAAGAACAGACGGAAGGACGGACATGACCAATACTATATACCCTGACCATATTCATGGCAGGGCATAAAAATACTGAGTATAATGAATATAGGCTATATCTTTGAGGTAATGTAATTTACACCGGGTTCGAAGTTCCAATAATTCTATCACGAATGTACTTTCTGCACAGTGATTCAACTTGCACTAGTTCAGTAGTTGTAAGTAATGTATTATAGAAAATTTTTAACATAAGAATGTGCATTGTCAACAGCGAGGTTGAATACAGTTAAACTGTTTGATAAAATTATGTCCAGAAATTGCGTGACACACAAACACATGGACATATTTTCTCTACACTACTAGGCCTACTGTACGGAGAAATTGATTTGTCTCAAATATGGAGTAGTCTATCTTTAAAATGTTGAAAAGGGATTTGTTTATTTATTTTTCTTTTTTCAAAATGACGTTTCTCATATGCATCTCTACTTTGAAGAAAATAAATCTAGTAGGCCTACGGTGTGAACATGGAGAAAATGCGGATTGTGTGAAAATGTTTTTGTGCTTTATATAGCCCCCTTGCATAAATCTAAATACAGAGTACTTTTTTGTTAAATAAAAATAAAACTTGATAATTTTAAGGCAGTCCAAATTTCAGATTGATCAGATAAAGTTATTTGGACACAGGTAGAGGTCACTGCGGGGGCCTGTGGACAAGTCTATCACAATCTCTTGTACTTAACTAAATAGCTTTATTATTCTTATAAAGCTATTTAGAGTAGTGTAGCGGTCAGTCGGGATCGATCGTGTGGCCAGTTAGCTCAGTTGGGGCCTTGGGTTCAAATCCCCGTATGATCTGTTACATTTTCTCCCTTCCTTTTGACCATCCCTGGAATTGCAGGTGAAAGTCCTGCCAGGAGCAAAACAATCTGGGTTGTGTGTCTTCAAGGACAAAGATATTTAAGGAGGGAGGTATGTAGTGGTCATCCAGGTTGATTGCTGGTGGCCATTTTGCTCAAGTGGAGGAGCGCTTGACTAGAGATTCAGGGGGCCTGGGTTCAAGTCCAGGTCTGGTCCATTACATTTTATCCATTCCTGTTACAATAGCTTGATTAAGCTAGTTTATGTTCAATTACTTTGAATTTCTTAATTACAGTGGTATAGCCAAAAACTTCCATAATAATAATTTGAACTTGTTTATACTTTGATCTAACACTCTTCTATTGTTAGAGTTCATAAAAATCCAAGTCGTTTTACCAGTTTTCATAAAAAGAGGATTGAACTGTCCATTACCCTGTGTGCAGTGAAGCACAAGTATGACAACTTTACAATGAGGAATCTGATTGCCAGTCCATCATTATTTTGAGCCTTGTTGACTTTTATTCTATGCTGAAGATTGGATAACTGTTGCTTAACTTTATTAAAGCAATATAAGCTGCCAAAATTGCAATTTTTTATAGTGGCATTAAAAGAAGTTAAATGAACATTGGTATGATTAAAAAAAAGAACTGCATCGAATTTCCTCTCTTATGCATCGTTTACACACCTTTACGTGATGAAAAATATATTCCTCGACACTCCGTTTGACCCTAACAACGGCAGCTGATTAATCGTCAGCGACAATCCCGAAGATAAACCGATGTTGACACGAATGATTCTGATGCTGATCGGGGTGGATTGGGTTGTATCCGGGTCATTAAAATATGGATCATACTCGGTATCAATGTAAATTCTATTCTTATTATTCTTTGCATTTATTTCTGTTCGTCGTCTTTTTCGTCAAGAATCAGTCAAAGTCGGCTTTCTCCCTCGCTTCGAACCTTTTGTGTCAGACATCTTTCGTGCTTACCGGAAATATTGCGCTCGCGCATTTGATTTTGCCGAATGAGTTCAACTTTAGGTCATTGCATACGGAAATAATGTCGGAAAAATTAAGGTATGGGAAGACTTAATTTCAACTGTCGAACAATTTTTACATTTAATGCAAAAAATACAACATGTCAAAAGTTTAATCGATAAAATCAGGTATTAGAAGGTAGATGTTTACAAAATTTTCGATTAAATTTTAGGGACCCAAAATAACAATTTTGACAGCTTATATTGCTTTAAATAATCCTAAACATTTGACAATTTCATGTCAAATTCTTCGTAAGAATTACTTACCATTTACAGTGATGAAATATTTCACTCATTCATTGAAATTTGATGATTTTTATGTTTTTAGAAATTGATTTGATGAAAGATTCAAAATAGCTAAATCAAACTCTTTCAAATAGCTTTCTAAACCTATACAGCATCTAGTAAACCTATTTTATAAATAGAAGTAAATTTCAGGATTTGGTGGACCATACACTCCCTCTCTCCATTGTTCACAAAAGAAATAATTATTTCACTCTATGTATGTACCGATGTATGCAAAATATTATTATTATTTTGCTCTTTTGATACATCCCCCAAAACCAACGTCTATGGTATTGGTTGACAGACATCTGTGACAGATACAACAAACTACATCGTCACCAAAGATTTTTCATTTTTTGAAAATGCATGAGGGCATGAACTGCAACACTGAATTCATGTAAGGAAACTTTCAAAAAGTAACTGTACTATATTCATCAATATTCATAGGCACAACTTTCACAATCATGAGGAAATCACTATCATTTGATTGGTAAAGATTTCAAAGGCAAAAACATTGAAAATGTAGATATTATATTTTATCTTTCACTGTTAAGATTATGTTGAAAAAAACTGGTCGCTCAGGAGTCACAAGGATATATATATATTTTTTTAATTTAAGACAAGTCTTGCCTGTAACATTGACTGTAATTGGTTGTGTCTGTAAGATGTGTACTCATTTGGTGGGTCACAGACTCACAGTTTCCTCAACATAGTAGTTAACAGGACTCAAATTATACATAATTGGAAGTTTTTAATAACTCTAAATTTTACTAATTCTAAGGCAGTTAATGATGTTATCAATGTTAGTACATGTATATCAATGTTAGTACTTGTATATCAATGTTAGTACTTGTATATCAATGTTAGTACATGTGTATCAATGTTAGTACATGTGTATCAATGTTAGTACATGTGTATCAATGTTAGTACATGTGTATCAATGTTAGTACATGTGTATCAATGTTAGTACTTGTATATCAATGTTAGTACTTGTATATCAATGTTAGTACATGTGTATCAATGTTAGTACATGTGTATCAATGTTAGTACTTGTATATCAATGTTAGTACTTGTATATCAATGTTAGTACATGTATATCAATGTTAGTACATGTGTATCAATGTTAGTACATGTGTATCAATGTTAGTACATGTGTATCAATGTTAGTACTTGTATATCAATGTTAGTACTTGTATATCAATGTTAGTACTTGTATATCCATGTTAGTACATGTGTATCAATGTTAGTACATGTATATCAATGTTAGTACATGTGTATCAATGTTAGTACTTGTATATCAATGTTAGTACATGTGTATCAATGTTAGTACATGTATATCAATGTTAGTACATGTGTATCAATGTTAGTACTTGTATATCAATGTTAGTACATGTGTATCAATGTTAGTACATGTATATCAATGTTAGTACATGTGTATCAATGTTAGTACTTGTATATCAATGTTAGTACTTGTATATCAATGTTAGTACTTGTATATCCATGTTAGTACATGTGTATCAATGTTAGTACATGTATATCAATGTTAGTACATGTGTATCAATGTTAGTACTTGTATATCAATGTTAGTACATGTGTATCCATGTTAGTACATGTGTATCAATGTTAGTACATGTATATCAATGTTAGTACATGTGTATCAATGTTAGTACATGTATATCAATGTTAGTACATGTGTATCAATGTTAGTACATGTGTATCAATGTTAGTACATGTGTATCAATGTTAGTACTTGTATATCAATGTTAGTACTTGTATATCAATGTTAGTACATGTATATCAATGTTAGTACTTGTATATCAATGTTAGTACATGTATATCAATGTTAGTACTTGTATATCAATGTTAGTACATGTGTATCAATGTTAGTACATGTATATCAATGTTAGTACATGTGTATCAATGTTAGTACTTGTATATCAATGTTAGTACATGTGTATCAATGTTAGTACATGTATATCAATGTTAGTACATGTGTATCAATGTTAGTACTTGTATATCAATGTTAGTACTTGTATATCAATGTTAGTACTTGTATATCCATGTTAGTACATGTGTATCAATGTTAGTACATGTATATCAATGTTAGTACATGTGTATCAATGTTAGTACTTGTATATCAATGTTAGTACATGTGTATCCATGTTAGTACATGTGTATCAATGTTAGTACATGTATATCAATGTTAGTACATGTGTATCAATGTTAGTACTTGTATATCAATGTTAGTACATGTGTATCCATGTTAGTACATGTGTATCAATGTTAGTACATGTGTATCAATGTTAGTACTTGTATATCAATGTTAGTACATGTGTATCAATGTTAGTACTTGTATATCAATGTTAGTACATGTGTATCAATGTTAGTACTTGTATATCAATGTTAGTACTTGTATATCAATGTTAGTACTTGTATATCCATGTTAGTACATGTGTATCAATGTTAGTACATGTGTATCAATGTTAGTACATGTGTATCAATGTTAGTACTTGTATATCAATGTTAGTACATGTGTATCCATGTTAGTACATGTGTATCAATGTTAGTACATGTATATCAATGTTAGTACATGTGTATCAATGTTAGTACTTGTATATCAATGTTAGTACATGTGTATCCATGTTAGTACATGTGTATCAATGTTAGTACATGTGTATCAATGTTAGTACTTGTATATCAATGTTAGTACATGTGTATCAATGTTAGTACTTGTATATCAATGTTAGTACATGTGTATCAATGTTAGTACATGTATATCAATGTTAGTACATGTGTATCAATGTTAGTACATGTGTATCAATGTTAGTACATGTGTATCAATGTTAGTACTTGTATATCAATGTTAGTACTTGTATATCAATGTTAGTACATGTATATCAATGTTAGTACTTGTATATCAATGTTAGTACATGTATATCAATGTTAGTACTTGTATATCAATGTTAGTACTTGTATATCAATGTTAGTACTTGTGTATCAATGTTAGTACTTGTATATCAATGTTAGTACTTGTATATCAATGTTAGTACATGTGTATCAATGTTAGTACATGTGTATCAATGTTAGTACATGTGTATCAATGTTAGTACATGTATATCAATGTTAGTACATGTGTATCAATGTTAGTACTTGTATATCAATGTTAATACATGTGTATCAATGTTAGTACTTGTATATCAATGTTAGTACTTGTATATCAATGTTAGTACATGTATATCAATGTTAGTACATGTATATCAATGTTAGTACATGTATATCAATGTTAGTACATGTGTATCAATGTTAGTACATGTGTATCAATGTTAGTACTTGTATATCAATGTTAGTACATGTGTATCAATGTTAGTACTTGTATATCAATGTTAGTACATGTGTATCAATGTTAGTACTTGTGTATCAATGTTAGTACTTGTATATCAATGTTAATACATGTGTATCAATGTTAGTACTTGTATATCAATGTTAGTACTTGTATATCAATGTTAGTACATGTGTATCAATGTTAGTACATGTGTATCAATGTTAGTACTTGTATATCAATGTTAATACATGTGTATCAATGTTAGTACTTGTATATCAATGTTAGTACTTGTATATCAATGTTAGTACATGTATATCAATGTTAGTACATGTATATCAATGTTAGTACTTGTATATCAATGTTAGTACTTGTATATCAATGTTAGTACTTGTATATCAATGTTAGTACTTGTATATCAATGTTAGTACATGTATATCAATGTTAGTACTTGTATATCAATGTTAGTACTTGTATATCAATGTTAGTACTTGTATATCAATGTTAGTACATGTATATCAATGTTAGTACATGTATATCAATGTTAGTACTTGTATATCAATGTTAGTACATGTATATCAATGTTAGTACATGTATATCAATGTTAGTACTTGTATATCAATGTTAGTACTTGTGTATCAATGTTAGTACTTGTATATCAATGTTAGTACTTGTATATCAATGTTAGTACATGTATATCAATAAGCACCATACCCCTGTTAAATGAATCTAAAAGTGGAGAATAGATATAAATGGCTAGATGCAGGAAGGGAGAAAATACAGTGGACCAGGCTTGGATATGAACCCCTGACATCTGAATCTCTAATCAGGTGCTCTACCAAACCAGCTGAGGTAACTGGCCACCAGCGATTGAACCAGCTGAGGTAACTGGCCACCAGTGATTGAACCAGCTGAGGTAACTTGCCACCAGCGATTGAACCAGTTGAGGTAACTGGCCACCAGCGATTGAACCCATCCGACTGCTACATTCCTTCCTCTTTAAATTGTGTCTGCCCTTGAAGATGCACATTCCAGATTTTGTATCTCACAGGACTTCTTCAGCAAGACACAGGATTGGCCAAATGTATCATAATTAAAATTGATCTTCAATGAAATAGAAATGTTTGTGAAGTGTTTAGAGAATATTGATTCAAATTGGATGAAAAAATTATATCTATAATTAGAAAGGAAATTATCCTAGTATTTAAGATCAAAGATATTTTATATACCATGAATTACTGTATATGCAAAGCAGGACAAATATTAATATATAAACAAATGTGGTCTTGCACACACCTTTTTGTGGTTTTTACCTCACCTGGGCTGACAGCTTTTCTAATAGAAAAACCCCGTGGGGATCTGGGTTGTTAGAATAGATCCTCAGCACCCCCTAGCTTGTTGTAAAAGGCGACTAAATGGGGTGGTCCTTCGGAGGAGACCGCAAAAACCGAGGCCCCTTGTCACAGCAGGTGTGGCACGTTAACGATCCCTCCCTGCTCAAAGGCCATAAGCGCCGAGCATAGGCCTAAATTTGCAGCCCTTCACCGGCAATGGTGACGTCTCCATATGAGTGAAAGATTCTCGAGCGGGACATTAAACAATATATAATCAATCAATCAATCTAATAGAAAATTAGTCAGTAATCCATCGGTCAGCTTTGAAAATTTTTTGACTGCTTTTTAAAACCCATGAGACCATTTTTAATCAAACTTGATTTCTTTGGTGAAGGGTGACCAAATGTTTCAGTGAAAGACCACACCTCCTCCCAGAAAGACCACACCTCCTCACAGAAAGACCACACCTCCTCCCAGAAAGACTACACCTCCTCCCAGAAAAAAAAAAAACAACGATACTGTAAGTTTTTTTAAA
This sequence comes from Ostrea denselamellosa, assembly GCA_024699665.1. Lineage (NCBI taxonomy): Eukaryota > Metazoa > Mollusca > Bivalvia > Ostreida > Ostreidae > Ostrea > Ostrea denselamellosa. The sequence goes on along the minus strand of JAMZEH010000030.1, from coordinate 2,600,665 downwards.
AAAAAAAAGGACTGCTGAAATAGAAAAGGCATTACCTTGACAGAGGGTTTCTTTTAAGTAATGAAGATTAATCAATGATCCATTGAACCAAGATGTGGCCAGAATAGGGGGTCAGAAATTTTATACAACTTAATCACGGGTGGCATTGTGGATCAGCCCTTTGGATGAATATCACTCACACACACTATGAATCGAATAAATAGTATTTTCCCAGTATACATGCATTCATATCAGCTTTAATTGGTCAATTGATGTATTTTAATTCTCAAAGCCTTTGCCCCGTTTTTAATGTTTATATGATTATTTAAGGATTCACAAGCAATTTTTGTTTTTTGTTCACAGATTTGGAAGAGATTCCCAATTCAACTCAATGATGTGATGTCAACTGGCATTTATATTGTAGCAAATATTCTGACCCCTCAAACGCACACAAGATTTCAAGATGTCCTTGGAGGACAGAAATGATGACCGCACTACTGAAGAGATAGACAACTCAGACGATGAAGAGGAAAATTCAAGAGAGAGTGTCAGTAGTTCTCAGTACAAAAGTGGCGAAGAATCAGATGACTCAAATGAAAGTGGTGAAGAATCAGATGATTCAAACAAAGGGAGCCACAGCTCTGATTCAGAAATTGACAGTGACCAGCTTTCAAATGAGAGCATGTCTCGTGTGTGTGTTAAAAAATCTGCAAAAAACATGTCCTCAAAGAAAAGAAGGTCTGCACGCGATTCAGATTATATTTTGGAGGAAACGAATTCCAAGGAAAAGCCTTTTATTTGTTCTTTATGCAATAAAACCTACTGCTCATCCTCAAACTTGAAAAATCATATGAGAGTCCACACTGGTGAAAAGCACCCCTACCTTTACAAGTGTCATCTTTGTCCAAAAGAATATGTCAAAACGTCAACCCTGAGAATTCATTTCCGTAGGAAACATCCCGATTCTAAGGAAAAACCATTTAAATGTGTTGCCTGCGGAGAATCCTTTTTTCGTCTTTGTGAACACAATCGTCATTTAAGAAAGCATAAAAATTACAAGCCATTTAAATGCGACTTATGTGAAAAGGGATTTGGTCGGGAATCGAGCTTGAAACTTCATGTACTGATTCATACGCAGAGCCGACCTTTCAGTTGTGACTTGTGTGGCAGGGCTTTTATGTATGAACAGCAACTGCTTCAACATCGAAAATCAAACTGCTTAAAAAAGTTTATCTGTGACGTATGTTCAAGGGTTCTGTCGACCAAACAGAGTTTAGTTCTACACAAGATAACTCATACCAATGAGCGAAACTTTCCCTGTGAAGTGTGCGAGAAAAAATTCCGTGCATCAGATGCTCTCCGTCGCCACATGAGGATTCACACTGGAGAGAAGCCTTATAAATGTGAGGTGTGTGGTATGAAATTTATTCGCAAGTATAATGTTACCAAACACATGACAACACACACTGGAATTAAACTGTATCTTTGTGATATTTGTGGGAAGGACTTTAACTCGGTAACTTACTTCAAAACACATATGAGGACACATACGGGCGAACGTCCCTATGCATGCGACACCTGTGGTAAAACGTTTTTGCAACATTCACATTTGAGGAGGCACGAGATGATCCACACAGGGCTGAAACCCTATACCTGTATGGATTGTGGAAAGGCATTCAATCAGCTGATCAATCTGAAAACTCATGAAAAAACTCACACACGCGATGAATACACTGAGTCCAAAGGTTGTAGGAAAACTGTGTGATGTACAGGCCCATAACTTGTTATCAAACTCGTGCTTTATGTGGATGTCAGCAGGATTTGTCAATTAATAAAATTAACAAATACAAGCGAAAGTTTAATTTAATTTGGGAATTACTGCTATAATGTGATCATTTTAATGCTTTTGGTCTTATAATACATTACATATAATGTATCTAATATATTTGATGTTATATATATACTAGATGTTAAAATATAAATACATGTGTTTATGCACACTTGATGTTAAACATTCACTGTTATGTCCTGGTTTAGAATCTGACACCTATGAAATTGTGAGAGTGCATCGTGAATACTATGCTGGTGTGACACGTTACAGTTCATAACCTCATGTATTTTCAAAAAATGATGTTTATATTTCTTATATTTACATTCAAATTACATTCATTTCTTTTGAGAATTCCCAGCCATAAAAATAGATATTCTACATTATCTGTATTCATGCGTGCATTTTTCCACAACTGCAATGCACTCATTAGGAAATGGCTATCATTACATCTTGTAAGTATATCAAAGGCATATACATATATACGTGATGTCAGTTGGCTACCAGAGGTGTAAAGTATATGGTACTTTTGTTCTACATATAGGCACATGTATTTTAATATTGGCCCTTATCTGTGTGTGTATTATACATGATTTGAGGTAACTCCAAGTTCAAGGGACCTTGTTTAAAGGTTGAGTCACATCTGGAAATAAAAGGTCCAACCAATATGGTTCAGATTTTATTGTAGCCAGATTGCATATTTACAACATATGAGATCTGATAAAAGATGTTTAGGAAGGAATTACCTGTACAGTAATGATGGAAGATAAATCACACAAACACACCCACATCACATACAAACACACCCACATCACACATACAAACACACCAACATTACACATACAAACACACCGACATCACACAGACAAACACATCATACAAACACACCGACATCACACATACAAACACACCAACATCACACATACAAACGCACCCACATCACACAGACAAACACACCCACATCACACATACAAACACACCCACATCACACATACAAACACATCCACATCACACAGACAAACACACCCACATCACACATACAAACACATCCACATCACACATACAAACACACCCACATCACACATACAAACACACCAACATCACACATACAAACGCACCCACATCACACAGACAAACACATCCACATCACACAGACAAACACATCCACATCACACAGACAAACACATCCACATCACACAGACAAACACATCCACATCATACAAACACACCGACATCACACATACAAACACACCCACATCACATAAACACCATCACACAAACATACTCACATTACACACACAAACACACCGACATCACACATACAAACACACCCACATCACACATACAAACACATCCACATCACACAGACAAACACACCCACATCACACATATAAACACACCCACATCACACATACAAACACACCCACATCACACATATAAACACATCCACATCACACAGACAAACACACCCACATCACACATATAAACACACCCACATCACACATACAAACACACCCACATCACACATACAAACGCACCAACATCACACATACAAATGCACCCACATCACACATACAAACACACCCACATCACACATACAAACACATCCACATCACACATATAAACACACCCACATCACACATACAAACACACCTACATCACACATACAAACACACCCACATCACACATACAAACACACCCACATCACACATACAAACACACTACATCGCACATTTAAACACACCTACATCACACATACAAACACACCCACATCACACATACAAACACACCAACATCACACATACAAACGCACCCACATCACACAGACAAACACATCCACATCACACAGACAAACACATCCACATCACACAGACAAACACATCCACATCACACAGACAAACACATCCACATCATACAAACACACCGACATCACACATACAAACACACCCACATCACATAAACACCATCACACAAACATACTCACATTACACACACAAACACACCGACATCACACATACAAACACACCCACATCACACATACAAACACATCCACATCACACAGACAAACACACCCACATCACACATATAAACCCACCCACATCACACATACAAACACACCCACATCACACATACAAACACATCCACATCACACAGACAAACACACCCACATCACACATATAAACACACCCACATCACACATACAAACACACCCACATCACACATACAAACGCACCAACATCACACATACAAATGCACCCACATCACACATACAAACACACCCACATCACACATACAAACACATCCACATCACACAGACAAACACACCCACATCACACATATAAACACACCCACATCACACATACAAACACACCTACATCACACATACAAACACACCCACATCACACATACAAACACACCCACATCACACATACAAACACACTACATCGCACATTTAAACACACCTACATCACACATACAAACACACATACAAACACACCCACATCACACATACAAACACACATACATCACACATACAAACACACATACATCACACATACAAACACACCCACATCAAAATACATCCACATCACACAGACAAACACACCCACATCACACATACAAACACATCCACATCACACAAACACACCCACATCACACATATAAACACACCCACATCACACATACAAACACACCCACATCACACATACAAACACACCAAGATCACACATACAAATGCACCCACATCACACATACAAACACACCCACATCACACATACAAACACATCCACATCACACAGACAAACACACCCACATCACACATACAAACACACCCACATCACACATACAAACACACCAAGATCACACATACAAATGCACCCACATCACACATACAAACACACCCACATCACACATACAAACACATCCACATCACACAGACAAACACACCCACATCACACATATAAACACACCCACATCACACATACAAACACACCTACATCACACATACAAACACACCCACATCACACATACAAACACACCCACATCACACATACAAACACACTACATCGCACATATAAACACACCTACATCACACAGACAAACACACCCACATCACACATACAAACACACCCACATCACACATACAAACACACATACATCACACATACAAACACACCCACATCACACATACAAACACACATACATCACACATACAAACACACCCACATCAAAATACATCCACATCACACAGACAAACACAGCACACATACAAACACACCCACATCATACATACAAACGCACCCACATCGAAACATACCGACATCCCACATACAAACACACCCAGTTTTGTTTAGTTTATTCAATCAAACCATATTATGGTACATGAGGAACATATATATACATTTACAAATATACAATTGTCAGAGGTATATAAGAGATAATATGTACGATAAATGTAGGAAATATACAGAGCATCAAGAAGAAAAATTTGAGGCATGAAGGACAGACTATCCAACTATATATCATAAATTTTGGACATAGTTTTTTCAGTGATGTACAGTTATTATTCGACATAAGTTCGGAAAACTTCATTATATTGGGTGATCTACAATATTTAGTATGCAAGTACTTTTTCCTTAGATTAATTAACTCTTTATATTCAAGAATATAATGAAACTCGTCAGCAATATGTCCCGAGTTACATAATTTGCAAACTCTTTCATTGAGAGAGATATTGTACCATCTCCCATTTCTAACGGGAGATGATGATTTGAAGTTCGAAATTTCATGAACATATTTCTAAGTTTGTTTGGCAATATATTAATATAATTTTCAAAACAGAAGCTGGTTTTAAATATTCTGTATATCTGGCCTTTTGATGAGTCGTGAATATCAATGAACCATTTTTGAATAAATAGGTCTTGTATCTTAATCTTTGTTTAACAACAGCCGAAATCCATATAATATTTACAAAATTTTGTTCAGACCAGATATAAGAGAACCCACATATATCTAACACTTTCTTGATACACAAGATCCAAGAATTTGACATATATTCACTCTTATGATGTATGAGTAGATACCTGTATAAAATCTTCACAATTGTATTTTCTGGACAAATAAACAATTTTCCCAGTATGATATCCTTGTATATATATTGATATATAAAGGATAACGTCCTGTTTCACCGTATACCATGTAAGATGGGGTGCTACTTTTTAAATTAAAGATAAACTTTAAAAATTTCAAATGTACACGCTCAGTCATGTCTAAATTTTCAAAACCCCAAATTTCGCATCCATGCAATAATACTGGAGCAACAATCTTATCAAACAAAGCAATCTGACAGTCGACTGGTAGGTTAAATTGTCTTATTTTTCTGATTACACCATACATTGCTTTCTGTGCTTGTTCACACAGATGTTTCTTTGCTTTGAGAAAAGACCCTGATCTAGAAAAAATAATACCCAAGTATTTAAATTCTTGACATTTGCTATAGCAACATCATTATAACAAAAACATTTTTTGGTATCCTTCCTCTATAACCTATCAGTATATTTGTTTTATCTGTATTGACTTGTAGTTTCCATTGATTACAATATAAGTAAAATTCATTTAATGCTCTTTGGAGATCATCTGCTGTCTCAGCCATAATTACTGTATCATCAGCATAAAACAAGATAGACAGTTTCAAGTACAAAAACAATTCATTCTCTACGGATGTAGTAATGCTTTGAAGACCCACGATGTTTTTATCCGCTGAAAAATTTTCTGGATCATTATTATACAGGGAAAACAAAACAGAGACAAATTTTCACCTTGTCGTACACCTACATTACAGCTTATCAAATCAGACGATATACCATTCATATTGATGAAAGATTTTATTCCCCGGTACATATTCTTGATGTAAGTACATTTTCCATCAATACCATTTTTCAACATTTTATACCATAAACCGCTTCTCCATACGGTATCAAAAGCTTGTTTAAAGTCAATAAAGGCGCAGAATAATTTTTGTTTTTTTGCTTCCTTAGAGTTTCTGATAAGATATTCAGTGTTAAAATATGATCTAAGGTAGAATAACCCTTTCTAAAGCCAGTTTGGCTTTGACTAATAAGATTTATTTCTGCTGCGTATGCCTCCAGCCGAGTGTTCAATATACTTGTGAAGAGTTTGCCAAGACAGTTTATCGATAATGTTGTTGGGAGATAAGTTTCAGGTAATGTGGGGTCACCTTTGTTTATGTAGATAAGTTTCACAATTCCAATTAACCACTCGTCTGAGACAATGCTACTATCAAAAATAATATTAAACAAATTTATGGTACATTGCAATCATGGAACAGATATGTTCACTTAACACTTTGTCGTATCCAGCTGCTTTATTATTTTTCAATTTCTTTACTACAGCCATAATTTCATCTACATTTATTTCAGAATTAAGAAAATCATCGCAAATTTCATCTGTAACGTTTCTTAGACCTTCATGATTTCCTCCCACAAAGGGCTCATCCTCGCTTTCATCAATACCTTTTAAAAACGTATACATGGCATTATATCGACCGCACATTTTTGTCCCTGTTGAATGAGTTAAGAATTTTCTACAGCGTTAGTATCTACCTTCTTACAGAAATCTGCCACTTTACCTGCGGACCATAGTTTCACACTTGACTGGTTTCCACAACGATAAAACGAAAACGACATTGGGCTATGTACATCAGAATAAAGATTACAAAAATTGATAATATCAAACTCTTTTAAAATTTCAAAGACATGGACACTGGCTATAACACAGTCAACAGTGCTACTGTTTTTACAAGTTAATTTACCTATGTTTTAATCATTGCCTGCACGGCCATTTACAATATACATTTCACCATTTTTACAAAGTTCAACTACCGTATAACCATAACTGTTAATAGTGTAATCCTGTACAGTTCTCTCTATATATTCATGGTATTTATCAAATATCAGTGCCCTCTCAGCAGTATCTGGTTGTAGAACATCTTCACAATTGTTACATGTAATGTTTGTTAAATAATTGTCAGACATAAAATAGTCACGTAGGTGCCCTACTCTAGCATTAAAGTCACCCACAAGAAAAATATTTTCATAATCATTGAATGTATAAGTTATTTCATATTCGATGTCTAAAAATCAACCAGGAGAGGAATATTTAATACTCTCTGGGGGAATATAAACTACCCCACATATCACATCCTCACTAGTATTCAGTAAGATTTAGCTTAATTTAAACCAGAGAACATATTTACACTCGGTATTTATGATATTTACATATTTTACAATTTCATCTTTCACTAGTAACATGACACCACCTGAACGGGTATTAATAAGTTTTCTTCTGTTTTTCATACATGTTACATAACCTCGTATCGGTGTCATCTGTTTTGGTCTCAGTCCCATTATATTGCAGTTTATGATCAGCTTTTCAAATTCTTCACAGTTTAGTTTGTTTTTTATTCCACACACGTTTAGTGATAAGAATCGTAAGTCACTGTAGCCGCTGTAGAAGTCTGTACCTCGGCGTGTTCCTATTTTCGATCCGGAGTGGATGCCTGCCGTGCCCTCGTCGATGGGTTTGACAGTCTGTGTGCGGTTCCGCTCGGTTGATCATTCAAAGCTGCTCGCGTTTGGTGATCAGAGTCAGTATGGGAGGTGGATCCTTTGGGAGGGGTGTACAGCTCACCGTTTATATAAAGAGCATCTTGTACCAGATTCGTGCGTTTATGATATTTCTTGGCTTGTCTCATGACCGGGTATAATTTCTTTTTCCGTTCTTCGATTTCGGGAGGAACTTCATCGTTCAACTTGATCCATGTTCCATGCAACTTCTTTGGGGCACTGATGCGAATTAAACTCCCTGTCCTTGAAGTATGTGAATTTCGCAACTATGTTCCGCGGATATTCACTAAATTCGTTCCATGATTGATTGATTGATTATATATTGTTTAACGTCCCGCTCGAGAATCCTTCACTCATATGAAGACGTCCCCATTGCAGGTGAAGGGCTGCAAAATTTAGGCCTATGCTCGGCGCTTATGGGCTTTGAGCAGGGAGGGATCTTTAACGTGCCACACCTGCTGTGACACAGGGCCTCGATTTTTGCAGTCTCATCCGAAGGACAGCCCCATTTAGTCGTCTTTTACGACAAGCTAGGGGTGCTGAGGATCTATTCTAACAACCCGGATCCCCAAGGGGTAAATTCATTCCACTTGCCGATTCTGTGCACACACTCAAATGAAATTTCGTAGTCTAATTTGAAGTTTTGCTGGGGAAAATCCTGTAAAACTGTCAAAGTATCTTCTTGGTCTTCTTCACGGATCCCAGAGAACACTAGATTGTCTCTCATGGAGTGAGCTTTCAGGTCTATCACAGAATGCTGTAGTTTTTTATTATCCTCCTTCATTATTTTGAGGTCCGCTGTCATCCTGGTTTCGACTTGAGAATGTTGTTCCAAACTTTTTTTGTTGCTGGATATGGACTTCTTATTTGTCTCAGAAGTTTCTTTGTCGGTGTCAGAAAGGTTACCTAAAGCACTCATATTGGACTCTAGTCCTAGGAAATCAACTTTGACACTTTTCACCTCTTGATCTAAGTGTGTTACGTGCGACTCCATGGCACTGAGGGAACCTTGAATAAAATTTAAAGTTGTCATTTGTTTCTCTATCTCAGTCAGTCTCGTTTTTAAGGACGTATTCTTGAGTTCAATGTTAGAGAGTTTGGAGTTCATCTGCATTAGAAGAGAATGTATTGATCTCAGTGTAACAGCACTCTCAGAGTTTTCACTATTGTCACCATGCATCTCGCCGTAAATGACAGAATGACTCTCTGACAATAATTTCGTAGTGTCACTTACTGACATGATCTTCTTACCACGATGGTGAACTGAACATGGACAATATCACTGTAAAAATCTGTCAGGTAATCGCCACACACAGCCTGCAACTCCAGACGTGTCACTTCTGTAGCTGAGTTAAACTCATGAACGCAGTCGTTTCATGTTCAATTGAAATTACTGTCTAAACTCACTATTTGCACATTTATAACACAGGAACAGTTGATTGTTGCACTGCTGAATCATCTGTACAAAGTTAGACTAAAGACTAGTGATTGTTGATTCATAACAGACAAGAAATTTCAAAATTTATCGTAGCTCGTTCGCAAGGCAACTTACTATGTTGGTGACCTCTGACCTCCTGTCTCTCATCACACAAACACACCTTCATCACACATACAAACACACCCACATCACACATACATACACACCAATATTATACACCTTGCACATACAAACACACATGCATTAAAAGTTGATTTGGCACCGTTAGTTATAATCAGAATAACACATTCCATAAACAAAATGTCTTGGTGCCAACACTTTCTCAAGGTTCTTCAGGCAGTTCACAAAAGTTGTTTAGAGCTCAGCATCTTTGTTATGACATCAGCATGAGTCTTTTATGACATCACAATAATGATTCAATATTATTTAGGATTCTCAACAATTTTAGTCTTAGACATACCTGCACATATTTGATGACAAAATACCATTGTTAAGCTGAACTAATAAAAGGTCAATCATTTCTAGCAAAGCTTGGGTTAAATTATCATATAATGGTCATCTTTGGCTCCATGAGCAATTTTATTTTTCAGCCCACATTTTAAAAATACTAATAATTTGAATTACCACCCTTGTTTAAGTTGGCAAAATGTTTACTTCTTGGGGTATGGGCCCTCAGATAGATTTGTCTCTCTACCGGTGCGGCACATTGCATGGTAGATTAGATTTTCAGAATACAGTTCATGCTGAAATTGACTTTTGAGTATTTCATTATTTATTTCTCCAGACTTTAAAGTTATGGATTGCAATAAACATGGTTACAAGCACTAGCAGTAAATGAGAGAGACAGAGAATAAAAATGATTGAATATACTCAACAACTTTCTTTACTTATTCTGGAGTATAAACACACACAAAATGTACATCATTCAAAATTTTATATTTCAACAGATAATTAATTGCACACATACATTTTTCAGGATTAAATTATTCAAAATAAATATAGCATTAGCTCAAAGAAGTTGTCATGAAACAGAAGTCATACACTACTTGAAAGTTCATAGGAATGCGGCATTTCCTGTGCAGGTATTTCAAGTGTTTCACAGTTAGGTTGTTCACCATTATGTAGTCCAAGGTCAACTTGTTCACAGTTATATGATCCACAGTGAGGCTTTTTGTTGCCATGCGTTTTTTTCATATGTCGCCATTTGTGACTAGAACTTCCAAATGTCATATGACAAAGGCTGCATTTAAATGGTTCTTCTCCTGTGTGAATTCTTCTGTGTTCTTGAAGATTCAGTTTTTGTTTGAAAGTTTTTCTGCAAAACTCACAAGTGTGAGGCTTGTCTTTGTTGTGGATGTGGGTGTGTCTCCCAAGCTCATACAGATTTCTGAAGACTTTTCCACATACTTCACAAGGGTGAGGTTTTTTGGTGGAGTGTGTTCGTGAGATGTGGGTCTGCAAATCAGATGACTGGACGAAATTTTTCCCACAAATTTCACACTTATATGGCTTAGTCCCACTGTGAATCAACATGTGGCTTCGTAACTTTGTCTGCCAAATAAACGCCTTTCCACAAATTTCACATTTATGAGGTTTGTCACCTCTGTGTACCTTCATGTGACTCAAAAGGTTACAGGACTGAGTAAATCCCTTTCCGCAAAGTTTGCACTCGAATGGTTTTTCACCTGTGTGAATTAGAAAATGTGACCGGAGGGAACTAAGCTCCCGAAAATCTTTTCCACATACATCACATTTATACAACTTTTCCCCTGTATGGACTTTCATATGGCGACGAGCATTCTTAATATGGCTAAACACTTTCCCGCAAATATTGCAAGAAAAGGGTTTTTCGCCTGTGTGTATTCTCATGTGTTGGCGGTTTTCATGAACTGTGCTGAAGGCTTTGTCGCACATTTCACATTTATATGGCCGTTCTCCAGTGTGAGTCCTCATGTGTTGCCGTTTTACAAACAGTGTTCCAAATGATTTTAAACAAATGTCACATTGATATGGCTTGTAATCTGGATGTGCTTTAAGATGAGTTTCAATTTCTCCTATTTTCTGAAACTCTTCCGCACATACATGGCATTTGAAAGGCTTGTCTTCTGCAGAGCTTTCCACCTTGCCATTACCTTTTACTGTTATCGCAACATCACCACGTATTTCAGAAATCCCATTTTGTTCATTTGCTTTGGATTCAGCCATGGCAGGTGTTGTTCTGATATCTAAGAATTTCCAGACCTTTTTAGTTTTCTGTCATCTGAAACAAAACAATTACAAATAATGGGAATTAATGAATTAAAAAAAAATGACACTAAGAGAGATAGAGTATATAATGTATGTATATTGTATAATAAATAATTTGTACTTTATGTCAAAAGTACATGTATGTCGTGCCGTTATAAATGTGCTGTATAAATAAAATCATTATCTATCTGTCTATTTATCTATCTTATCTATCTATTGCCGAAAATACTTTTCAAAGAACGAGAGTAATTTTTATTCATTTTGTACAATATCAAGTAAAATGGGGCGCAGTTTATTATAAACTACCATAAACTGTCTCATCTTACTTGATATCATATAAAATGAGTAAAGATTACTTTCATTCCTTATAATTTAATTAACTGAGTTTGATATCATTTGATGAATAATTTTAAAGAAACGATGAAATTTACATGACACAGACAAATATTGCCTTGGCAACAAAATGGAAACAGATAAGCCAAACGTATTCTGACAACAATCCTAGGACTTCACACAGCGGGACTAAATGGCAACTTTGTTTTTACGAGGTAAACAATGTTGATAAAGTCAAACATACAAATTGAATTGCATGTTACCAGTAAAATTATATACACAGGTGGTATATGCTGTCATATGCTGTAAGTATCACTAATGTACTAAATAACTGTTAATCTGATTCTAAATATCACTAATGTACAGATGGCAACAAATTTATAGGCTCCCAGCATGCATAATAAACATCCATGGAATGAATTTAACATTATTTGGCTATATCCTGCCAGAATCCGTGGAATGAATGCTATAGCCTGCCAGCGTGCATTATAAAAATTATGAATTTAACATTATATGTTCATAAGCATATAACTTTGTACACATCACACACACTAATAAATGACAACTTCAAGTTCTAAAGAGGAACCCGACAACTTGTGTAAACAATCAGCACTTCAAGGTATTGAGAGTAAGCTATGTGTATCTTCATGTTTAAAGGGATTGCTGAACAAATCTTATTTGTATAGGGGGAAAATCTTGACTGCAGATCACAAGGAGAGTTAACTTGACTGTGAGATCACAATGAGAGTTAACTTGACTGTGAGATGTCTTACAAGTGTGAGGACATTTAAGGATGGAGGAATGTGGCTGTCAGCTGGGTTCAATCGTCTGTGACCAGTTAGCTCTGTTGGTAGACCACCTGACTAGAGAGTCAGGGGGCTTCGGGTTCGAATATCAGTCTGATCCGTTGCATTTTCTCCCTTCCCGTTACAAATGTAAACAGATTACAGCTGATTGAGTATCACCAGTATTAGATTTACCTGTGTATCTTCAATGTTGCTTTAGCTTATTTAACAGTCCTTTATTGCAAACAAATAAAATGAAGACAGATCATTACTATGATTGTCGTTACATTTCATCGGAAATACTACGAGCTTCCTATTTAAAAATAGGTTCCGACACTAGAACGATATCCGGAATATTGCAACCGAGTAAAAGGTGAAATAAGAATATGAAGGTGATTTTGTGTTAAATTTACTTGACTCAACTCATTAGCATTTATACTTTTATGATTTATATGTAACACGGGGCAAAAAATTCACCACAATTTGGCCCCGTCCATAAGTTTTGTGGGCGAAAGAGGATACAGTTAAATAATTTAGATTGTCTTTGTATATTGTTAAAAACATTTTATTAATTTCTTTGGAGACAAGTATAACCCACTACTCTGATATGTAAAAAAAAATTGAATAAAAGATCAAATAATTTTTTTTTTTTTTTTTTTTTTTTACCAGAAGCTGTTTGAACTCAGTAGGTAGCTCTATACAAAAGACGGCATCACGTGATTCGGATGCACTGTCTGCTGTTTTAGGAACATAAACGCGCTTTAGATGTCTTGTAATTTCAACGGAGTGTTTTTAAGGAGAGCCAAATTAACATAAACTCGAATAAATAAAGATATCTTTATTTATTTGAAGATATCATTAATTCAATTATTGCTCTCATTAATTGAATCAATATACGCATCAAATCAATTATTGCTCGCGTCAATTGAATTGATGCGCGCTTCTATTCAATTATTGCTCTCATTAATTCAATGAATTAATGCGCACATCAACAGAACTGATGGGAGCAGTAATTGATTTGATTCAATCATTCCTCTCATCAATTCAGTTAATGAGAGCATCAATGTGGTGGAAATATTGCTCGCAAAAATTACTTTAGGGCTCGGTATAAATGATTTAATGATCTCTGTAATCAATTGAAGATATCCTTATATATGCGGAATTCTTTTACCGAGAGCTATGATTCAATTAAAGATAATTAATTCGATTGTGGCTATGTTGAATTGAAGATATCTTTAATTATACAGTCTCTCTCTCTCTCTCTCTCTCTCTCTCTCTCTCTCTCTTTATTTCCAATACATACAAGCCTAGATATTTATGATATTTTTCTTCAAGGTAATTCTATCAAGAAATAAAGAAACTAAACCTACCAGAAGTATCGATCCTAGGCCCAAGAAGAAGGTGAGGGGGGGGGGGGGCTTTCTCTATTTTTTGTGAGCATTTATGACATATATTTAGTATATCATAACATAATTAAGGTTTGACGGTTAACAGTTTGAAATTTTCGTATTTACCTGAAAATGTACTTACTTCTAATTTTATTTATCGGCGGTGTCTATGATCGAAAAAGCATTAGCAGTATCAATTAAAAAATATATCAATAACTCCTCAATAATCCTCGGGTTTCGCGATATACCATATTTCTAACTGCTTGGCTGTCTTTAAGTGTTTAATAAAGTTCCTAGTCATATTAGATAAAAGTCTATAGTTCATAATTATGTTCATTTCATACCATTGCTTCATCATAATATTTCAGATAACTGAAAAATTGTTGAGCGTGGAGGAAAACAACCAATCAATCGATCATCATAATAAAAGTTTAGGGAAAAAACGATCTTTTGGATCAAACATCGTAATTGAAGGCGAGTACTGTTTTTGACAGAAAAACAAAATTAATATCTTCTCGAGGCAAATAGAGAGAAAGGTTAAGTTTACATGGAAATCCTGCAAAAATGTTCTCATTAAGAAGACGGCAAATGACATTCAAACCTTCTAAATTCTATCCTCGGGATCAACATGTACATTAGAAATTGACAGATTGTCTATATCATTTTCATTAATATGATGATAGTTCTACCGGTAGGACGACCGGACGTTGTAGCTCCTATGACGTAACGCTCCTTCGCCAAACGCTCGGCAATTAGATTGATTGATAGTTGTTTTCCGCCACACTCAACCATTTTCAGCTATCTCTTGGAGTCCAGTTTTTTTTTATTGGTGGAGGAGAGTACCTAGACACAATGTAACCAGCAAGAGACCACCGACCTTCCGAAAGTAAACTGGCAAACTTTCTGACACATATCGGCGTGAGTGAGAATCGAACCCGCTCCTGACTGAAGATGATAGGCCTTGTGATTTTGAGCGCGATGCTGTAACCACTCAGCCACGGAGGTCCTCATCTAATTAAAATAATAATTATTTAATTAAAGTAATAATCATCTAATTGAAGAACTAACTGAAGAAATGATCATCTATTCAAAGTATGCACTCAGCCACAGGTCTTATTCTGATGATATACACATATATAGGTAGAAAAAGATTTGTTTAAATTTCAAAGTCACCCTGAATCAAACTGAGCAAATTTTGATAGTTAAATGGTTCCTTTATGTAGAATGGTATTTCCCCTTAATTTTCTTATTGATGACACAATTATTCGATATGTTACAAAGTGTTTTAAAATACGTATGTCACAACAACACAACAACAACAACAACAACATTATTTATTCTCAAATAATTACAACATGTGAATTGTAGAGAAGAAAATCGCAATATCTAATACAATATGGAACATCTCAGTCACCCTACTGTTACCGTCCTACGACTGGTAGCTCAGTTACCTCATATGCCTTAACATATCATACTTTTGGTAGCTTAGATTACAAATTTATCAAAATGGCCAACTTGAAATTCATTTGTTAAACAAATACAGTTTTTGTTACTAAATTGCAATTACATTACTATATATGACTTGGTCACTGCCACCTTTTCCCCCTCCCCCCCAAAAAGAAATCGAAGCATAGCCTGATAAAATATTTGAATTAATTTTTATTAACATAAATATTCCGATTGGTCACTGAAGCTTTTTCGAAAATACTAAAATCTTTATAATGTTAACGTCGCCATTAAGTTTATTTTTGGCATGAATAAAAGGGAAAAAATAAAACTATGTACAATGTATTTTGTAAATCATGGCCAGTTTCAGTCACAATAATAATCATTTGCCAATCAGAGTTGGTGTTGAGTTCATAGAACAGATATTTTCACACAGTAGCGTGATTAAACACAGTAGCGTGATTAAACACAGTAGCGAGATTAAACACAGTAGCGTGAGTAAACACAGTAGCGTGATTAAACACAGTAGCGTGATTAACAGT
The DNA here is from genome assembly GCA_024699665.1 of Ostrea denselamellosa. Taxonomy (NCBI): domain Eukaryota; kingdom Metazoa; phylum Mollusca; class Bivalvia; order Ostreida; family Ostreidae; genus Ostrea; species Ostrea denselamellosa. The sequence continues at coordinate 2,584,035 of JAMZEH010000030.1, read as the reverse complement.
AGCGTGATTAACAGTAGCGTGATTAAACACAGTAGCGTGATTAACAGTAGCGTGATTAAACACAGTAGCGTGATTAACAGTAGCGTGATTAACAGTAGCGTGATTAAACACAATAGCGTGATTAAACACAATAGCGTGATTAAGCACAGTAGCGTGATTAAACACAGTAGGGTGATTAAACACAGTAGCGTGATTAACAGTAGCGTGATTAAACACAGTAGCGTGATTAAACACAGTGGCGTGATTAAACACAGTAGGGTGATTAAACACAGTAGCGTGATTAAACACAGTGGCGTGATTATCAGTAGCGTGATTAAACACAGTGGCGTGATTATCAGTAGCGTGATTAAACACAGTGGCGTGATTAAACACAGTAGGGTGATTAAACACAGTAGGGTGATTAAACACAGTAGCGAGTAGGGTGATTAAACACAGTAGCGTGATTAAACAGTAGCGTGATTAAACACAGTAGCGTGATTAAACACAGTAGCGTGATTAAGAAGTGAAACTAAAATCGGTTGGTGTCTTCGCTTTCAAGAAAGTATTCATCTTATTTCGTATTATTTAAATTTGCTGGTTTCGATATCAAGCTCTAAGATATCGTTTGCATTTAACCATTCTGTGATAGAAAATGTTTAATTTTCCCATACATATGACAATCCACACTCATTTAAATCACTTTCTCCATGAGCTTTTGTTGTCTCTACAAGCAAGTGAATAAATCTCCATGAGCTTTTGTTGTTTCTACAAGCAAGTGAATAAATTTTTCTTAAAAATTTGCTATTATCTGATAAAACATTTTTGACAAAGATATGACAATTTTTTGTTTTAATACTTTACATAGACATAATATGACTTCCAAGTTCTCCATAAATGAAATAATTTGGAGTGTTTTGATTTAATATTTAAGTATGTTTTTACAGTATCGAATATTACCCGTGTGATCCGGGTTAGAATAAGTCCTCAGTACTCCTTGCTTGTAATAAGAAGCGACTAAATGGGGCGGTCCTTCGGATGAGACCGCATAAACTGAGGCCCCGTGTTACAGCAGGTGTGGCACGATAAAGATCCCTCCCTGGTCAAAGGCTCGAAGCACTGACGATAGGCCTAAAATCGCAATGGTGACGTCTCCATATGAGTGAAGGAGTCTCGAGAAGGTCGTTAAACAACATACAATCAATTAATCAACGTTTAAATGATATGTCATTAGTAGTACGTGATACGTCATTAATGGTAGCCCCTTGGGATCCCGGTTGTTAGAATAGATACTCAGTACCCCTTTCTTGTCGTAAGAGGCGACTGAATGGGGCGGTCCTTCGGATGAGACCGCAAAAACCGAGGCCCCGTGTCACAGCAGATGTGGCACGTTAAAGACCTCTCCCTCTCACAATTTACCCATACTTACAGCTTTTAGATATAAAACAAGAATTTAAAGTTAGATTCTTTTTCATATTCAAAAGCACACTTTAAGTCCAATGACAATATCCGTAGGAAATTTATATCGCATACAATTTTTCTTGAGATATGTCGTTAACTTCCCTTATCTATGTAGCAATATTCCATTATCTCTTACATATGGTGTTTATGTCTCCCAAATGATTCAATACGCAAGAGCCTGTTCTACATATGATCATTTTGAAGTCGAGGCAGGCTACTGACAAACACATTGATGTTACAGAGATTTGTACAGTCTCATCTAAAGTCAGCATTTCGCAAATTGTATTGTCGTTATAACGATCTAGTTTGCTAATACATCCTTCCATTAGGTTAAATGCTGTCTGGAGTGTTTCACACCAATTGTTAGGCTGTTCATGGCACACTGATTCTGACTGTGGATTACTCCGTTGATCTGATGAAGATATAAGGCTGACAGCTGGTGTGAAAGGTCGATAGGGGATGGCTACTTATCCCAAGTAGATGATCCCACCACTAGTATGTCAAGGAGTCTGTGTTTGCCATCTCTCTGTTTTGTATTTTTTACACGAATTACGCGATTTAATACTGTTTGTTATCCTAGCCTTTTCATATGTTTACTTCGTATATTTAGTAGTTGTACATTTATTGAATATGAAAGTTGCTGGCAGGATATGTGTGATAAAATTCTGACGATTTTACATGTACCATACCTGATGACCATCCACGAAGAACCAAAATCTGGTCAATAATTATTAATTAATTAAAATCCCCCATCTCTTTCTCAATAAACCAAAGTAGGCATGCTGCGCTTGTATACAAAGAATAATCAATAGAAATGTTATGATTTAATGCTTGCAGCATATTGTGTAGTTTTTTTCTTGGTTATTTCTAGTTTATCATTATGTCATATGTAGAATGTATTTGCATAACACATGGATATTATGAATAAGAAAAAAAAATAATAAAAGAAGATAAATTCAACGTAAACAGGATCCTGCACATCTTGTGCGATTCTCAGTCTACAAATACGTCATATTGAAGCACCACCTGCTGCAGTGAGTGTTTTACAAGAAAAGGCTAAGATAATTAACAGTATTCCGTCTCATTATTCCCATAGAAAATACAAATCAGAGAGATGGATAAACACGAACCTCTGGTTATACCAGAGGAGGGATCAGGTGCCTAGGAGGAGTAAGCATCCCCCGTCGACCGGTCACACCCTACGTGAACCCTACAGTTCGATTACGTAAACGGAACAATCCATAGTCAGAATCAGTGTGTCAAGAACGGCCTAACAATTGGTATGAAACACATCAGTCAGCATTTGACTTAATGGTAAGCTGTACTGGCAAACTAGATCGTTATAACGACCATAAAATACAATACATTGTTAGGAAATATGTTGTATGATTGAATAAAATTTGATCCCTTGTGGAGATTGAGTCACACGTTCACAGCCCTTACATCACATAAATTCCATAGTGGACTAACATCCTGGTTTGCCATAAATACAAACAATTCTCCGCATTCCATGCTGTCTTCACAGTCACATTCATATCCACATTCCTTCAGTTTCCCATCGAAGATTCCGTCCTGGATCAAATGACAAAACGTGGAGTCGCCTTGGAAAGGTTCCTTTAAGTCTGTCGAAGGAAAGGACACCTACAAAAGACAATGGACAAACATTAAATCAAACTCTACATACGTCTATTATCTTTTTCTATCGAACAGAAATTTATGGATAAATGAGACAAAAAATATCAATTGTTCAGTCCCTTCCTCAAAACGGGGAATGGGTGATTACATAATCAATTAAAATAACGAACCAAGCAAAATAATACCCAATCTAAAAATACAACACTTCTAAAGAAAACGCTTGGTGGTCATTCGTCTGATATATATATATATATATATATATATATATATATATATATATATACAAAATTGTTAGAAACAAAATGCATACGATGTAAGATTTGGCATATTTACCAGAAGACGTTTTCGTCCTTGAGAATTACATACAATATCATCACCCCTGAACGTAACATTATATTTCTTTGGCTGTATTCTAAGCCAGGAAGTGTTAATTTTCATCCAAAACAATGGCGGAACCTCTCCATTTACCGGTAATGGTAGACAAGTGGTAATATTATTGTCCAGGATTTGATGAATGTTGGATAACATTTGTCCCTTTTTGTCATGTAAAATCTCAGGCTTGTTAACCTGTACGTCACGTTTAGTGGTGACTCCTCTGTTGCTGACCGACAGTGAGTAAGTATCATTGAATCGTACGTTATCGGGACTAAGGGCAATTTCTAGGTCCATCTTTACAGATGAAGTTTTGCCAACTTCATCCCAACTGAGATAGTCCATATTTATGAATCCCCCACTCTCCGAAAGGGAAAATTCAATTGAAGTATTAGCAATATTGTCGGACATTGCAAGGACCACGTTTTCTAATACGAGGGCCGATTTTCTTCCATCCGCGGTTTCTTCCATTAAAACAGTGAAATTCAAAATGTCCGATCTTCCACCAGGGATGCATATATCCAGGGTAAGTATCACGTGACTAAAGGTAAATAAATATTCCAACGAGTTGTCTTCTAATTTGATTCCACAAGTCCCCTTCAAAAGATTCAAGATTACAGTATACTTAGACATTTTGTAATTTTCAATACCACATTCAGTTTCTATCACCCATCCACAAAAAATATTCCTCCCCAATGAATATGCTGGAAATTTTGGAGATTTTGGCAAATGAAGACAATTTGTCAAATATAACAGTTCCAAAATTTCTTTTGATAAAATGATAGAATTGTTGAATGAAATTGCACCTAAATAAATAGCAAAACTTTCAAAATACGCGTATTGCAGGGAATTTAAAGTAAATAAATGGTACTTTGACTTTGTAATACTTACATTTGAAATTATTTCTGTTGCCTCCAGTGTTAATGTACAATTCCAGACTTCTGTGTTATCGATTACTATGTTAATAGTGATGTTGTTATACGAACCCACTGCTGCCATCTCAGAGAGAGCAACCCCTGCTTCAAATTCTATGATGTCATCATCCGTTGTATTTGCCGACCTATAGTAGCCTGCGAAAAGCAGATGCATTTTGGCGGATGATCTATTATTTGGACACGGTATTGTGTTTTCGTGTAGGAGTAAACGAAGAATTCTGAAAATGTCTAAGTGTTGAAGATTACAGAAGGATGTTTCAAACATATATAGCTAAGAAAATAATTTTACTTGATTAATTGATTTATATTGTTTAACGTTCCGCTCGAGAATTTTTTTTACTCATATGGAGGAGACGTCACCATTGCCGGTGAAGGGCTACAAAATTTAGGCCTATGCTCGGCGCTTATGGTCTTTGGGCAGGGAGGGATCTTTATCGTGACACATCTGTACCACGGGACATTGGTTTTCTCGATCTCATTCCACCCCATTTAGTCGCCACCAACGACAAGCAATGGGTACTGAGTATCTATTCTAACAACCAGGATCCGGATATATATTATCCAAAGAAAGTAGGGGATATTGGATTTACAAGGACAATGAAATGCAGATCATGAGGTCAGGAAGGAAACAAATGGCAAAAAAGCATTAGGGAAATATTTGTCAATTTATTTGAAACCCAGTGTACAGTCAGAAAAGGACAGATTCTCCATAGTAAGGGGCGCCACCAACACAGGGTCACACAACAAATTTACTACCATTGTGAAACAGTCAGTAGTGGGTATAACCCCCTCGGTTGGCCAGACAAGCTCGGATTTGGCGTGGCATACTCCTAACGAGACGTCCCAGGTTATTTTGGGGAAGGTTATTCCATTGCTGTTGCAATGCTGCAGTAATTCTTGGAAATTGGCAGGAGGTTTTTGACGTCGGCGTAGCCGCTCTCCAAGCATGTCCCAGACATGCTCGATGTGGGAAAGGTCTGGACTGTATTCTGCTGTTGGAGATAATCTGTAACGATCCTGGCCCTATGACATCTGCCATTGGCATCTTGAAAAATGAAACGGTGGCCGTAAGGACGTGTAAGCGGCACAACATGGCGTGCCAAGATGTTGTTCCTGTTGTACTGCACTGCGACACGTCTAACAACGACATGCAAGTCTGTTATGCCGGCAACAGTGATGCCTCCCCACACCATTACAGATCCACCCCATACCAATCATGTCTAATGACTTGAACGTCATGGAAACGTTCATTACGTCGGAGCCAAACCCTCCTGCGTCTGTCCAGGAAGTCCGCAGTGAACATCGACTCATCTGAGACATTACGTGGTTCCATCGTTGATTATCAAGCGTTGATGATGACGACGGGCCCTAATGTGACGATCCCTTAAACAGGGAGTGACACGAGGACGTCGGGTGTGTAAGTGAAATCTGTGCAGTTGATTCCTGATGCTCTGGCCACTCACTACCAAGCCAGTATACCTTTCAAGTTGAGATCTTATCTGATTTGCTATTACCAGACGATTTCTCAAGGCAATAGTGCGGATGAATTTGTCATGAGCCTGGGTTGTTGCCCTTGGTCGACCGGATTGTGGTCTATCCTGAACAGACCCTGTAGCACGATGTCTGGACCATAATCTGCTGATAACAGACTGGGAAACATTCATTGCCTTGCCACAGTTACCGTCTTGTGCCAACAACCTGTAGCATGCCAACGGCACGTAACCTCTCATTCTGTGTTAGACGGCGAATGGTCTCTGTTTAATTAACGACTTCAACAACTAAACTGATGCTTTCTCTTCAAAATCGTCCTTTAGAGTGGCTCTAACCTTCCAATTCAGAGGCATGCAAATTTGGCACAACACCCTTGATCATCAGTAGCATCCCTTGCAGATCGTGAGAGTGTGATTAATATATTTGGGTGATGAATTTCTTTGGACATGCTTCGTCGTTAAGGAATTATACAACATGGTTTCGTATCCCTTTGTATATGTGAACAGTTTGGTCACAAAATACAGTATCCCCTACCTTTTGTTTAATAGTAAATACAGTGAAACTTCTCTAAACCAGCCAGGTCTCGGACCGAAAATATGGCCGGTTTAGAGGGGTGCCCGGTTTATTGAGTTGATTTACCAATTTTAAATTTCTCACCCAAGTCCCGTTGAAAGGTTTTAAGCTACGATTTATGTTTTATAAGTTTGATTTTACAACTTAGTGATAGCTCAACACGTTGTCACTTTGCTGGATGATACATGATTAATACAGAGATTTACAGACTAGCAGTATTTATGTAGAAACATAGCTTATATGTTAATAAAGAAAACAAACAAATCTATTTGGGAGATACCACAAGCAGTAATTGCTGTAATTAATACACAGAGTAGGCACTGTTCACTTTGATCTCATCACTCATGATTAGAACAGATTGATTTTATCTCCACTGATATATATATATATATATATATATATATATATATATATATATGTATATAAATCTGTACCAGATGGCTAAAAAATTGCTCAGGCAGCTCTAAACAATCAAACAAACAAATCTTTATGAAACGCCGTATTTCTAAATTGAAGACCCCCCCCCCCCCCCCTTACATATAAAAACTCTCTTTACATCCATCGCTTATGTTTTTTGATGACAAATATGTTTTAACATTTTAGAAAGTACAGTAGTAAATACAGAATTGTATTGTCAATATCTGTTTCAAATGTTAAGTCTTTGGAAACTAAGAAAATTATTCATATTGTAATAATCATAATTATCATTCCAGGGTTGCTTTTTTTAATTCACTGCCGCTTATATCCATATGGTAGTATGATGCTTGATAGGCCCGCTATTTTCATTCAAATTTACATCTTTTTATTAACATTTCTACAGAATTTGCAAGGAATACCTTAATTGGCAGGGGTCACTAACACCACTGATATCACAGGTAAACCAAGGAATTAGAGAGACCAATTATTGTTTCACACCTCCCCTAGAAAGGCCGATAATTACCTGGTCAGTCAGCCAGTCTCTCATTTTCCAAACCTGGCCACATTTTTATGACCGCAAAAGGTGGCCGGTATTATGAGGGGAAATTATACATGTTTGTTAACAAATGTTCTATAAAAAGTGTCCGGTTTATAGGGGTGGCTGATAATGTGAGGGTCTCTTCCTAAAGAGTGGTTAGAGCATCGGGCTCAAAATCACAAAGCTTCTCACCTCTGTCGGCGCGTGTTCGAATCTCGGCCGCCGCGTTATGTGAGCAAGTTTGCCAGTTTACTTGCGGAAGGTCGGTGGTCTCTTCCCAGCTACATTGTATCTGGGTTCTCTCCTTCACCAACAAAAACTGGACGCCACCAGATAACTGAAAAATTGTTGAGTGTGGCGGAAAGCAATAGATAATCAAATCAATCTTTCTAAAGAAATGTTTCTGTCGGGACTTTAAAAATCGGCCGATATTCAGGGAGGGCCGGTTTTCTGAGGGGCCGATTTGGAGACGTTTCACTGTATATATATATATATATATATATATATATATATATAATCCAGAAATAAGTATAGAAAATATACACAGAAAGTAGTATGATAAAAATATCACAAAGCCTATTGAGTATATACTCGACCAGTTTCTTCAATTCTTCAGGCGTATTCTCAATCGGATGTGTGATATCTTATATATATATATATATATATATATATATATATATATATATATATATATATATATATAGTTAACAGATAAAACGTCGATATGTCTAACATGTCGAATTGAAAACCATAGCAAGATATGTTTATTCTGATGTAGACGCTTTTGAGCGAATTCTACTTCAGAAGAACATATAAAGAAATCAGTTAAAAAGGAGCCTAATTCGTGCCCACGTGACTGTTGGAAGTCCTGATCACTAAAGACTACGAGTATATTGTCAAAGAGGAACTCTAGGATCTTTCTGTGTACTTGTACGTGAAGTTAGAGTGTTATTTAACAAAATAATTTTTTGGAGGACTGATCACTAAATATATATATTTCGTTTTACCATTTGTGTTGAAGAAGCAACTTCCTAAGATGTGAAAAAGTCTTTAAGTTATTGTGAGGTGTGGTCGTATAAAGTGTTGTAAAATCATACGTTGTTATGTTGATTTGAGAAAAGTTTTACAATTTCATAGTCTACAAAGACCAGAACAAGAGTCTTCTTTCTTGTAAACAAGTTCTTAAATAAATTCTGCCTAATGAGAATTTAAGGTAACAAGTCAACTAATAAAAGAGTACATTTCGTAGCCATGGGGATTTCAACACACTATTAGAAGACCTGGACGCTAATGTTAATATTGTCGACGAGATTGTCAGGGTATTATTGCAATTCTTTATGACTTATCACAAGATATGAATATTTCTCTGTTCTATTTTATGTTGAAGAAACAACTGTCGATAATGTCTAAGAACTTGGTCTTTCATTCATCGGAAGAATGGTCGTGCAACGTGTTAAATACTCGTACGTTTCCTTGTTGTTGATTTGGTGAAAGTTCTTCGGAAGTGTTTATAATCCACATTCGATCTTCACATCTTCTAGCGTATTTTGTGATACAATACGCCTGTACGTTCTCCTTCTCACCAGTTAATCAATATACCACTTCTGACATGTGTAACAGCACAGTATGTTTGAAAGTTCTACTTTAGAGTGGTTAATATTTTCGTGTGGAATACGAATAAGGGGTGTGGTAGAACATTGACTGGATCTAGCAATGTATTTCTGTTTGTAAGTGTGTTTTGTGAGGTATTGGAGTCCAGGAAATGGCTTCCCACGAATGTAGGGAGATTCTAATTTTAACCTTTGGTATTGTTGTAATCATGAAGAAGGTTTATCACATACTGCAGAAAATAAATCCCCATGCTTAATTGATTAGCAATACTCAAAATACAAAGTCAATCAAATTCGTGTAAATGAACCTAATTCAGATATAGCAGAATCCATATACTTGTACGCCTGTGGGGATCCGGCTTAGAATAGATCCTCAGTACCCATTGCTTGTCATAAGAGGAGACTACTCGTAAATGGAGAGGTCTTTCGGATGAGACCGCAAAAACCGAGGTCCCATGTCACAGCAGGTGTGGTATGATAAAGATCCCTCCCTACTCAAAGGCCATAAGCGTCGAGCATAGGCTTACATTTTGCAGCCCTTCACCGGCAATGATGTCTCCATATGAGATAAAAATTCTGGAGAGGGACGTTAAACAACACTATCAATCAACCATATACAGTCCCTGAAACGTTCTACTTTACCATTTTCCGTGCGCTCACCGTGCGCTCTCCGTTCACGTTTTGCGTTCACAAATCGTTCAGCGTGCGCTCACCGTGTGTTCAACGTCCACAAAGCGTTCACCGTTCGTTCATTGTTCAGTCTTTGCATTGTCATTCGGAGCGTGAATTGGAAGGAACGACATTCATTGCAAAGAGAAAATGAAAAAAAAAAGGAATATGTACAGAATATCAATCATATATGTAGATGGAATTAATTGCTTATATAATGTCACATCGTTCAATAATTTCACAAATCCAAATGAGAACAATCTGGATCAGGATGCCATAAATCTTTCATAAATGTTGTTTTCTAGTCAAATATCGCTAATAACAAACTTTTGACAAATATTGCAACATTACATTTCTATATTTCTAGGGATATATACAACAATCAAATTGCATTAAATTATGAATTTTTAACAGGGTATTCTCGAGTACTCCAAAGTACTTTAGCGAACTCTGTTCAGTAGTACCCGTCAAGAATTCTAAATATGATACCAAACATGCATTTCTTTTCTACTTTTACATGTACACATATATTTTTATATGTAATACTGAATCACAGTGTACATATGAAATTTGCTTTCCTTTGTATATGATGCTGCGTACATTGAAGAAAAATTTACGATCCTTTCATGAGAAATATACATTCAGTACCTATACAAAAATGTAGTATGTTTTGTTTAGACTGAATATATTCAGAACTATCGAACATGCAGTTTCCCGATTCCATGTTATTCCATTATTTATTCATTGTATAGATATACATATCACTTTTCTTATCTGATTATGAAATATTCCAAGGGAAAAATACGATATATTCCGAATAAATAGATCACTTTGCGTTCACCGTGCGCTCATCGTTCCTTCTGCGTTCGTTTACAGTGTGTTAACCGTTCACCGTGCGTTAACCGTTCACCGTGCGTTAACCATTCACCGTGCGTTAACCATTCACCGTGCGTTAACCGTTCACCGTGCATTAACCGTTCACCGTGTATTAACCTTTCACCGTGTGCTAACCATTCACCGTGCGTTAACCGTTCACCGTGCATTAACCGTTCACCGTGTGTTAACCGTTCGCCGTGCGTTAACCGTTCAAGTGGGAAAGTAGAACGTCTCAGAGACTGTACTTGACCAGCCATCCACACTCCAGTTTTATAATTAGTCATATATGTAATTAATGAAAATTTACCTACAATGAAAAGAAAACAAAACAGTTCCTTAATTAGAATCAATGATTCAGAAGACATGTTACAGTTTATAATTCGTAGTGTTAAGCTATATTTGCATAAATGTAATGCTTGATACAGTGTATATTCATGTATTCATAATGTTATAGATTTCACACCAAATGGTTTATCAAAGAAAGGAACGGTGTAAACAGGGAAAAATGATGAAGTAAGAAAGTGGTAACATATATCACAAACGGTGACCTACAAACCTATATTGACAAAGTGATCTGGAAACCGAAGGACTGTAGCGTTAGCTTGGGAATTCCCCATGTTGCTGGTAGATAGATAACTTGGCTGAATACCCTGTGGATGTAAAGGTCAAAGGTCAAAAGGATATCAAGTCAGACGACTCAATTTGTGCAGCGTTATCAAGATGACTTCTAATAAAAGTGGAACAAAAGAAATTTCATCTGTAATTATCAATGCATTTTCATCCAGAATCCATAAATTATTGATTGATTGATTGTACTCTCAAGATTTGAATAGAAAATAATGGATTACTTCTCCACATGCACAGCGAATAATATATTGATACATTCGCGGGGACTTTAAGCCTTGTTGTGAAAATCTTTGCTTGGATAAAATCAGCGAAACATTGTGACGTCATCGTTGAAATAGTATAAAGTATATCACTAAGTATACATACTCTACTCTGACTTTATTTTCATTAAGTTTTATTTATAGATAAATAAATCATACCGTTATTAAGATAAAAAACGAATCACCCCCCTCCCCCCCCCCCCCCCCTCCCCGAAATGCTACACTGCTGTCGAGTTATTTGTGTCTGATCAATCTCAAAGTAATCTGATGATATCATAACTACGTGACGATGACAAATGTTTAAAGACATTAGCAGCTGTGTTGTGCAAATATCGACAAATGTGGAGTATGTAAAGGTGAAGATAACTAACAGTATTCAATCTCATATTCCTATAAATATTCAATCTCAAATTCCTATAACGAATACAAATCAGAGTGATGGGCAAACACGGATCCCTGGACATACCAGAGGTGTAATCAGGTGCTTAGGAGGAGTAAGCAACCACCGTCGACCGGTCACACCCGTCGTGGGCCCTATATCTTGATCAGGTAAATGGAATAATCCGTACTCAAAATCAATGTGCCACGAACGGCCTAACAATTGGTATGAAACACCAGACAACATTTGACTCACTGATATTGGCAAACAAAATCGTTATAATGACTACAGAATTTCAAAATACTGAATTTAAATGAGGCTGTTCAAACCCCTGTAATATCGAGTTGTTTGTCAGTAGCCTACCACGATTTAAAAACTGATCATATGCAGAGCAAGTTCTTGCATATTGAATCATTTTAGAGATATCTGAAATAATTTGTAGTCCATATCTTATATGAATTATCTGAAATCCCAGTTACTGTACAAATATATAGTAAAGAAGGAGTATTGATTAGTAAATTCTAGATATTTTCTATAAGATTTGTGAGATTGAGTACTGTTTGTTACCTCAGCCTTTTCATTCATTAAGATAATACCGGATATCCATGTTATTTACACCACGGAAATCATAGACCAACCTCAAGCCAAACAGCATAAGAGCTTTGAAACTTTGTCAATATGAATGTTGGTTTGTCTGTATATTATGAACTATGAATGTAAATTCTTCCTCCTCATCATGGCGTATTTGACATGTAGTTATGATTTTATTTCGTAGAAAATATGTTTTGATATAAGAATGATCATAAAATGAAGAAAAACTACAGACATTGTTTCTAAATCGTACAGGATAGAAGTTGCTTCCAGCTGCATGAACTCTCAGATATGTTGCTGCAAAATTGGTGCCTAACGCTTTTCCACCTTCACTTAATATCACAGTGAGTTTCGGATTGTAAAACGGTAGCCATGCCTTGAAGGTGATCTTAGTGACGGACTTTATCTCCGATTGAATGACAGTGGAAGTCATTGGATCTAATCTGAAGATGGCAGTCTTATTCAGGGGCTGAAATTAAATCAAATGACAGATGTCAAACGAGATCTTTTAGGAAATCAAAGGAACTGTGCACTCAGTATGATGGATTGATTGATTATTTGTTGTTTTCCGCCACACTCAACAATTTTTCAGTCATCTGGTGGCGTCCAGTATTTGTTGGTGGAGGAGAGAACCCAGATACAATGTACCTGGGAAGAGACCACCGACCTTCCGCAAGTAAACTGGCAAACATGCTCACATAACGCCGCGGCCGAGATTCGAACACGCGCCGACAAAGGTGAGAGGCTTTGTGATTTTGAGCCCGATGCTCTAACCACTCGGCCACGGAGGCCCCGCCAGTATGATGGAAAATACATATGTACATGGCCATAGTTTAAATAATTTCTCGAATATTATTTCAGGTGTTTTGGTGCCACGGTCATACCATGAATTAAATTCACCAATGAACAAGCGAGCGGATAAATCTTTATGAATGATAGGGGATAAGGTCTTCCAAGTTCTGAAGATATATATGGAGGGAGGAATGTGTCAAAAATTTAGTCCTTGTGACCATTCTTCATTTTTCTTTAAATGGAACACAATTAATGCGAATGAAAAGTTTCGCTGTACACATTAATCTCCTCTCACCCAAATGCCACTTGTGCACCGTAAAATTTACAATGCGCCATATTAGTTGAGGATTACAGTGTGACTTGTATGACAAACCTAAAACTGTGACTATACAAATTTATTGTTGTAATCCGAGATCTAAAGAAAGGAAAACGGCAACATGTTTTCCGTCCAACCCCTATCTTTTATAAAAAACTGAGTGTAGATGAAAGAAGAAACGTTAAAGATATATGTAAACCATCTGTATGCTGCATTCAACCACGTTTGTGGCGATCATATACTTATTACGTCACACCTAATGTCAATATCTAGTTACATTTTAGGGGCCTCCGTGGCCGAATAGTGAGAGCATCATGCTCAAAATCACAAGACCTCTCACCTCTAGTCGGCACAGGTTCGAATCTCGCTCGCTCCGATATATGTGAGAAAGTATGGCAGTTTACTTTCGGAAGGTCTGTGGTCTCTTCCCGGGTACCTTGTATCTGGGTTCTCTTTTCCACCAATGAAAACTGGACACCACCAGATAACTGAAAAATTGTTGAGTGTGGCGGAAAGCAATAATCAATCAATCAATCAATCAATCTAATTACACTTTACATACTAAAGGGGCATATCATTCATTTGACTATAAACCATGATAATAATAATAATAATAATAAAACTGAACAAATAACTCCTTCAAATTAAATATGAAATATTTTTTGACTAGAAACAAAATAACTGAAGGTAATGTAGATTAAACATTAGAGGTTAAACCTAAAAACATACACTAAATGTGAAAAGACTGAACAAACCTACAGACCATGCACATTTGAATGTTACCTGAATTTCCTCTGACGCATTGATTCCATAACACTATATGACGTTCATATTGGCATGAATTTGTTTAGCTAGGAAATATTGGTAACCATGCGTCGTGTGCATAACATTACTATAATACAAATTTAAGATATAGACCATCAACCATTACCTAACATTGATAAAAAAAACATCCCGCAAGCTACCGCATAGCTCGCCATTAAAGGTGTTTTACAGAGGAACATTTTTCTCGCAGTACACACCTTAATTGATTTTATTGCAAGACCCACCTTTAAAGGTTTTGCTTGAATCACAATTTTATCCTTAAAGACCGACGTCTCCAAATTTGACAGCACGGCAACAGTGCATATGGAGTTGGTCCTTTCGCCATCGAGCATACCTTTTGCGTTGTGTAAGAAGAGTGTAAAAGAGCACGTGATTTGACAATCTGTTGCCTTGATCGACGGTGAAACGGTGACGTTATAGAACCTCGAGCCAGTGTTAATATATCTTTTAAATCCTGACTGTAATATGAACAGATTCAATATATCTCATTAAATCCTGTCTGTAATATGAACAGATTCAAAATATTTCATAAATATTGCCTGTAATATGAATAAATTTAATATGTCTCATCAAATCCTGTCTGTAATATGAAAAAATTCAATACATCATAAATTCTGATTGAAAATCGAACAGATTTAATATATCTCAAAATTCTGTCTTTAATATGAACAGATTCAATACATCTCCTAAAACCTGTATGTAATATGAATCATTGTGAAAATTTTGTTTATAACATTTGAATATCATGATGAAAAGATGAAGATAAGGAACAGTGATCAATCTCATAACTCCTATGACGAATACAAAAATAGAGAGTGTGACAAACACGGACCCCTGGATATACCAGAAGCGTTATCAAATCTCATGAGAAGTAAGCATCCCCTATCGACTGGTCACAACTGCCGTGACCCTATACCCTTAATTGTGTTTAATAAGTCATTGTAATATAATATTTTCCCGTTAAAATGTGTGGTAAGCGTTTGGTGCATTTTACAACCATGTGACTTTATACAAAGAAGGACTTTTTTCATATTGTCCTTTGGGTTTGGAGTGTTCAGATGCTTATATTTTAGATATAGTTAGAACTATTTCACCATTTGGGTATACTGGATTTTTCGTTGATTTGATGGAAACAATAGTATTGCAAGTGGCGTTCTTAATTTTATTGCTAATGTTAACAAAATGCATGTTTAACTTATATTGCAGCAGTACCAAAGAAGCTTTGATATAATATAGTTTACATGTCATATAACTGAATCCCAACGTACAATATTTCTGTACCTTATACTAACGTGACTTTGCAAAAGAGAAGAAAAGGAAAAGTGTTCAATGAAAAGGTGAAGATAATGAACAGTGATACAAATCCTAACTCCTACAAGGAATACAAAATGAAGAGTGGGATAACCACTGAATTTCTCAGAGGTGGGATCAAGTGTCTTGAAAAAGAAAACATCCCCTGTCGATCGGCCATACCCGTCGTGAGCCAATATCTTGATCGGGTAAATGGAGTAGTCCATAGTCAGTCAAAATCAGTATGCCGAGAACGGCCTAACAATTGGTATGAACAGATCAGACAACTCTTGACCCAAAGACAGGATTATTGGCAAATGAGATCTTTATTATGACCATGGAATTTGCGAAATGCTGACTTCAAACGAGATTGTTGAAATCCCTGCAATATTAACCTGTTCGTCAATAGCCTGCCTGGATAAAAAAAGATCATATCCAGAAAAAAAATGCTACGTATCAAGTCAGTTGACATTTATAAACACCATATTCAGGTGATAATGGAATATTACCATATCAAGTTGGGAAATTGACCATGGAAAAGCTAAAATCATCCTGTTTGTCACATAATTGAGCTGTTATTTTGCAGTTAATAGATATTTGTTAATACAACATCTAAGTACAAAGAAGATGTGGAAGATTCTGTGGTACCTTATTTTAGAGTTTACTTGGATGTATCCAATCGACATATGAATGAAATTGTTTATTAAAGATACACGCTGGCGCAAACTAACAACTTAACTTTATGACAATTTCTCCATCATCAACTTCCCTTATCAATGTAGCAATATTCCATTAACACTTGAATATGGTGTTTATATCTTTCAACTGATTCGATACACAAAAGCTTGTTCTGTATTTTATCAGTTTTAAAATCGCGACAGGCTACTGACAAACACGTTGATGTTACAGGGGTTTGTAACATATCGTTTCTCAAATTCTGTGGTAGTTATAACGATATACTTTGCCAGTACAACCTTCTATTAGGTCAAATGCTGTCTGGCGTGTTTCATACCAATTGTTAGACTGTTCTTGGCACACTGATTCTGACAACGTATTACTCCGTTTACCTGAACAAGATATAAGGATCACGGTCGTTGTGACTTCAAAGTTTGTGGTTCAAACGGAGGATGCTTATTCCTCCTAGGCACCTGATCCCACCTCTGGTATGTCCAGGGGTCCGTGTTTGCCCATCTCTCGTATTTGTACTTTCTAAATGAATTACAAGATTGAATATTGTTCGTTATCTTAGCCTTTTCCTTTTTCTGTTAACAAATAAAACGTCGTGGACATATTCAAATGTCGAATTGAAGGCAGCAGAAAACGATTTTTGTGTCTCATACAGAAGCTTTGGAATAAATTCTACCTCATAAGAATATAAAAACAGGTCAGCTAACAAAGGAAAACAAGTCGTGTCCATGGGAATTCCAACAGATTGGATGACCTTATCACCAAAGACTAAAAATATATTGTCAATGAGGAACTCCAACATGATTTTAATATCAACGTCAGGGTACATGTGGAATAGGAGTGATACTCAACAAAACAACGTATTAGATGACTGATCTCTGAAACATTAATATTGTGAATTTGAGAAAAGTGCTGCGATTTCAAATTTACTAAATATTCTTTAGATTTTTTCAGACTCTACATATAAAACATAAGCGGTATCAATTTTGATGCACCAGATGCGAATTTCGACAAATAATGTCTCTTTGGTGATGCTCAAGTCAAATATTGTTGGCTATCCGAAACAAGAACAAACTTAGAAGAGCTGAAAGAACCAAAAATACCAAATAGTGGAGCGAAAAACAGGCAAAGGATAAGAGCTATCCATGAGGGAGATAATCCTTAATTTTGAAATGCATTTCTAAATTTTATCACAGCAAATATTTATCCGTAATTCATGCTTGTATCAAAGTATTTAGCAACTAACCTGGTGAAAGGTAATAGAGGAGTTGTTCGGAATAAAACAACTTTCTTGGTGAAAGCATAGACACCACTAACAGAAAAAAATCAAAACCAAGTCTATGCCGCGCTTAAGCAATGAAATGCGCAATCAGGCACTTGGTATGCTGCAAGCAGACGTTAGTCAGCGTGAGGGTGCAAGGCGTTTTAATGTCCATCCTTGTGCAGTTAGCCGTTTGTTGTCACGATTCCATCAGACAGGATCCCTAAATGATCGCCCAAGACTTAGTCAACGGTTTGTGACAACGCCACGGCAACACGTGTTCATACAGCAACGTCATCTGCGCTACGACCACGGCGAGAGAAATCATTGGACGTCATGGAAGGCCTATTCATCCTAGAACCGTTCCCAGAATTTTGAAGCACGATGGGATCCACTGGGACTTTATAAGGGGCTACAGCTTAAACCGCATCACCGACGGTACAGATTGCAATGGACAAGGCAGCATCTGACTCAACGTCAAAATTGGTCACATGTTGTGTTTTCAGATGAGATCAGATTTAACGTTACTAACGCAGACGGCAGATGTCGAGTTTATCGTCGTTTACATGAACGTTTTGCAGACAATTGTGTCCTCGAGCGTGATAGGTTTAGAGGGGGAAGTCACAACTGGTCGTTTTAAATGGAACCCTCTCTGCTAGGAGGTATATGGACGAAATTCTACAGCCTGTTTTAGCACCATTAATGCAGCAGCATAGGCAAGGAAATGAGTTAATTTTCCAACAGGAAAATGCGTGCGCACATATGGCAAGATTGACACAAAACGTTTTCAAATGAACGCCATTGACGTCCTGGATTGGCCCGCTATTTCCGCAGACTTGAATCCAATCGAGTATTTGAGGGACGAGCTGGGGAGACGTGTGCGCAGCCGCCAGCCTCAGCCTCAGAATCCGCAAGAATTAAGGAGAGCCTTGTTGGATGAATAGCAGAATATTGCTCAGACGACCATCCGAAATGTTTGTCAATAAATTTTACGTCGCATTTGCGCCGTCATCACATCTAATGGAGGTCATACCCGGTACTAGTGAACAAAACCACATTTTTGACGCACCCTCCATGACATTCATTTCAACTGTAGCCTCTTTGTGAATAAAATGATGTTCAAAATCAAAGAACAGTGTTCAGTTAAGATGGTTTATAATATACCACTATGAATTTGTTTATTAGATATATGAACAAAATTATAAAATTAACATTAAAATTTTTAAACTCCATCAGTATACTACATATATGATTTACACCACTTCAAAATCACAGGGCCTGTCATCTATAGTTAGCATGAGTTTGATTCTCGCTCGCGCCGATAGAAGTGAGAAGGTTTGGCAGTTTACTTTCAGAAGGTTTGTGGTTTATTTCCGGGTACATTGTATCTGGGTTCTGTCTGCCACTAATCAAAACTTGACGCCAACAGATAGCTGACAGATTGTTGAGTGTGGCGAAAAACAAACCAATAATCAATCAATATATCACTTCCGACATATTTAACAGCACAGTACGTTTGAAGTTTCTCCTACATAGCAGTTAATATTTTCGTGAGGAGCAAAGATAAGGTCTTGGTAGAACATTTACTGGATCTAGCAATATATCTTTGTAAGGGTTTTTGTAGAGTATAATTAACAAATATATGTACGGTAACACATATACACCCACTCCATTGACTGACTTTTTCTCTCTCAACTCTCTCGTTTTCTTCTCTTTCCTTTTCTAGTTTCATTTTCTTTAACTGTATTTTCTCTTTCTCTTTCTAATTTTAATTTTCTAATTCTACTGTAAATTGGGATTCAAATCTAATTTATTCTTTTAGCATGGAAGATTTAAGGTCTAACCCGAAGAGTACAGCCAATCTAGTCAACTCGTCCTTTTCTAAAGAATTAAAAATCTGGACATTTCCCGATTCAAGAATATATGTGACTGAAAAACGTTGAATTTTGCTGCCTATGGAATTCAATAATATTCAAAACAATGCACTACAAATTTTGAAAGATACGATAATTCTTTATCCTTGCTGTCTTATTTCTTGATCCTTGTATCTCTCATCCCTGAATCCCGGATGAACACCCAATATCTGTCACGGCCAGAAATCTCAGTAAGAAATAACGAGCAGAATTCACTAGGAGAGACAAAGAAAAGGTAACAAGATTTATTTACAATTATTGAAAGAAAAATATGACAAACAGAAAAATACTAACTAACGATAGAAAATTTCCAAATTGGCTTTAAAAATTCCGGAATGCACAATGAATTAAATCCCAATCGGTTAACAAAAACAATTTCATGAAGTCTCCCAGATAAATCCAGAAGAAAGTATATGAAATCACCTGTGCTTAGAATGTTTGTCAAACAGTCACATAATTCACGATTTCTACTAAAATAAAAGGAAGGTAACGAACAGTACACAATCTCGCAAATCCTATAGAAAATACAGATCAGGGAGATGGGCAAACACGGACCCCTGGACATACCAGAGGTGGGATCAGGTGCCTAGGAGGAGTACGCATTCCCTGTCGACCGGTCATACCTGCCTTGAGCCCCATATCTTGATCGCGTAAACAGAGTAATCCGCAGTCAGAGTCAGTGTAGTAAGAACGGCCTAACAATTGGCATGAAATACGTTAGGGTGTGTTAAACCTAATGGAAATTTGTACTGACAAACTAGATCGTTATAACGCCCATAAAGTTTGCGAAATGCTGACTTGAGACGAGACTTTGCAAACCCCTGTAACATCAATTTCTTTGTCAGTAGCCTACTTCGATTTAGAAACTGATTATACGTAGAACAAGCTCATGCGTATCTAATCACTTGAGACATATGCAGGTGATAATGGAATATTGCTACATACATAAGAGGAGATGACAATGGAAAACATTTGTCGCCATTAAAATATGTACATACGTAGTAGATGTAGAAGACTCTATGGTGCCTTTTATTTCAAGTTCACTAGGATGAAAAGGCTATGATAACAAAAAGTATTCAATTTCGTATTTTCTGTACAAAATACAAATCAGAGAGATGGGCAAAACACGGACCCCTGAAGATACCAGAGATGGAATCAGGTGACTATATCGAATCGACATATGAATGAAAATGATTATTATTAATAGATAAAACGTCATCGATTATATCTATATGTCGATTTGAAAGGGCACAGGAAGAGATTTTCTGTTGTGATGTACAGGTGTTTGAATGAATTCTGCTTCATTAGAATATAAAAACAGGTCAGCTAAGAAAGGGGCACAATTCGTGCCCAGATTGTGTTTAACAAAGTAATATTTTTGGATGACTGATCACTAGATATGAATATTTCTTTTTACCGTTTTGTTGAGGAAACAACTGTCTATGATATCAAAAAGTCTAGTCTTTAATTCATCGTGTACGGTCGTGTAAATTGTTGTAAAGTCATACATTTCAATATTGTTAATTTGCGAAGAGTTTTGTGACTTCAAATGTGCTAAAAGTTCCTTACATTTTTTTAGAATCCACATTTGATTTACATCACTTCTGGCATATGTAGTGGCATAAAACGTTTAAAGTTTCTCCTTCACACCAGTCAACATTTCCGTGAGGAGGAAATATAGGGGCTTGGTAGAACAATGATTGGATCCAACAATTTACCTTTGTTTGTAAAGGATTTTGTGGCGTTTGGAATCCAGGGAGGTAAGGTAAATAATATTCATCCGCTCCATTGACTGGGATATTAAATGCGTTTAAAATTGAAGCATGTTTTTGAACAATTTCGTTTTTGAAAGGGCATTTAGTGTATAAGTGCGATTATTAAATATGGAATTAATACCAAGTTCGTTTAGAATACTGTTGTAATAATAAGCCTTAGAAACAAATACAATGTTGTTACAAGCCTTGTCAGCTGGAACCAAAACATAGATTTTAATATTATTCTTATACCTTAATAAGGGGCCTCCGTGGCCGAGTTGCATAGAGCAATGCGCTCAAAATCACAAGGATTCCCACCTCTAGTCGGCGCGGGTTCGATATATGTGAGAAAGTTTGGCAGTTTACTTTCGGAAGGTCGGTGGTCTTTTCCCGAGTACATTGTATCTGGGGTTTCTCCTCCACCTACAAAAACTGCACACCCCCAAATAACTGAAAAATTGTTGAGTGTGGCGTAAAACAATAAACATATGCCTTATAGGGACAGTCAGTACAGATATTAAACATGTTACGATTTATCCCGTGGGGATCCGGATTAGAATACATGCTCAGTACCCCCTTGATTGTCGTAAGAGGCGACTAAATGGGGCGGTCCTTTGGATGAGACCGACCGTAAAAACCGAAGTCCCTGTGTCCCAGCAGGTGTGACACGATAAAGATCCCTCCCTGCTCAAAGGTCATAAGCGCCGAGCATAGGCTTAAATTTTGAAGCCCTTCACCGGCAATGGTGACGTGTCCATATAAGTGAAAAATTCTCGAACGGGACGTTAAACAACATATAATCAATCAATTAATCTTAAGATTTAACGCTACACCGAGACCGATTTCAACCCTCAAGGCTGTGAAGTGAACGCCCTGACCATAATTGTGACAACATTTCTGAAAAATAGAATTACCTTTGCCAAAGAAGTGTCTATTATACTTGGATATTTCACATCGTCTGATATAAATGAGATGCAATATGAAAGTAATGATGAAAGACCTGTATTACACTTAGATAGGATGCAAGGTTATTATAGGTACCGTTTTAAATGGTTGAAGGAATGTAGTATATTTGCGCTTATATTCTACATTGTCACCAAACACACAACTCCTTCTCCTCATGTCAATATGACGCACTTGTAGGAAACCTGCAATGAACCTCACTTCTGGATAGTATCCCTCCGGTAACGTTACTGTTTCCATGAAGATGGTCTCCATGCCAACATGAAGCTCCGTAAAGTTTCCAAGTAAAGATGAGTTAAATAACGGTACAGAAGGAGGACGAAAATCTAAAGGAATTTTAAAAACTTGAATCATATATAGAAAAATGTTTTGTCAAGAGAAATATATATAACTTTTTGATTTAACACTTACTAATGACGTCACAAATAAAACAATAATAGATTAACACTATAAAAGTATACAAGAGATAAACACCGGATGAAATCTTCCCATTAAATGAACTAAAGGTGATTGATTAGTAACTGAATGATAACTTAATCAGCACTGATAAAGTACTTTTCAGTCACCTTTCAGTCAGCATTCCGTTACCAATTAGTTCACTGAATAGCAATTCTATAAGTGGAACAGGAACATTTACAATGCATCATTATTATACCACAGTTAGATACCAAGTTGAACAAAGAGCTATTTAATAATTTGATGTTTCTTCTTAATTTCTGAATACTTTAGATTCTTCCAAATTGTTTTATCTTTACTAAGTAGGTTTATCAGCTGTAGAAATCGCTCTCGTTATCAAAATATCTAGTTGTGGGCTTCACTTCGACATAGAGATATACAGATGACGTTCTATCAGTCTAGCGTTTGGTGATCAGAACTTTCAACAGTTTTTTTTGGAATTTCCATAGGCATGAACTATGCTCCTGCAATAGTTGTTCTTTCACATATCAATACTAATTTTCATTTATCTCTCTATTCAATATATCCTAGTGAACTCGAAATAAACGAAACCACGGCGTCTTTCATATCTATTTCATATTAAGATATTTTATTGACCATAGAAAGTATATATATATATAGTTTAACGACATTACAATCCAATTAATAAACATTATTGACAAATAAATATGTTGGGATGCCACGTAACAACACTCACGGTGCCATATTGACCTTTCTGCAATCGTTCGACTCAATTTAAACACAATTGCAGAGTATGATTTCTAGTAAATGCTGTGTTATTCTGTAAATATTATCTGTAGGCAAATAATAATCATTGTAGAAAGGTTTTAAATAAAAATATATAACCACATGGAAGAGAATTAAAGTCAAAGGTCATTAGTTCAAATTTGTTTGTTATTTAAAGTGACATTCAAAATTAAAAAAAATAACATGGCGGTATGCCAATATGTTCCACTAAATAGAATAATGTAACATCAATAGAACGTTTTACTGTTCATCCAAAATGCGTTGTTGTTGTTTTTTTCCAAATATACTTGATTGCTAAGCAACAATGACATAGATAATGTTATCAAAAGGCATTAACCCTTTTTTTGTATTTCCAAGTACATTGTATAAGAATGTTGAAGTACTTATTTTTTATCACTACTTTTTATATTTAACTTCTTAAAAACCTATTTCTATACATAATTCTTGGTACTGGGTTGCTCCGATAGGGGCACGCATTGACTAAAATTTGTCTAATGACTGGAACTCGACACCATACATGTATAAGATAATGCCCAATATTCTGAAATAAAATGCATTTCTTAATATTGATTGATTGATTAAATATTGTTTAACGTCCCGCTCGAGAATTTTTCACTCATATGGAGATGTCACCATTGCCGGTGAAAGGCTGCAAAATTTAGGCTTATGCTCGGCGCTTATGGCCTTTGAGCAGGGAGGGATCTTTAACGTGCCACACCCTGCTGTGACACGGGGCCTCGGTTTTTGCGGTCTCATCCGAAGGAACGCCCCATTTAGTCACCTCTTACGACAAGCAAGGGGTACTGAGGATCTATTCTCTCAACCCGGATCCCCCACGGGGCAAAGTGACTGGCTCTTAGTTAATGCAGAAGTTTCAGTAGGGCATATGTGGTTCTTGATTGTACATAGTGTCTAAATTCTCTTGCATGGTACTCTGATGTAAGTTACTAACTAGATATATATGAAATGCATGCATAAATAAAAGAGATGATTAGCTTGTCACAATCCGACTAATGCTTACTACTTCCCAACACACAATTTGTTTTCATATTTGTTACAATATGAAGAATATAACTCAAATTATGGTAATAAATTTTATTATTGCAAAAATGTTATGTGTTTTCTTGACACTTTGTGTGTGTGTGTGTGTGTGTGTGTGTGTGTTGGTATGTGTGTGTTGGTGGGTGTGTAGGGATCATGCCATCTTTTACTACAGGTTTAATTCATCAGTTCAACTTTACATGCTTACCATTCATTACTACTACAGGAAAGCGAGGGAGGGGCAGTTACCCAGTATTGCTTACTTTGCATTTGAACATAAGTAACTTTGCATGTAAAATAACGGAAATGCAACGTTGCCAAAAAAGGGGGCGGGATGATTCTACGTGCCTACCATGGTTACAATTTGAATACGACTGCTGGATTCATAATAAATTATCGATAATTCAACAAGTAACGAGGAAACTAAAAGTATTCATCGACCATAACAAGATAATTTGTCCTATTTTGATAGCGCAACATAATTTGCGAAGACAAACCTTTTTTGAATGTTTTTTCCCAAAGTCTTGTGAAGTTTAAATATTTTTTTTATATAATTATCATTGATGATACATTTAAACACATCAGAAGAGGTAAGGTTTTTGTTGTATTTACATGGAATTTTCTATTATTCATCTGATCAATAAAAAGATATTTATAAATATTTTCAATTTTGTTTGATGTATCTCCTAAATTCTATAGATGAGAAAAGAATTTTAGTTTTCGTTTTGATAGGGAAAACATTTTAGAGAATACCAAATAATAACTAATAGACTGATCTCAAATATCGCATTATAATGTAGTGAATAACTTTGCTAAATTATTATTATTATTATTATTACAAGGCATTTATATAGCGCATTATCTAACATTATAAATATTACTCTAAGCGCTTTACAACAGACACAATTAATATATCGCCAAATATACATACAACATAGAGAAATTAAGAAAAGGACTAAATGGGGTATTTTAAAACACAAATTATATTTAGTTACGCTAACTACAAAAAAGACTAATATAGCACACTAAAACACCACACACACACACATCGCATATATACATACACTTGCATACGTACACATACATACATACGTTTTTTTTGTTTTTGTTTTAATATGACCGATACATGTAAAAAGAAATACACATAACTTAACAGAACAATAATAGAAATGAGTTTTAAAAGTAATTCATGCATGGTAAAAGTGAGTTAAATATTTCCGTATGCAAGTCTAAAAAGGTGTGTTTTGAGAGATTTCTTAAAAGCCCACATGGATTGTTTATCTCTCAAATATCTGGGCAAGTTGTTCCAGAGAGTGGCCGCAGATTTGTCCAAGCGTCTCTCGCCGTATATTTTGGTGCGGATTCGAGGTTGCACTAGTAGTGTACAGTCCTCTGATCGGAGCGAACGTGTTGGTTGGTAAGCACGAACGATGTCTTGCAAATACGTTGGTGCACTGCCGTGAAGACATTTGAAGACGTACACAAGAATTTTATACTGGCACCGGAAGGGCACAGGTAACCAATGGAGATTAACAAGAGTGGGGGTGATATGCTCGTGTTTTTTAGTTCTCGATACAACACGAGCTGCAGTGTTCTGAACACGTTGTAATTTGTTCGTTATGTTTGTCGGCAGTCCATATAACATCGCATTTCCGTAATCTAATCTGGAAGTGACCAGTGAGTTCATTAGCGTTCTACAGGCATCGTTCGTTCAATATGGACGTATACGTCCAATATTTCGAATGTGGAAGAAGCACGCTTTAGCAGTGGTACTAATTTGCTTCTCCATAGTGAGTGTCCTATCGAAAATGACACCAAGGTTTCTGACACATGAAACATTACTGACCACTGTGCCATCGAAAGAAAGTTGACAAGTTGAAAAGTCGTTCACCCGGTGTTTAGGGGCAAAAACAATCAGTTCGGTCTTATCCTGATTCAGCTTTAGAAGATTTGATCGCATCCAGTCACTGATATCTTCCAAACATGCTTCTAGACGACTTGCTATGTCTATCCAATCATCTAGTGGTTCAAACACAAGATATACTTGTGTATCATCTGCATAGCAGTGATATTCCATGCCATGTTGCCGACAAATTTGACCAATCGGTTTCGAAAAAAGACAATAAAGTCTTGGGCCCAGCACAGATCCTTGGGGCACTCCGTATTTGAGATGCATCCCATTTGAATAGATCGATCCTATTGCGACCCGTTGAGAACGATTTGACAAATATGATTTAATCCACGTTAAAGCAGACCCACATATGCCATAGGAATATTCTAAACGGTGGAAGAGGATATTGTGATCTATAACGTCGAACGCTGCTGAAAGATCCAACATGACTAAAACGGCACACGAGTTTTTGTCTAATGCTGATGTAATGTCATGATGAACTCGAATAAGCGCTGTTTCGGTGGAATGTCCAGTGCGATATGCTGATTGCAAATTGTCTAGAAGTGAATTGGATTGCAGATGACATTC
Source organism: Ostrea denselamellosa (assembly GCA_024699665.1). Classification (NCBI taxonomy): domain Eukaryota; kingdom Metazoa; phylum Mollusca; class Bivalvia; order Ostreida; family Ostreidae; genus Ostrea; species Ostrea denselamellosa. The sequence goes on along the minus strand of JAMZEH010000030.1, from coordinate 2,557,101 downwards.
AAGGCGTGTCGCTACCACCTTTTCAAGAATCTTTGATATGAAAGATAAGTTTGACACTGGACGGTAATTTTTTAGCACATCTTTATCCAATCCAGATTTTTTAAGAAGCGGTCTTACAATGGACTCTTTGAATGACGATGGAACGCATTCTTCGCTGAATGATTTGTTGACAATTTCAGTGATGACATTAACAACACTATCTAAACAGCTTTTCAGGAGGTAAGTCGGAATTGGATCCAGTTCGCAAGATTTTGATTTAGCCTTCTGGATGATCTTACGGATTTCATCAACAGAAGCTGGGGAAAAACTAGTAAGTTGACCACCTTCAAACTTGACATCAGCCCTCAACACATCAATATTTTCTTTGTCCCTGATTATGCAAAGATCATTTCGAATAGTGTCAATTTTCCCCATGAAATACTCACTAAAAGTATTAGCTAGTTGTTCGTCGCTATCATTTGATGGTAATATCACTTCACTGTTGTTGCCCATTAGAACGTTGGTGAGTTTATAGAGTTCTCTTTGATCACTACCAACTTCTGATATCTTGCTTGAGAAATGGTCTTTTTTACTTTGGAGCAGTAATTGATTATAAATTCTGCATTGCTCCTTATAAATCTCTTCATGGATTGTCAAATGCGTTTTTCGCATTGTACGCTCTGCTCTACGGCGTTCTCGTTTCGCTGCTCGGAGTTCCTCAGTGTACCATTCTGTGTTTGGTCGGATTGTTACTGCTTTTGTTTGCAAAGGAGCGTGTTTGTTGATAATGTTTGAAAGGTCAGAAACATATTGAGTGACGAGTTCATCGACGGTACCTTTAGGATTTTGAAACAAGGGTGAATTGTTCAGATCCTGGATGAAATCAGCTTGTGATATTTCTCTAATTTTGCGAAATTTGATAGTTTGTCTCTTTTTCTGACTCTTTTGCAGCCGAAGTTTCGCTGAAATTGCTAAGTGGTCACATGTTGAATTTCCTCTTTGGTCGAACAGATTTGGATCATGCGTAATAGGTTTGACATGCAAAATCGAGTCATTCTCTCTCGTGATCAGAACATCCAGTGTATGCCCACGTTGGTGCGTCGGACCGATTACATGCTGTCTAAGTCCATGATCATCGAGTGATTGTAAGAATTTGAGAGCATCAAAATCTTTCGGATCGTCTAGGTGAAAATTTAAATCTCCGGTTATGACAATTTCATCGGGAATGACGGAAACTTGATCTAAAAAGTCCGACCATTCATCGAAAAACACGGTGTTATGGAAATTGTTAGTCCTTGATGGAGGCGGACGGTAGATCACATATAGATGAAACCTATCATTTTCACCACTGACTACGCATTCTAGCATTTCAAAATGGGTATTTTGTATACTGCTTGAAATTCGCTCTACCTTCATGTCAGAATTGTAGACGAGCGCTATGCCACCTCGTTTGGATGATCGAGATACATGATGTATATTGAAACCCTCGGGTTTTAACTCGGAAATGACACTTTTGTCGACTGATGACCCTAGCCATGTCTCTGTTATGGCAAGTAAGTCAACTTTATTTGACAGTATAAAGTCACACACAGAGAGTGCTTTATTTCTCACCGATCTACAGTTTACTGTCGACATAGAGACCTCATGAACGGTGTGCGTATCAGACCTTTTCAAAGATGATAGGTTCCCAATATTCACCTTCGAATAGTGTTGTAAGTTAGTTGGTCTATCCACACAATAGTTGTTTAACAGCTCTGATATAGACCAAATAAAAAAACCACACAATTGTGTTTAAGGGATATTTCAGAAATGCTTTATCAACATTGTAATATACAGTCCAACCTCGTTATCTTGAACTCGATGCGACCAAGAAAAAACTTCAAGATATCCGAGTATTCGAAATATCTAGGGTAAAATACTTAAAGAATAAGTCGTTAGGACTTCCGAATCACTTCGACATGTCCATAGTATTCGAGATATGGGTGTTCAAGATATCGAAGTTTAACTGTATTTGAATATGATTTGTTACATGTTTTGATCAGGGTATGTAACATCCTTTTCATTCCATCTGCTATGTCATTGTTTTTTACTATAGCTTTAGTTTTACGACAATGTTTCGATAGCGTTCGGGAATAGCACGTGACTTTAATGGTACGCGTATCGTAAGTTTAAGTCGTCAGATTTTTGTAAATAGATACCCGGATATGGAAGACTCCTATTCTTTTTCGAATTTACTGGGATATATCGAATCGACAATGACAATGATTATTGTTAATAGATAAAAAGACGTCGATATATCTAAATATCGAATAGATAAAAAGACGTCGATATATCTAAATATCGAATTGAAAGTCCACAGCTGGATAGTGTTTTCTTCTCTTGTAGAAACTTTTAATAAATTCATATTGATATAAAAACAAGACAACCGATACATTTTTGGAAGGTCTCATTACCAAAGACAAAGGAAATATTGTCAATCAGGAACTCCAGAATTTAAAAAATAAATAAATATCAACCTCAGAGTATTTGTGCGTTGAATCAGAGTGGTGTTTAGCAATGTAAGTTTTTTTGAATGACTCAATATCAGGCATGAAATTTACTTTTTCCATTTTTGTTGAAGAGGCAATTGTTTATGATGTCAAAAAGCGGACACACACACACACACACACACACACACACACACACACACACACACACACACACACACACACGTATATATATATATATATATATATATATATATATATATATATATATATTTATATATATATATATATATATATATATATATATATATATATATATATACATACATACATACATATCTACCGGAAAACTCATGGAATCTTCATAATACGCTTTTCTAGCAAGTGTTACAAAAGTCAAGACGTAATTCAATTGGTTAATTCTTCAAATACCTGGCGTCGTTCCCAGCGAATTTTCAGTTAAAGCTATATCAGTAATCTCAGTGGATGATATGACTGTCATCGTGCTGGTTCCTGTACTATCCGAGGTGGAGTCCGTTGTTTCTGCTTCCGGTGTAGCTGTTGCTAAAGACGCTGATCAAAGAAGGAAACATTACATTTTAGTGGGGTATGGCTTGACAATGTTTCATGATCTATAATGGATGATAGACAGTTTTCTGTACGTGTTATGGACAACATGTTTTATGGATAATAATAATATTTTCTATAACATTTTACAGATTTTATAAATGTTTTGTATCGCGAGTGTTTTTGATTAATTATTTTTACAGATATGAAAATCGTAAATGTAATAACGTTGCAAATGCAATAGTAAAATATTCATCCTGTCACGTATTTCATTATGATTACAAACTATAATGATATTTGGTAATTAAAAGACGTCAATTTCCTTGATACATATATCGATTAATTGATTGATTGAGCGTTGTTTTACGCCACACTCAACAATTTTTCAGTTATCTGGTGGCGTCTAGTTTTTATTGGTGGAGGAGGGAACTCAGACACAATGTACCCGGGAAGAGACCACGACGCTACCTATGTCGATGTTGTTTGTTTTGTAATACAGTTCACAATCTAAATATCGGTGAAATTGATTCAAGTCAGTAGTCGGTGCTCTAATGTTGTAGAAATGCCAAAAAATAAATAAATGAATAAATAAAAAAAAAATAAATAGATAAAATAAAATAAAAATAGTTGTTGACCCTAAGATCATATCAATATTTAATTTTTGCATAATCGAAGACGCGTTGTGATCACCAGAGATAAAACGAGACGTGGGGGACTCTGTTATATACTTAGGCATTAGATACGCTAATAAACTTGAGGACTCCCTCATAATACATTTTCTAGTAAGTATTCTCTATGCAAAGAGGAAAAATATGAAAATAACATTGAAATGGTTCAAATACCTGCCGAAGGCATATCAGTAATCTCAGTGATTGAGATATCATTCATCGTTCTGTCAACTGTATTATCTGCGGATGACGTCATTTCCGTTTCCATTGTAGGTGCTGTTAATATTGCTGAAGAAAGAAAACAAAGCGTTATTCCATTCTAGTGTTGTATGACTTGAAAATGTTAAATTACGTGTGTTGGTTGATTGATAGATTTCTTTACGTTTTACGGATAATAAAAAATGTCTTACTACGTTTTATACGATGTGATACAAATGTTTAATTACTTCAAATGTGTTATTATTATTACGGATGATACAAATGTTGTATTGTCTTTTACGGATGATTCTAGTGATTTATTATGTTGGACGGATGATACCAATGTTTTTTACGTGTCACGGACAATATAGTTACTTGTTAATTTTCTAGGTAGAACCTGTACTTTACGGATGTATGTTTTTTCCCCCAGGTATGCGTATGTATACATGCCAACTTTCCCGATTTAGGTGGGATTTTCCCGATTTTAAGCTTGATTCCCGCTTTCACGATCATGAGTGCATAAATCTAAAAAAAAAAATCCGATTTCGCAAAAATCTTCCCCAATTTACGATAGCAAATCATGATTTCCAACCCGAATTTGAAATCCCGCGCCATTGCCTTGTGGTTAGCCAATCAAAAATCGGAAAAATATGTCAACCATTGTTGTTTACCTATGTCGCGTGGTATCAAAAAAATATGTCAGCCATTGTTGTTTACCTTTGTCGCGTGGTATCTGGACGGTGTGATTTACCTAGTCTACCTGTGTCGGGTTGTTTATTTGACAATGAGAAACATTAGATAATATTACAGCATTTTTGAGTGAGTTTCCCGAGAGATAGTAGTCTCATCGCCGACACTGTCATCCTGATAGGCCCCGTGGGGATCCGGGTTGTTAGAATAGATCCTCAGTACCCCCTTGCTTGTCGTAAAAGGCGACTAAATGGGGCGCTTCTTCGGATGAGACCACAAATCCGAGGTCCCGTGTCACAGCAGGTGTGGCACGATAAAGATTCCTCCCTGCTCAAAGGCCCTAAGCGCCGAGCATAGGCCTAAATTTTGCAGCCTTTCACCGGCAATGTTGAGGTCTCCATATGAGTGAAGTATTCTCGAACGGGACGTTAAACTATATATAATCAATCAATCAATTATCCTGATAGGCATAATGCAATCATATGGATTGTAGATCTTTTGGTGTTAAAGCATCAGAGATAAAATGGGACCTGGAAGTGTTGCTCATTTCCGTTTCATAAAAGTAGGCATCAGATATGTTGATAAGCTTGTGGTATGTTCAGTATATATAATGAATTTTTCTAGTACGTATTGCCCATTGATAAGACAAGAAATATCCAGATAAATCAATATATTACTTGCAAGTACCTGGTGTTGTTCCTAGAGAATTTTCTGTTAGAGTCATATCAGTAATCTTAGTGGTTGCTATATCTGTCGTCATTCTGCTTCCTGTACTACCCCAGGTGGAATCCGTTGTTTCCGTTTCCGGTTTAGTTGTTGCTAATGTCGCTATAAAAATAAAAACAGATATTACATTCTATTATTGTAGGACTTGGACGTGTTTCATTACGTCTAAATAGATAATTATAAAGACAATATGGAAATGTCTCATTTTGTTTTTCGGAAGATTGCGATGTTTTTATTACGTTTTGCGGACGTTACGATTTAAGGATGCTACAAACGTATTATTATGTCTTACGGATGTTTGATTTTTTTTGTTTTGTTTTGCGAATGATAAATAATTCTTTTTACGTATGATATAATAATGATAATGTTTCTTGCGTTTGATGGATAAAACGTTTTTTATTATACATTTCCCTGATAGCATTAATGTTATATAACCTGTCATTGATCATATAAATGTTTCTTTTACGGATGGGAAATGTTAGCGTTATGATACTTTTTGCAGTTATAACGTGAAGAATTCAATATTAAATCATTCATCGTATATAATATTTCGTAGTGATTTAAACCTGTAATAGTATTTCATAATCTTAGGACGGAGATATCATTGGTACATAAATCAATGCTTGTTTTATAATTCAGTACACAACAGAAATATCGGTGACAGTGGTTCCCGCTAACATTCGATGGACAATAGCGGTAAAGACAGATACGAAAAATAAGGTGTCGCTGAACATTGGAACGTTTGAACATTTAAAAGTTTTGTAATTTAAGACCCATTTTCCAAACGGCCTGGGATGTAAATAATCTTTTGGAACATCAGTGACGATTTCGAAAAAAAGTAGTCCTTATCCATATTGGCATAATCTATATCTATGGCTTTTTAATCGCATAGATTTGAAACACCCGAGATAAAACGAGATTTTGTATAGTTGCTCATTTCAATTTTATATGCATTGCTATCAGATATGATGCAGAACTTATAAAGTCTTCAGTACTACACTTTTCTAGTAAGTATTGTCTATTCATAGAGACAAAAAGGTCCAGATGAAATTCAACTGGTTAATTTCCCCAATACCAGATGTTGTTCGTAGTGAATTTTCATTTAGAGTTATATCTGTAATCTCAGCGTTCGATATGTCTTTCATCGTTCTGCTTTCTGTACTATCAGAGGTGGAGTTCGTTGTTTCCGTTTCCGATGTAGTCGTTGCTGATGAAGCTGAAGAAAAACAAAACATTGCATTCTATTGCTATAGGACTTTAAAATGTTTCATTACGTGTAATGGATAATACATAGTTTTATTTACGTGTTAGGGATGATATGGAAATGTCTTGTTATGTATTACGGAAGATTCCGATGTTTTATTGCGTTTTACGAATGATAAAAATGTTTGTTACATTTTACGTATACTACTAATATGTTTTTACATTTTACGAATGATACAAATATTTTATTACGTTGTACGGATTACATAAACATTTTATTACGTTTTACGAGTGATACAAGTATCTTATTACGTTTTACGGATGGTACAAATATTTATTTTGCGGCTTTAGGAATGATACAAATATCTAATAACATTTTACGGATGCTAAAAATATTTCATTACGTTTTACATATAGAACAAATACTTTATTACATTTTACGAATGATACAAATATTTTATTACGTTTTACGAATAATACAAATATCGCATTACGTTTCATGAATTATACAAATATTTTATGACATTTTACGATTATGCAATATTTTATTACGTTTTACGGATTATACAAAGATTTATTTTCCGTTTTACGAATGATACAAATATTTTATTATGTTTTACGAATGATACAAATATTTTGTTTCACGTTTTACCAATGATACAAATATGTTATTAAGTTTTACGAATGATACAAATATATTATTTCATTTTACGGATAATACAAATATTTTGATTATGTGGATAATGCGATTTGTGTTTTTACAATGTTTTATTTGTATAATTTCATTGATAAAGAATTGTTTTATTTAAGAATGTACGGAAAATGCTATTATTAGGATATAAGATTTTGGGGGGTCCAAGTATAACATATGAAGAATACACACGTAAATCTTATAACTTATTTGATATGATGGAAACTTATAACGGTGTTTCATGATTAAAATAAAGTTATCGTTGCTACATAAATCAAAGTTCTTTATTTTGTAATCTAGTTCACAACCTAAATATCGTTGAAAGTAATGCAAATCATCATTCCATGGTCAATTTATATTGCTATAATTGTAAGACAGGAATGCAGAAAATATGTCTAAGAACCTTGGGATATTTAAGTGCATAATATAAGACGCATTTCTAAGACATAAAGAGGAGGGGGAGTTGGATATCTTATCCATATCGGTATAATCCATTTAAATAGTTGTTGATCACAAAATAACTCACCCAGATTGTGTAGCTGCTCGTCTCTTTTTTTCTATACATAGTTATCAGATATGTTAATGAACGTGTGTAATCTTTAGTAATACATTTTTCTAATAAGTATCACCCATTCACAGAGTCAAATATACCCAGATGAAAGTCAATATGCCAGTTTTAAATACCTGGCGCTGTCCCTGGAGAATTTCCAGTTAGAGTCATATCAGTGATCTTTGATATATCTGTGATCGTTTTAGTTCTTGTACTCTCCGAGGAGGAATCCGTTTCTGTTTCTGGTATAGATGTTGCTAATGACACTGAACAAAGAAAAAGAAAAATTTCATTCTTATGATGTATAAATGACTTTTAAACTGGTGGGCCGAACTCACGATGACGGTACCGCGACGCAGGCAAAAACAAATCATTGGCAGTTGCTAATCGTTGCTATTGACATCATGTATATATCTCCAGTAATTTTCAGCTGAATGAAAACATGAAACGAACATGTCTTAATTTACCTGGCATGATTTCTAGAGTGTTTTCTGTTAATGTCTTGTCAGTAGTGTCATCTGTTGATTTATCTGCCATCGGATTGCTTCCGGTAACAACCGTTGCGGAATATGTTGTTTCCATTTCCGGCGTTGATGTTGCTAATGCCGTTGAAGAAAGAAAAAAAATATCACCATTGTGCAAAAATGTTGACACATTGAATCTTGTCCTTTTTTACTATTCCTTGTGTCATGTAGTACCCGTGTTTGAATGGAGTGTACCAGCGGTTAGCTTAATATATCTCTTTTTTCTTTGAAACGGAACGTATTGTTTGGTATTGTTTCGACATCTATTGTGTTCATGTCTGCTTCCGTTGGTATGAAACTCTTTGATATAAATACGCATGTTATTGTCAATTACGTCTCCCCATACCAAGTTGCATGCTACAATATAAACTAATTTTTTTTTCAGTGTACTAACCAGTATGTAGGCAATTTTATCTCTTTATATTTCGCTCCATATGACGTTTCTACTTGTACGTGATATACTTGGATATCTTATAGAACACAAAGTTAACGAGAGATTACCTACTCAACTGTATGATAAACGGGATGACTATAGCTTCTCCATCATTAACTCCCCATCGTTATGTACCAATATTACATTATAACCTTCATGTGCTGTTTTTCCTTAACCGATTCAATAAACAAGAGCATGACCTGCGTAAGATCAGTTTTTAGATCAATGCAGGCAAATCACAAAGAAGAAGCTGTTACAGGAGTTTCAACAGTCTCGTTTAAAAACGCCATTTTGCAAATTGTATGTTCGTTACAACTATCTAGTTCCTCAATGCAACCTGTCACTGGGGCGAATGTTATCTAAATGTTTCATACCAATTGGTAGACCGTTCTTTATATATTGATTTTGACTACGCATTACTCCATTTACCTTATCAAGATATTAAGATCATGGCTGGTGTGACCCGTTGACAGGGGATATTTACCCCTCTTAAGTACCTGATACCACCAACGTCCTGAGATTTTTTTACTCATATGGAGATAGGCATAGGCCTAAATTTGCAGCCCTTCACCGGCAATGGTGACGTCTCCATATGAGTGAAAGATTCTCGAACGGGACGTCAAACAATATTTAATCAATCAATCAATCATATATATATATATGTATATATATATATATATATATATATATATATATATATATAAAGAGAGAGAGAAGAGAGAGAGAGAGAAACATTACATGCGGTAAAACCGTTGAAGTCACACCCTTTTAAGCTTACAAAGCCTGCAAGTGTGATAAATGCTTTAGGTGTTTTTTATCAAATATTCTTCTTCAATTATTTTATAAGAATAATTATTATATCTACATTTATTTCATCCTAAAAATGATCTAAAATTGAATACCGTATTTTTCCGAATATAATACGCACTTAATATACAACTCTCCCACCCCTATTTTTGGCCTGGAGATTGTGTGCAATACGCAACAATTATTTGGACCAAGATATAATGAATTCTAAACAACGAATAAGAATTTGTAATCTCTGCAACTATAGTTTTGAGGTAACAGTCGTCTATTGTAATCTTCACTGCAATCCTTTGGTGGAAATACATGGGTAATCATCGGGTAGATTTCAGCAAAGAACGAGATTTTGTAGCGTTAAAGTTTGAACAGACTCAATATATCCTCTATTAAAACTTAATTAAAATCAATTACATAGTCGACATTATAAAAATAAAATCAAAATATTAAACTAGTGTTTAATTTACTGAAATCAACACGCGTACCACATGTGATGTACAAAGGTGCGATTTTTCCACCCATCCTTAATTATAAAAAAGATTGTGATCAAAGATATTGATAGGTGCTACAAATATTGAGTGCTCTGCCTGTAAAAACAATGTTTAGAGAAATAAAGAGTTACATGGGGATCAGTAGGGTATACCATGATAACAGATTTTTCGACAAAAAATATGAATACTGGCTCGAGAAAATCGGACAGCATGTGAATATATCTGATATATTCTGTACCTTTTTTTACTTCATAGAATGTGTGAGAAAAAAATACTCTAGAGTATTTCTTTACCCTGAAGGGGGTGGGGGCTGCCAAAATCAAGGTACACAACAATGGCTTCCTAAAACATGTGGTGGTCCTCGTCCCGTCCCATTCCTTCTTTTACGCAAGAAATGCTGCTTCAAAATCTCACATTAGCATTTCATTAAAACATCTTAATAAATTTTAAGTATAGAAAGCTAACTTTTTAGTGGGAAATCATTGCCTAAACTATCGTTTTTTTATTTTAGCACGTGGCATGGTATTGAATGGTGGCATGTACGAGTTTTAATCTTCTGTTACAAATTAATTCAGTGTGTAGATATTTTAAGTATCACATTTTCTACAATTTTACTTTCCTATAGTAATTTCTTGAGATAGATTGTTTTACCTTTAAAGAAGTGAATGAGTGCATGAATGAAGGCTGTGTCTCTGAGTAAAACATTGTAATGCCGAGTTTCACCTGAAGAAAAGTTTTCAATATAAAATATTTAAAAATTTTAAAAAGGACATTTTTTTATCTTTACCATTTCCCCCAAGTTTATTATCATATTTAGTATTCTTTATGGATTAATGGCGTAAAGACTTGGATATTTAAATGTGCCTATTCATCTCGACCATTCAGAACCATTCACAAAGCGTGCAAGTCCCGCCTACCGTTTCGTGCAAACCGTGCAGATCGTTCTAAAAAATGCTAAGCGTTTCATGGAAACCACTTCCTGCAAACGGTTCAGCGTTTCGCGCAAGAATCGTTTCATTCCGTGCAGACCGTTCAACGTTCCGTGCAAACTGTTCAGCCTTCCGTGCAAGAAATCGTTTCGTTTCGTTCCGTGAAAGTGGTGTAATAATACGCTTCAGGGTTTGCATAATATCCAAAAATAGACATTGCATTTCACTATATAGGCACCTGCTTTTGAGACTACGCGAAATTGGCATCCTTTATACGAAAAGACAGACAGCACTGTATTGAACGTAGATATTTAAATGACAGACACTCAGTAAATCACTGAATCAACTGATGTCATTTTATACGTTTGCGCAAGCTCTACATCACCAATTTATGTTTCTAAAAGTGGTCTAAGCCTACCTGTGAACATGATCATGATGAAGCATTTAGAAATTAGATTATCTATTTTTTTTTCCAAATGTCTAATTTTTTTTTTTTTATTTTTATTTTTTTAATTGCATGACATTATACACACATACATAAATACAAACAGTATGCAATGGGCATTTCCTTTTTTTTTTTAAACTCGCACACTCATTTATACAAACACTCACACTTACCGGAATTGAATAAACATTTTATATAGAAACAAGTTATATGGAGGAATGAAAGTTAAATATACATTATTGCAAAAAAGGAAACTAGATACAAGTATTTATAATGTTCAATGAAATGGGTTAATAAGGAAGTGAATACTATATATAAGGCTCAAACATAAGTTTCCATAAGTCCCATTGTCTATCAAAAAATAGTGATTTTGAATTGTAAATTGATATACATCTCTCAATGTTATATTTCATTTTCAAATGATTTATGAGACCTAAAATATTTGGCTTTTTACACTGCGAAAAACAGGTAAAAATGTACTGCTTACAATGTAGTATGATAAAATTCATAACAATATTGTCTTTGGTGAGTGGTGTTTCACCCAGTATAATATTCTTAATGTTAAAACCAATTCTCTTTGAAGTAGTTCTATAAATATGCATGCTCAAATTTCTCCACAAATGTCTAATTTAATCCCAAGAATAAATATCACGTAACATTGGAATCATGATGAATTTAATACTTAATTTCATTTGTGCAATAACGTTTTGTCAAGGTAATCAATTGAAAAAATAATTTCATGATTGAGAAATTAAATATTGTATATCAGTCAAATTTCAAGTTAATTCTAACACAAAAGAATAAAGCATACCACTATTAAGCAGGAATATATAATAGTAGAGCACGAAGTTCTTCATATCCACCAGCCTGTACTTATAGAAATCCACTCGTCGTGTAATCTTGTAAGAATAACAAGCAAAGTATTGGGGTTCATCTATCAAATTAATTGTAGACAAAAAATTAGAACAGTATATTCTATAGAAGAACAAATTGCATGCAATTGATTTCGAGTGCCACGAAGATTGCATTATACAATAATTGAATTATTTGTGTATTGTAGAGATTGATAAAATATGTAGAGATTGTGTACTGACTGATGAAAATTGCATTCTGTCATCAAAACAGATCCCAGACTATACTGACAAACTTGAAAATGTGAAATTTTGTTAGTAAATTTGACCTGGTGAAATATTGCTGGCAAACACAATTAACTGAACGAACCAAAAGAAATTCCAGTATTTGAGACTTCCATTGAGTTGTTTCAGCATACCGTAACGCCCTTTAGCAAGACAAATATCTTATTACCTTCGAGAGGATCATTCAGTTCCCTCTTGATGACATTCAAGGATGTGAATCCTGAATTGATGATGATATCATCTAAACCTACACCTATCGCAGACTTCCAAATTCCTACAAACAAGAAATTGTTTGTGAGTTTTTAGGCAAGATAAGTTTTTAGGAAAAAAAACTTCAAATGTTTCTCTGATTAGAGTAGGTCAACCTATTGCAGAAGAAGGTTAACCTTGAATGGACAAAAGGGCTGTGGCGAATCATTTTGAGTGATCCATTTCTTTCGACCCCAAATTTTTCTACGTAATTTAAGCTTCCTGTGGATTGTAGTGATATTAGGAATTGGGGATGCTTTGATTCACTAGCATAGTGACAAGATAGTAATTGGTTAGTTAAATATATCTACCATTGAAATGAGCGCCTGCTTTTTTGTTAGTTTTATAACATTTTCATGGTTATATGAATGTCATTGTGCTTCCAATTCATGTTTGAATGAAAAGGTGAAGAACTCCGTTTACCAGATGACGGTGTGACCGGTTGACAGGGAATGCTTACTCCTCGTTGGTACCTGATCTCACCTCTGGCATGCCCAGGGTCCGTGTTTGCCCAAATCTGATATTCCTTATAGGAGTTATGAGATTGATCACTGTTCGTTTTTCTTCACCGTTTCATGACATAATACCTGTTTGTTTGCACTATACACTTTCTAGTAATTGTTTTCTCTCGAAATACAATTAGAATGTGCGTGTTTAAGGTAATGCACAATCTGGAGTATTATGCTACATTTTAAATTACTGAAGGATTGGTCAGGACTTCACAAATGATTGTTGACAGTTTTGATAAACCACGTTATGTCCATTCAATGTTTAAGGAACCCTTTAATTTACAGCCACATAATTAATTAACATCAATTTACCTTACGAAGCACATGTTCGTTTTGATTTTGAGGTCACAATATCAAACGTAAAGAGTTTCACAAGGTCATGAATTAATTCACCTTGGAGTGTACCCCTTGTCATGATTCCCTCGTCTGCATAACATGTCTAAGACCTAAATCGTAGTGTTCTTATTTTAGAGATGGTTTTAAGCATTTTTCTCTTAGATCCCTTATAAAAGAAAGTAGAAAACGTACTCTCACATCATTTAATGGGCCATATTAAAAAACGTTTATTCAAATTATACAAAAATCATGACAATTGTTCACATGGAATCTAATAGAAGTTTTCAAACAATAAGATACAGAAAAATCTAATCGCCACATTAACTGAAACGTGGCTATACACATTGCATTTGTTTATTAGTTGAATTGTTGACGTTTTGTAATATATGAACTTTTACTGTCCGCGTCAATCATACCAATCACTTGTTGGTAAAATCAAGATATTTGATGCCGAGTGGAGCGAAGTTTAACAACATACTTAGTTGACGTTCAAACGAGTAATTAAACCAAATTCTTTGTGACTTTTGTTTTATGTATATACTATTCAAAAAAGTAGGGGATATTGGATTTACAAGGACAATGAAGTGCAGATCATGAGGTCAGGAAAGGAACAAATGACAGAAAAACATTAAGGAAACATTTGTCAATTTATTCGAAACCCTGTGTACAGTTAGAAAATGGCCAGACAAACTCGGATTCGGCGTGGCATACTACTAACGAGACATCCCAGGTCATTTTGGGGTTGGTTATTCCATTCCTGTTGCAATGCTGTAGCACGTTCTTGGACATTGGCAGGAGGTTTTTGAAGTTTGCGTAGCCGCTGTCCAAGCTAGTATGTCCCAGACATGCTCGATGGGGGGTGGGGGGGGGGGGGGTGGGGTCCGGACTGAATGCGGGCCATGGTAATGTGGTGATATTCTGTTGTTGGAGATAATTTGTAACGATCCTGGCCCTATGGCATCTGTCATTGTCACCTTGAAAAATGAAACAGCGGCTATAACGACGTGCAAACGGCACAATATGGGGTGCTAAGATGTTGTACCAGTATTACTGCCCTGTGTCACCTCCAGCAAGTCTGTTTTGCCGGCAATAGTGATGCCTCCCCATACCATTACAGATCCACCCCATACCGATCATGTCTAATGACGTTAACGTCATGGAAACGTTCGGTACGTCGGCGCCAAACCCTCCTGCGTCTGTCCAGAAAATCTACAATAAACTTCAACTTATCTGAAAACATTACGTGGTTCCATCGGCGATCATCCTAGCTTTGATTGTGACGACACCATTGGAGTCGGGCCCTAATGTGACGATCCCTCGAACAGGAAATAACACGAGGACGTCGGGCGTGTAAGTGAAATCTGTATCTGTGTATTCGATTCCTGATGGTCTGGCCGCTCGCTACCAAGCCAGTATCCCTCTGAAGTTGATTTGCTTTTACCAGATGATTTCTCAAGGCAATAGTGGGGATGATTCTGTCCCGAGCCTGAGTTGTTGTTCTTGGTCGACCAGATCGTGGCCTATCCTGAACAGACCCTGTAGCACGATGTCTGGACCATAATCTGTTGATAACATACTGGGAAACATTCATTGCCCTTGCCACAGCGACCTATCTTGTGCCAACCTGTAGCATGCCAAGGGCACGTAACCTCTCATCCTTTGTTAGACGGCGCATGACCTCTGTTTAATTAAAGACTTCAACAACTGATAGCCTGATGCTTTCTCTTCAAAATCTTCCTTTAGAGGGGCTCTAACCCTCCAATGCAGAGGCATGCAAATTTGTGGCACAACACCCTTGATCATCAGTAGCATCCCGTGCAGATCACGAAAGTGAAAAGGACTTTGACCATTTCTGATTGTGTTTCTATAGATACTAGTAGCATAACCATAAAGTTGAAGATAACTAACAGTATTCAATCTCGTAATTCCTATAGAAAATACAAATCAGAGAGATGGGCAAACACGGACCACTGGTCATACCAGAGGTGGGATCAGGTGCCTAGGAGGAGTAAACATCCCCTGTCGACCTGTCAAACCCGCCGTGAGCCCTATATTCCGATCAGATAAACGGAGAATCAGTCAAAAGCAGTGTGCTAAGAACGGCCTAACAATTGGTATGAAACACATCAGACAGCATTTGACTTAATGATAAGTTGTAATGGCAAACTAGATCGTTATAACGACAATAAAATTTGCGAAATGCTGACTTTAGACGAGACTGTAGAAACCCCTTTAACATGAACTTCTTTGTCAGTAGCTGATCATAACTGACCAGGAGGTTTTGAGTGAATTGTGCTTCGTAAGAATATAAAAATAGGTCAACTAGCAAAGAAACAATTCGTGTTCATGGGAATTCCAACAGACTGTTAGAAGATCTGATCACTAAAAGACTACGAAAATATTGCCAATGAGGAATTCTTTTTAATAATGACTTCAGAGTACTTGTGCGTGGAGTCAGAGTGGTGTTTAACAAAAAAAAATTTGGGATGACAAATCACTAAATATGAATATTACCTTTTACCATTTTTGTTGAAAGTCTAGTCTTTGATTTATCGTGAGGTATGGTTGTGTAAAGAGTTGTAAAGTCATACGTTTTAATGTTGTGAAATCGAGAGGAGTTTTGTGATTTCAAATTTAATAAAAGTTCTTTGGAATTTTTAAGAATAAACATTTGCTTAACACCACTTCTGGCATATGTAGTGGCACAGTACGTTTGAAGTTTCTCCTTCACAGCAGTTAATATTTTCATAAGAAGGAAAGATAGGGGCTTGGTAGGACATTTACTGGATACAGCAATGTATCTTTGTTTGTGAGAGTGTGATTGATGTGTTTGGGTGATGAATTTCTTTAGAAATGCTTCCTCGTTAAGGAACTATACAACATGGTTTCATATCCTTTTGTATATGTGAACATTTTGATAACAAAATACAGTGTCCCCCACTTTTTCAATAGTATATTTGAGTGCATCATAGGGTTATTAACAAATAAGAATTACATGTCTACTATATGACATTATGAAATCTAAACCAGATTAGAATGGGAGGATTATTTTCCTTCAAGCAGAACAGATCGAAAAATCCCAATTGTTGAGTCATTTTAATCTTTCATCTTTTAAGATTGATTCACAAGATCAATATCGATAAACGACATTTCGCTTACGTTGTTGCATGTTAATAACATCTTTCTTTCAATTTAATTGCTGCTCTTAGGTGTCTATTGTGCATACGTTGTCATCAAATATTTATATTCAATTAGATCTAGTTTCGGTTCATTGGATAAATAATTACAAATTCATCAATATTGATATTAATATTATCTTTACTTTCGGTTCACTTATATATATATATATATATATATATATATATATATATATATATATATTCTATTCATCTATAATTATTTTCTGTTATATATAGTTTCGGTTCAATGAAGATATGTACATGTGTAAAATAAAATTATCACGAAATCCATTGAAACAAACTTAACTAAGAGTAGGGGACATACGGACCGGTATATATACACCAGAGATTGAATAAGATGCCAAGGAGGAGTAAACACCCCATATTTACCGGTAACATCCACTGTGAAGCCATATCAGATAAACAGAGTATTCCTTAGTTTGTTTGATTGATTGATTGTTGTTTTCCGTCACACTCAACAATTGTTCAGTTATCTGGTGGGGTCCAGTTTTATTGATCGAGGAGAGAACCCAGATACAATGTACCCGGGAAGAGACCACCGGTTTCCGAAAGTAAACTGGTAAACTTTATCACCTCTAGTAGGCGGAAGCAAGAATCGAACCCGCACCGATTAGAGGTGAGAGGTTTTGTAATTTTGAGCGGAATGCTCTAACCACTTGGCCACAGAGACCCTCTTATTTCATAGTTAAATTCATATTGCAAAGAAAGGGCAAATATTTGATATGAAGAACGTCAGACAGCATTCAACTTACCGACAGGTCATTATAACAAGCATATAATTTGTCAGATGTTGACTTCATTGTAATCTACAGTATTATCAACTTATTTGAAAATTTATCATACGCAGAACATGCTCTTGCAATGTTGCTACATAAATATGAGAAGTTGACGATGGGAAGTTGAAGTCATTCAGTTTGTCACGAAGGTGAGTTATTAGATTGTTCATTAAAATATTCAAATATGACAAGCTACTTGCCAATAAGTTCAAGTTACAGGGGTTTCAACAATCACGTTTAAAGTCAACACTTCGCAAAGTCTATTGTAATTAATGACAATTGACAAATAGAACCAATCATTGTATCTGTTTCACATTAATTGTTAGGCCATATTTGCATAGTGACTTTTACTATGGATGAATCTGTTTACGTCAAAATATATAGGGCTCACGGCTAATGTGACCGATCAACAGGGGATGTTTACTCCTCCTAGCCACCTATTGTGTCCAGGGGTCTGTATTGTTCTTGTCGTAATTTTATGTTCTTTTATATATGATTTATGAGAGGGACCAGTGTTTGGTATCTTCAATTTTTCATGAAGGCGTTTTATTCTTTAATCATTCTTTTTATGAAATAAGTGATTGCAAAATATTATGAACGTTTTCTTTCTTGTTTTCACCTCTTCTTTATATCATACAGAATAAATTGGTAAAGGGCATTTTGTAGTTATAGATAAGACTTCAAAGTGAAGAAAAAAAGGCCAAAACAAACATTTATTGAATCCACACGTGATTTGACGTCTACAAGTACTTAGTAATGCCTCTGTCTTGTGGCATTATATCTAAAGTACGACATGTACATAGTTATTTTACAACACAAATTTAATAAATGTTGTTATATTATCAAAGAAAATTTCACAGTCTCTGGTAATTCAAAACTTTGACAGTGGATCACACGTTGACAGCCCTTACATCACATAAATTCCATGTTGGTCTAACATCCTGGTTTGTCATAAATATGTATAATTCTCCGCATTCTAGGATGTCTTCACAGTCACATTGATATCCACATTCCTTCAGTTTCCCATTGAAGATGTCGGTGTGGATCAAATGACAAAACGTGGAGTCGCCCTGGAAAGGTTCCTTTAAGATCGGCGAAGAAAAGTATACCTACAAAAGACAATTAACAAACATTAAATCAGTCTCTCTATACATCTCTCTATTTCTATCGAATACACAGGAATTTATGGATCAATAACACAAACACTATCAATTGTTGTTCAATACGACGAATGAGTGATTACATGATTAAATAAAATAACGTACAAAGCAAAATAACACCCAATCCACAGATAAACTTCTCAAGAATAATTTAGTTTTGAGTGATATGCTTTATATATATATATATATATATATATATATATATATATATATATAGATAGATAGATAGATAGATATATATAGATATATAGATAAATGCAAGAAGTTTTAGCATACTTACCAGAAGACTTTTTCGTCCTTGATAATTACATACAATATCAACACCTCTGAACGTAACATTATATTTCTGTGGCTGTATGCCAAGCCAGGAAGTGTTAATTTTCATCCAAAACAATGGCGGAACGTCTCCATTTACAGGTAATGGGAGACAAGTGGTAATATTATTGTCCAGGATTTGATGAATGTTGGATAACATTTGTCCCTTTTTGTCATGTAAAATCTCAGGCTTGTTAACCTGTACGTCACGTTTAGTGGTGACTCCTCTGTTGCTGACCGACAATGAGTAAGTATCATTGAATCGTACGTTTTCAGGACTAAGGGCAATTTCTAGGTCCATCTCTACAGATGAGGTATTGCCAACGTCATCCCAACTGAGATAGTCTATATTTATATATCCCCCACTCTCCGTAAGAGAGAATTCAGTTGAAATTTTAGCAATGTTATCGTCGGAGTATGCGAGTACCACGTTTTCTAGAACGAGAGCTGATTGTCTTCCATCCGCGGTTTCTTCCATTAAAACAGTAAAATTCAAAGTGTCCGATCGGCTACCAAGGATACATATCTCCAGGGTAAGTATCACTTGACCAAAGGGAAACAAATCTTCCAATGAGTGGTTCTCTAATTCAATTCCACAAGTCCCCTTCAAAAGATTCAATGACACAGTGCATATAGATGTTCCGTTATTTTCATTTACAACATTCATTTTCTATCATATCGACAAATTCACACATCAATCGTATATCGGGCACTTCTAGCATGCTCGAAAGTTTGGGTTTTGGCGAAAACATTTACCAACGATAAAAGCCCTAAAATTCTTTTCACGTAAACCATACACTTGTTAAATGTAAAACATAAACGGTACCAATTTTGATGTACCAGATGCGCATTTCGACAAATAATGTCTCTTCAGTGATGCTCAGGTAAAAATGTTGGAAATCCGAAATAAAAACAAAAGTGGAAGAGCTGAATGAAGCAAAAATACCAAATAGTTGAACCAAATCCGGCAAAGATCAGAGCTATGCATGAGGGAGATAATCCTTCATTTTGAAATGAATTTCATAATTTTATCACAACAAGTTTTTCCCCTTCCCATAATACATGCTAAAACCAAAGCACTTAGCAACTGGGCTGGTGAATACCCTCGGGGACTAACAGTCCGCCAGTAGAAGAATCGACCCAGTGGTTGTAATGTAAAACATAAACTGTACCAATTTTGATGCACCAGATGCGCATTTCGACAAATAAATGAAATTGCTTAAAAAATATAGATAAATAAACTAAAAAGAATTATTGAAAACCCAAACTATAAATATGATTGATTGATTGATTATATATTGTTTAACGTCCCGCTCAAGAATATTTCAGTCATATGGAGACCATTGCCGGTGAAGGGCTGCACAATTAAGGCCTTTGCTCGACACTTATAGCCTTTGAGCAGGGAGAGATCTTTTACGTGCCACACCTGCTGTGACACGAGACCTCGGTTTTTGCGGTCTCATCCGAAGGACCGCCCCATTTAGCCGCCTCTTACGACAAGCTAGGGGTGCTGAGGATCTATTCTAACAACCCGGCAATAAATAAATAAATACATAAATAAATAAATAAAATGGAAAGTTTTCAAACTACGTTTTGTCAGAAAAATTCGCTAAATATTTCTGATGTTAAAGCTAAGAAATAAATGGTACTTTGACTTTGTAATACTTACATTTGAAATTATTTCTGTTGCCTCCAGTGTTAATGCACAACTCCAGACTTCTGTGTTATCGATTACTATGCTAATAGTGACGTTATTATACGAACCCACTGCTGCCATCTCAGAGAGAGCAACCCCTGCTTCAAATTCTATGATGTCATCATCAGTTGTATTTGCCGACCTATAGTAGCCTGCGAAAAACAGATGCATTTTGGCGGATGATCTATTATTTGGACACGGTATTGTGTTTTCGTGTAGGAGTAAACGAAGAATTCTGAAAATGTCTAAGTGGTGAAGATTATAGAAGGATGTTTCAAACATATATAGCTAAGAAAATAAATTTTACTTTAGAAAATACATGAGGATATGATCTGGGGGGCTTTTGAATAGGAGAAAACTAATCAAGAATATAAAGAATATATATATATATATATATATATATATATATATATATATATATATACCAACAATCCACAGTCCATTTTTATACTTAGGTATATATGTCTTTAATATACCTGTCAATTAATTCAAAATTTAAAAAAAAGTGGGAAACAATAGTAAAAATATCCTTAATTAGAAACAGTGTTCAATATAATGATTTGTGGTAGATGATTTGAAGTGTGAAATCTATATTTTCATAAAAGTCGTGCTTGTTATACATATTCATAATATAGGAAATTAAAGAAAGAAAGAAAGAACGTAAACAGAAAGACAAATGAATTTAGAAAGTAATATTTAGCATAAAAGCTTGACCATCAAACCTTTGTTGACAAAGTGATCTGGGAACGAAAGGACTGTAGTATTAGCTTCGGAATTTCTGGTGTTGCTGGTAGATAGATCGCTTATCACAATACCCTGTGGATATTATGGTCAAACGGATATTAAGTTAGACAACTCGATTTATGTAGCGTCATTAGCATGGTTTCTGATAAAAATGGATAAAGATAAAATTACCGTTAAATATTACTGTTGTATTTTCATCCAGAATCCAGAATATATTCAATAATTGTATGTACTCTTAAGATACTGATGTTATCATTTCACTAATAAAAATAATTTCTACTGATGCAAAAAAAAAAAAAAATTGTTATGCTTCATACATTTGGAGGATAGTTTATCAATGAGTTCACTTGAATGGATGCTGAACAATTTGGTGTCCAAGTCTTATGTACTTCCTGAAGTCAGACACTTTACAAGTAGTGCAGAATCATCAATATTTTTGTTGTTGCGTAATATGATTACATTAAATTGCAGGTGTTGTGTAGAGGGTAAATATGTTTGTACTTGATGACATGTATGACCTAGATGTTTCTAGATATTCGATGTTTTGAAAGATTACATAACACTTGTCTACCTGCCAAGATTACATAGTGTTGTTCTTTACGCACGGCCAAGAAAGTTCATTCTCAATAAAACAAAATACATCGTGAGTGATGTGACGTTAAGCTCTGTTAGACAAACACTTTAAGCACTGGTGATTTTAAGCATTCAAGATGTTTTTATTTAACCACGATACTTATATTGTGATAATGTTTTTTTTATGGATTTCTGTACACATATCATAACTTAGAATATTTTATTTTTATATTTTTCTTTCAATAATTGCAAAATAAATCTCGTTAATTCTCGTTGTTACGTGATTTCTGCTGCGTTCCTTGTTACTGAGGATCTGCCCCATAAGAGAGTTACAGAATTGGGGGCTCGTCTTCGGAAGGGTGAACGAGTCATGGAGAAATTATTAATTAATTATCGTATTTGTTTAAAAAAGGGTATTCCATTGTTCTGAAATTCATTGAATTTCATAGCCGCAGAATTTAACATGTTTCAAGTTGCATATTTTCTTATTTCTCCTAATGTCCAAATTTTCAATGCGCTAAAAATATGAGTTGATGCGATTAGCTGTACACTTCGTGTTAGAAATTAAATATTCCATGCGGAAACAAGAGATTGGGGTAGAAGTTCCCAAAAAATCTTATTGAGAAAATATTTTTGAAACACGATTTCCGAAACGGTGGAAGGGGCGAAAATATCAGAATTTGAATTTAGATTAGAATTAGAAAAGTTAAAAATAGAGAGAGACATGCAGTTAGAGAAAGGAAACCAGGAAATGAAAGACAAGAAAATGAGAGAGCTGAAAGAAAATGACATGGCAGAAAGAGATAAAAAAAACAACAAGAGTTTGAGCAAGAAAGCAAATTAAATAATGAACGAGCAGAGAATGATAGAGCTGAGAGAGAAAGAGAAAATGAACGCCAATTTGACTGATTGATTGTATATTGTTTTACGTCCAGCTTAAGAATATATCACTCATATGAAGACGTCATCATTGCCGGTAAAGGGCTGCAAAAATTAGGCATCTGTTCGGCGCTTATGGCCTTTGAAAAGGGAGGGATCTTATTGTGTCACACCTGCTGTGACACGGGGCCTCGGTTTTTACGGTCTCATGCGAAGGATCGCCCCATTTAGTCGCCTCTTACGACAAGCTAGAGGTACTGAGGATCTATTCTAACAACCCGGATCCCCACGGGGAAACAATTTAGAAGATAAGAATGTGAGAATTCTTGAGGAAGACGCAGTTATTTCAGATACTTACACGCTTTCTCATACGAATTCTTGGCAAACTATCAATATAGTAGTTGATAAAAAAAAAATTCAGACTCAGATAAAAAGGGGTGCTTTAGAGTTTCAATCAAGTCCCCAGTCACCACCTCACAGTGGTTCTAGGTCAGGACGTTCTGAAGGTTACTCTGATGTAGGATCGCTTCCGACTTGTATTTATGGCGAGAAGAAAGATCATTTCGTTAGTGATGCTTTAAAGTAAATAAAATGACCGTGAAAAACCACAGCCACATGCTGGCACAGCATTTAGAAATGGAAACCTTTGTTATGTTCTGATACTCCTGATGTTCAGGATTCAAAGTCCAATTTTGTTAATTCTATGGAAGATTACGATCCTTTTTTCTCGCATGGATTTGTTTCACTCAATAGCTTTAGTGTTCAGATTTTGAGAGAGACAGGAGCTGCCTAGAGAATGTTTTGCCTTTGTCTGAGTAGACTTCTACTGTTGGGTCAGTTTTAGGACAGGGTGTAAAGCTAGGCGTCATTGACGTTCCCTTACACAAAATTTATCAGAAATCAGATTTCATTACTGTAACAGTTATCGTATGCGTTCGACCTACTCTTCCTATTCAAGGCGTTTCCTTGTTGCTAGGCAACCATTTAACTGGTGGCAAAGTTGCACTAGATGCCATAGTTTGGGACAAAATCGCTTCCAATGTGGCGTCCGAAGATGAAGACAATAATTTATATCTTGCCTGTGCTGGTACTAGATCGATAACTAGAAGAAATGAAGTTGAAGACCATGTTCAACACCTTAACACACCTGTTTCGTTACATGAATTTGACCTCAGTGAAACGTTCCTGGTTGACCTTAATAGCAGTTGACATGAAAACAGACAACCATATAACAGTGAGTCTCCACTAAACAGTGATGATGATCCCAACACAGTTAGATCAAGGCGGGGACACCCTCAACAGAAAGCAGAGACTGTCGTAGCAAAATACGGACCCTGGTATTGAACTTAGCAAGAGGGCACTTCCACCAGATGAAACCACTAAAGTCGGAGAGTGCTTCTACACCAAAGATCGGATCGTTATGTGAACATGGTGACCACCTGATGCACCCTGGATGAAGTCTGGCTGGTCGGTCACCAGACAGTAGTGCCAATGATATATCGTTTTGACATCACGAGTTTAGCTCACGACACAGCCATTACAGGACATTTAGGTGTCAAAAAGACTTGTAGCAGGATTTCAAATCATTTTCATTTTCTAAGTTGAGAAAGGATGTTTCTGAGTTTTGCACGTCTAGTCATGTTTGCCAGTTAGTAATAAAGCTAATCAGAAGATTCCATCTGACCTTATCCAACCAATCCCAGCTTTAAAAAAACTGTTTAGTTCGAGTACTGTGTAGGATCTTTGCCTAAAATAGGTTAGAAAACTAGTATTTACGTACAATCGTGTGTATGCCCACTCGATTCCCTGAAGCTATACCATACCTCTTAGGCATTTTAAGGCAGAAACTATAGTCAAGGGCCTTATCAAATTTTGTTCAGTTTTGTAGGAGTATCTAAAGCTATTCAGTCAGTTCAAGGTTCGAATTTTATTCAGGGTTGTTTCAACAGGTATTGCATGAATTACGTGTTAGACAGTATAAATCTACTGTTTCCATCAAACCCTTAAAACTGTGATGAAAACATTGTTACCAGTTAGATAAGGACTTAAATGAGGGGTTTCAACTTGTGTTGTTTGCTGCGAGGGTAGTGAGTCAGTCCATTTGAATTAGTGTTTGGCCATACACTTAGAGGTCCTTTGAAATTCCTTAAGGGAAAGTGGCTGACTGAAACTAGTGATCTTAACCTTTTATATTATGTATCTAATTTCAAGCAGAAGCAATGCCTGTAAATTGGCACAAGAAAATGTCAAATTCTCAAACCTAAATGCAGGTTTGGTATGACAAAGTTCGACTTGCTTAGTGATGTGAACTATGTAGTTAAGATCCCTGGCCGACGTAAAGAAAAACGAGTTCTTCACATTGACATATTGAAAGAGTATTTTGATAGATATGACCAAAATTCCGTAAATACAGTTTCCACCTTAGCAAATGTTCAAATATTTCAAAATTGTTCAGAACATGAAAGTAGTGTAAAAACTAGTGAAAAAGACTTTCGTCTGAGTGTTCATTTAACGATTTCCGAAATTCTCGCCAATCTCTGTGCCAAACATGGACATTTGAATATTAACCAGAGAGAAGGTCAACATCTCTTGGCCAGTTATCCTTCGATCTTCTTGCTTGTCCCCCCTAAAAAAAATGCTACTTGTCATGACACTTTGCCCATTATGCAGCATCCTTATCATTGAAATCATTTAAATTACAGTACTTAAGAACAGAAGTGAAGCTGGGCATTATAGAAGAACCAAGTAAAAGTGACTGGAATTCATAAATTCCTGTACCTAAACCGGATGGTATCTACCGATTGTGTTCTGACTTCGGAATAGTGAATTCTGTCATATTGACAAAATTGCAAATGCTAAATTTGTCAGTAAATCTGACCTGTTAAAGGATTAATGGCAGGTACCATCAACTGAAAGAGGCAAAGAAATATCTGCATTTGTGATTCCTGATGGCCTTTCTCAGTACAAAGTGATGCATTCTAGCATGAAAAATGCTCCAGCGACCTCTCAGAGAATGATTCACTCCCTTCTTCATGACCGTCAAAGATGTGAAGCCTACATTGATGATGCTATCATCTACAGAGACACGTGGGAGGAACATCTCCAATTCATGTGGGCGTTCTTTGATATTCTGGCAAAAGCAAACTTAACAGTGACTTTTGTATTGATTGTATGTTGTTTTACGTCCCGCTTGAGAATTTTCCACTCATAGGGAGACGTCACCATTGCCGGTGAAGGGCTGTAAAATTTAGGCCTATGCTTGGCGCTCAGGGCCTTTGAGCAGGAAGGGATCTTTATCGTGCCACACCTACAACAGTGACTTTTGTCAGGCTACTGGAGGATATTTAGATCATAAGGTAGGTTAAGGTTGTGTTACAACTATCATGACTAAAATGGGGGCTTTTTCGAATTTTCTTATTCCTACGAAAAGAAGGAATTAATGAGATTTCTTGGCATGACTGATATCTACATATTTTAATTTTGTTACAACTATCATGACTAAAATGGGGGCTATTTCGAATTTTCTGATTCCTACAAAAAAAGGAATTAATGAGATTTTTTGGCATGACTGATATCTACATATTTTAATTTTGTCCAAATATCTCTTCAACAGTTGGTCCACTTAGCAACTGATTGTAATAAAGTGCTAAATTTGAGTGGACGGAGAACTGTAATGAATTATTTTGTAACATTAAATATGTCATGATGAGTCCAGGTCTTTCAGCTTCACATTTTTCTAAACAATTTAAGCGTACTGTTGATGCTTGTTGATTGATTGATTATTTATTGCTTTCCGCCACACTCAACACTTTTTCAGTTATCTGGTGGCGTCCAGTTTTTTATTGGTGGAGGAGAGAACCCAGATACAATGTACCTGGGAAGAGACCACCGACCTCCCGCAAGTAAACTGGCAAACTTGCTCACATAACGCCGCGGCCGAGATTCGAACACGCGCCGACAGAGGTGAGAGGCTTTGTGATTTTGAGCCCGATGCTCTAACCACTCGGCCACGGAGGCCCCGTTGATGCTTGTGGTGTAGGAGTCAGTACTACTTTGTTTCAAGAACATAGTGATACCACAGATAGAGTTGTTTCTTATTTTTCAAAGAAACTTACAAAATGTCAAGAAAGTTATTCAACTATTGAAAAAGAGTGTCTTGCTGTGTTGTTAGCTTTACAACATTTTAATGTTGATGTGATTGTTACTGTGCGTTCCATTTCTTGTTTTTACGGATCATGACCCTCTCACTTTTTGCATAAAATATCAAACACGAATGGATGACTCAGATGGATTTATTATTGCAAGAGTGTGATGTTGATTTGAAACACATCAAAGACAGAAACAATGTTATTACAGATGCCTTATCAAGAATGCCGTAAGTGTACTTTGTTTTTGTGGCTTTGAATTGATGTACATAATTTTTTTTAAGATTTTGAATTGTTGAAAATTTAAGTTTTAGTTGTCATTCAAACATTTTTAAGGAGGAGGTGTAGCCTAATAACAATATTTTGTTATTTTCACCACGAAAACGTATGTATTTTTTCAAATCTTACCGGACGAAAGTTGTTTCCAGCTGCAATAACTCTCAGATATGTTGCTGCAAAATTAGTACCCAACGGTTTTCCACCTTCTCCACTTAATATCACAGTGAGTTTCGGATTGTAAAACGGTAGCCATGCCGTGAAGTTGATCTTTGTGACGGACTTAAATTCAGATTGAATTACCGTGGAATTCATTGTATTTAACTTGAAGAAGGCAGTCTTATTGAGGAACTGAAATTGAATAAAATGACAGATGTCAAACTAGATATTGTATAAACATGAAAGAAAATGAAAGGAACGGCACACTAATTATGATGAAAAATACATATGAGCATGTCCAATGTTTAAAATCATCATTTCATGGATTTCATTTCAGGTGTGTTAATACCACGGTCATATATACATGAATATAAATATCATTCATGCAAAAGTGAGGAAATAGGAAATAAATCTTGATGAATGTCTCATTCACCGCAAAAGTCAGTCAGCAATGTGGTTCAGTGGAATCTTGCTGTCGCTCTCAACATATCTTAAATAAAACATATCAGAACTGACTTACAAAAGAATAGAGCCCAGCATCGCTCTCCTACACAACTGACATAAACTGTACTGTTTAGATGTAATGGATGACGTTTGCCAAGTGACCTAGATTAAACATTAGTACAAAATATTTGGCCAAAAAGGTTTTGTTTCCAAGTGTACACATTTATTGTCACTGCTTCAAATTATTTGCAGTATGACCATTTCATAACTCCTTTTCCTTTTTACTAGAAATCTTTATCTTTTCCGTATGATATTTTTTGGAGGTCATTACACAAATCTTACGATTACCAATTCTTGTAACGCCCTCTTAACATACCACGTGACCACCGTAGTTCTTTCAAGTTTCAAATGTCTATCACAGTAATGACTTTGACAATAATTGGAAAACGATTTGAAAAATTTATTGCACATCATGTGACTCTGAGAATTAATTAATAGGATGATATTTTGATAAAATATTTTACTAGGATTTTGACCAAATTATGTTTGTTTGAATTCACTACATGTTACATTATCATAAATAATAAACCGGTATGTGGTAAGAATTGCTATTCATTACCTATTGAAAAAGCTACAGTCTGGATAAATATTTTCAATTTTTAACTTAAATTCAAATTTTAACCAAGGTTAAAGAGTTGTAAAGTCCCACACTTTATTCCAGGTTAATACCGTGAACAAATCAAAACCTGCATTGCCTTAACTTCGTTGTCCAGCTCTACCATTTGTGTCAAAAACAGAAGAACAGTTCTCTTTAGGAAGTTGTACTTTTCTCACATTTTCTTAATTATTCACCTTCATTAAAGACTGTTTCTTTGATTTTGTTAAAGATGAACTTCCTAAGCCCACTCATTCTATGGAATAATTTTCAAAAAAGCGTTTCCACGATACGGACGATATTCCAAACCCGTCACGTTCTACATATTTCCATTTTATAGAATGATGTGTGACTGCGACATTTCAAGGGTTGTTTCTATTGCACTTTCCCGCAGTGACAGATTCCCCCTTTTTTTTTACAGAAAACATTGGGATCAAATATTTCTTGACTGGAAACAGAATAAAATAGTCTAAATACTTAAGGTCAAACATACGCTAAATGTAAAAAAAAAAAAAATAAATAATGAAATAAACCTACAGTCCATACACTTTAAATGTTGCCTGTGTATACTCTGAGGCACTGATTCCATGACCAGAAGATAACATTCATGTTGGTATGAATTTGTTTAGTGAGGTAATGTGGGTAACTGTGCAGAGTATTACTATGACACAAATATACATTATGAACGATCAAATGTACGCTGAAACACCATTACGCTGTGGCATCACCGCCATTAGATGTTGTCAAGCAAATAGCAAGTTTAGAGGTTTTGTCGCAGAGCACACCTTAATTGAATTTATAGTCAGACTTACCTTTAAAGGTTTCGTGTGAATTACAATTTTATCCTTAAAGACCCATTTCTCCAAATTTGAGAACACGGTAACAGTGCATATGGAACTGATTGGTTCTCCATCGGTCAAACCGTTTGCGTTGTGTAGGAAAAGGGTAAAAGAGCACGTGATTTGACAATCTGTTGCCTTGATCGATTGTAAAACGGTGATGTTATAGAACGCCCAGCCAAAGTTAACATTTCTCGTAAATCCTGTCTGTAATATGAATAGATTCCATATATCTCATAAATCTTGTCTTCCATATGGACAGATTCAAATTGTAGTATTGTAAATATTCTGTTTCTAATTTTATGATTGAATGAAATGAATTGAATTTGCAAATGATAAAACTGTATGACAAAGTTTTACTATGAACATATGCCAATAGGATTGTAAGAATCTTTGATATTATCTAATTAACAATTCGTATTAATAAGTATTTTCCCGACGAAGGTTTGGCGGCTTATAGTCATGTGACTTAAGAGAAGGTTGGGATTTTTTTTTGGATATCGTCCTGTAGGTTTGACGAGTACAGACGTTTAATTTTTAGTTATAGTTGGAGCTATTTTGCATTCCGGATATGTTGGGGTCATCTTTGATTTTATATCTTAAGTATATATCTTAATTATATTTTTAATATCTAACAAAATGTATGTTTCATTTTTATTGCGATAGCAGCGCAGAAGTTTTGATATCATGCAGTTTATATGTAATAAAAACGAAGCTTAAAGTCCATAACGTTGATAGGTTATACTATAATGAGTTAGTCTGTGCAAGTAATATCAAAGACAATTAAAGCAATGGGATATTTTTAAACTTGCTTTCTTATTTACTAGATATAAGGGGAAATAACTAAACCACTTCAAAGACAAAAGCATCAAAATGTAGAACTTTTCGGCACTTTACACCATTTTTCACCTTGGCTCGATGATTGGGCTTTTTTGTATTGTTGGCTGTTGTGTTTTGCGTGGAAGTGGAATTCTATGTTATTTGTAGAGTGTCGTGATCAGCGATCCAAAAATTACTTTGATGACCACCACGACGAATATGAACGGAATTGTCCAGAAGTTAATTTTAAAGGATGCTATATTATCTCTTAAAGTTTCCAAAGGCACGAATATTGATGTTTTACTAAATGATCTGTTTTTGCATTATTCTGAGACGGAATGTATTCAAGACTTCTTTTAGAGTAGAAGGACAATCTTGCTATGGCCTTCAACTCGTCTTTTGGATGCATTGTCGGAGATTTGTATATTGACGGTGTTAGTGCGGATGCCGATTCGATAATCTCAGAGAACTCGAAAAGGAGAGCTTCGCGGGGTTTACTTTCTATTCCGATATTTTACTGAGCATTGGTGTTATCTGCGAAATGATAGATCAAGTTCAGGACAAACGTGACGGCTTTGTCATCTTTATCATCGACTTTGTCGTTTTGTGTGGCATCTGTCGCCTGCGTATAATGCTTTTGTCTCTCGGTGATCTACTTGTGGTAGGCTTTAGAATCACGGCAAACCACTGGTACGTTACAGGGGTTTTAGCGGTCTCGTTTACTTGGGCGTTTCGCGATTCTTTGGTTGTTATTATGCTTCCGAAAACAACATGTCACTGAGACGAGTTGCGTCTAATGTGTTCTATACCAATTATTACACTTATTTACCTACCGAGTTTGACTGCGGTTTGTTCCGTTTGCCTGATTGGGAATAAAGTATCATTGCGATCGTGATTGGTCTTTGGGGATGTTTACTCCTCCTAGATACCTGATTCAATCTCTGGTTTTTCCAGGAGTCCGTGTTAATCCTATTTTTATTCTTACCCTCTGTCTGCCCTACTCTCAATTTTATTCTTTGTAGGACTTGTGTAAATGATGATTATTCATTATCTTATTTTGTTTTTCAAAATAAACTTTCAAAAGTTACAGATATAGTTATACGAAAGAGAGATATACAAGAAACACAGCGAATATGATCAACGAACTTAGCAAAATGACCATATACACAAGAGAAATGTAAAGAACAACTAATTAGAACATACACAAGACTAACCCCAAAAAAATAGCATATGAATATACTCTTTAACAATATCACAGGATCATGTATTTTTTAAATGTTGTTATGTATTCCATTTCAATTTTTTTCATTAATGAAAGTTGTCACCAGTATCATATGAAGTTCTGCAAGTTTACTTATGCATGGTGCTCAGAGTAATTAAATTTCTTTATCGTGCAAATGCCTACCCTAAAACGGGACCTGCTTAAGACACTATATGTCAGTTTCCGCGGGGACGTTAAGGCAGGTTACGAAAATCTTTGCTGAGATGAAATCCGAGAAACATAGTGATAGTTGAAGTAAATATATCGTTATTAGTATACATATTTAACTCTGATTTTATTTTCATATAAGTTTAACTAAATATTACACTGCTGTCGAGTAATGTTTGCCTAATCAACATGAAAATAAACTGGTGATGTCATAACTATGCATCAACTAAAGATGAAATATGTTTGATTGATTAATTGATTGACTGTTTGTTTTACGTCCCGTCGAATATTTTTCACTCATACTGAGACTTCACCAGGTGTAGGTGAAGTACCACAAATTTAGATCTATGCTTACCGCTCAGAGCCGTAGCAGTGAGGGCTCGTTAACGTGCCAACGCCTACCGTGACACGGGACCTCCGTTTTTAAGGTCATACCCGAAAGACCCGTGATTCTCACTTCTAAATGCCGAGCGTATGGCGAAGGAGGAATCACTACCTTTTTTTCGTCTTAGGTTTGACGCGGCCGTTGTGAGTATGAGGTATCTTCATTACACGGTGGAATAGTGGGAAATGGGAAAGTTGAAGTCAGATATTCCAGTTTCATTATTTCTAACAATGAATATTGATATGATCCTAGCTGCATTACATGCGAATTTATTGTTTTTGTCAAAACGATTTTCAATTAAGATACATTCGAAGTATTCGAGGTACTATGTTGCTTTTAATTTTTTTTTATTAAGAACTTTCTCTGTGGTAGTTTTAAACGCCACACAAGGACGTGTACATCAATTCAAGGGAAGTAACTAAATAACTAAATAAAAATCATTTGATTATAAGAGATAAAACTTCATAGTAGGTAATCAGGCCCATCATTGTAAATAGCGGCTAAAAATGGAACATACGTGATTTGTCACCAAACGTTTCCTGAGAGTGATCTCAAGGTATCACCATGGTAATGTTCATTTTGATAGCAATCAAGTTTTATCATAATATTATTCGTATTTGTTGTTGTTATGCGTCACAATGCACCGTTTACGTCGACTGCGTTCTTTTTATTTTCCACATGAAACATTTCACCATGTGCCAGGATTGAATCCAGACCTCACGGTTGTAAAACAATCACGTCAACCAAAATCTTGTCACGAGTGGTTTGTATGTTTGAAACAAATTCAGTAGGAAATAAAATTATCTTCATCAAAGAAGTTCTATTTTGATTCACATAATTATGATTGGCATGTATTTATCAAATTGATTAGACCTCCAATGTCTGGTGGTAGCCTATCAGACCTATATTTACCCCTCTTAAAGCTGGAAGATATGTGGGATATCTTTTTTGGCATTTCACATTCATCCCAAAAACACATCCCTCCTTTCTTATGTCAACATGTTCTACACGTGGGAAACCTGCAATGAAGCTCACTTCTGGATAGTATCCCTCTGGTAACGTTACTGTTTCCATGAAGATGCTCTCCATGCCAACATGGAGCTCCGTAAAGTTTCCAAGTAAAGATGAGTTATATAACGGTGCAGAAGGAGAACTAAAATCTATAGAAAACAGGACACAAATGACATGCATTATTTTTTTTGTCAATACAAAGCAATAGGAAAAACAACCCTTCCTATTTTCCAAGGGTATCATTTAAAGTAACATTGTTTATCAATGATGTCATATATAGATAAAAAATAATTAAGCACCTCTATGAAAAGAGTAAGGTAACGAACAGTACTCAATTTCGCAATTCCTATAGAAAATTGTAATCCCAGAGATGGGCAAACACGGACCACTGGACATACCAAAGGTGGGCAAACACGGATCCCTGGACATACCTGAGGTTGGACCAAATGTATAGAAGGAGCAAGTACCCACTATGGACCGGTGGAAAGCTCTGTGGTGTTTCTTGTTTCAAATTCACTGGGATATATCAAACTGACATATGAATAGAAATGATTATTGTTATTAGATAAAATATTAGGGCTGAAATGACGCCCCCTTCACGATACGATACGTATTGCAATATTTCTGCCACGACTCAATCTTTTCAATGCGATACATTTTACAGAAGAAAACAATAATAACGTTGAGGAAGATATTAATTATGAAGATTCACAGTCAAAACTTTTTACACAAAATGTTTTCAAACTGCCGATCGGTTAGATGTCTGTTGATTGTGTAGTTTAAACTGATTAAGATCATTATTGTTTTCGTCCGCCTCGAGACCTCGTAGATATAAAAATAATAAGCCCGATGCATTTTACCGAACCCTAAACTAAAAGAGGTATCGAACCGAAGATCGACGCAATGAATCGAACATTGAATCGAGCGTTTATATTGAACAGTATCGATATTTCGGTGGATCGTTTCAGCCCTAGTCGATATATCTAAATGTCGAACTGAAGGCCACAAAGAGAGATATTTTTATTCTCATGTGGAAGCTTTTGAATGAATTCTGTTTCAAAAGAATATAAAAATAGGTCAACCAACTATGATTTTTCTTTAAAAATGTACAGAGAAAAAACAAACATACAGAGATAAGCCATATATAAGAAACAATAACGATTACTATATCTGTCACTGTTCTACGTCCGATACTATGCGAAGTAAAATCCGTTGTTTCTTTTCTGGTGTAGTTGTTGGTAACGACGCTAAGGAAACGAGAGAGAAAAAAACCCATTGCATTCTACTGTTGTATGACTAAAAATGTTTCATTCCTTGTATTGGATATCAGTTTTGCTTACGTTTTATAGATGATATGGAAATGTCCTATTACTTATTACTGATGATACAAATCATTACGAAGGATACAAATATTTTATTTTGTTTTACGGATGATGCATATATCTTAGTGAAGCGTTATGGATAATACGATTTGTTTTTACCCATCCTAAATATTAAGATTTTATGACTTGTCAATCATCATGTAATCATTTCGTGTATGGAAACTGCTAGAGTTATGATGATATTTCTAGATATAGGATATAAAGACTTCAGTAGCTAATTAGTCATCGTATAACTTATTCGTTTGTAATCGAAATTTGTAATGATATTTCATGATTGAAAGACATAACTATCCTTGCTACATAAACTGATGCATGTTTAGTTATCCAGTTCATAACATAAATATCGGTGAAAGCAGTTCACGTCAACAAACGATGGGCAATAGCTGTAAAGAGATTTGCAAAATAAAGTGTTGTTGAACCTTGGTATAATTCTGGATAATCGAAGATGCATTTTGTAAGGTATTAAGAAGAAAGGAAGGAATTGGACGTTACGACGGAGAGGGTGTATATACACTCGTGGGACATTATGTTCCATTGCAGCAGCTATGAGTGACTTTCTAAAAGACAGGTACTCACGTCGCCACATTCTCATCCTGATAGGCATATAGGAATCGTATGGGGTTGTTGATCTCCTAGTGTTAAAGCACCAGAGACAAAACGATGCGTGGGAGTGTTGTTCTTTTCTACTTTATAAAAGAAGGTATCAGATATGCTGATCAACTTCAGTTATACATTTTTGCAGTACGTATTGCTCATTCTTGAAGACAAAAATATCCAGACGATAGTCAATATGCTAATTATAAACAGTATTCAAAGCATATCAAAAGCTAATGTTTCAAATGAAATGTTTTTAAAAAATGAACTTTTACCTACCTACTTTACTTAATTTGGGGGAGGAGTGGAGTGAAATACGAAACACACATATATTTTATTTTGTCCTTACTGGTATTTAACTGTGATTTGTAACAAATTAGGTCTGCCTTCTTCACTATCACCTAATTCCCCTCCCTTTAAATACTTAACAAGTTATTTAAGGAACATAAACATAAATATATGTTCTTCGAATGCTTTATCTGTACTAATTCTTCCTACAATTAAGGTGGCTCATTAAACTACAAAATAATATAATGGCTCATCGAAACACCTCATATGAAGTATGAT
The DNA here is from genome assembly GCA_024699665.1 of Ostrea denselamellosa. NCBI lineage: Eukaryota > Metazoa > Mollusca > Bivalvia > Ostreida > Ostreidae > Ostrea > Ostrea denselamellosa. The sequence continues at coordinate 2,521,442 of JAMZEH010000030.1, read as the reverse complement.
TTCACCACCGAAAGTGTGATACAAGCTCTCAATTATATTCTATGAATTTTGTTCTGATTTATTCTGAAATAAGGTATTTTGTTTGCAAATAAAAGTTGAAGACATCATTCATTAATTTGTTTTTAAATCTATGGATAAAATCTTCAAAAGACAAGCCATTTCAATAGCAAAAAGATATATTGTTCAAATCTATTTTAAAAAGAAATTGAAATTGTTAAGTAGTCATTGAGGACGTTGTGATCAGAAAACTACATTTCCTTGATGTAAAATGGTTTACAAATTGAATGAATTATAAATGAAACTAATTACTTTATAAAAAGGCATACTATTATCAATGAAATATGCTTATTTTAGCAATAGTGATAGGCATTTGTTTTATCTGATTTGGTTCAAATCTAAAAAATACCGACAAGTATCTAGTTTGGTAATTTCATTTCAATTTCAATTTAAAATAAATTTGTATATTATTTTTTCCGATAGACATGTTTCTTGACGATTTCAACTGTACATTTGAAAAAAAAGACTTACAATTTTATAGTTCATTCTTCATTTAAAGAAAAAGAGCATTTAAATGAGTATTCTTTACAAATTCCATTGGATAGTTACATCATGTATCAAAGCAAAGTTTGGAGTTTATAATCTCTTATTTGCAAAGAAAACACCTCGTTTGTCCTTTTGGAAAAAAAATCACACAAAATCATATTAAATAATAAGGAGCATGTGTTACTCTTTCGATGGTGAAATCATACTTCAGAAATGGTGCTATAATGCACCATCGAACTGCTTCAAATCTAAATATCACTACAATTCTAGGAACATGCTAGGAAATATGATATGCAGAGTGCCAAACACAGAGGTTAAGTCTATGAAAAGATAGTACCTTTAATTACGGTAAATATCGAATGTTTCTTTTTACTGAGAATGTCATCACTTTTTCATAGCAATTACAATCATATTTATTGGATAACACCAATGATGGACTTGAAACCTAATTTCTTTAGATGAGTTCCACGTTGGGCATGTATAGAAAAATAATCATCGATGGGGTGATGATGGTAATAAACATTTTATCTCCGAGAAGAATAACTTTTTTCTTTATAAATGACATGTATGGCAAGTCCCTATGCAAAACATCCTGAAACTGAGCCCCTGTAATGACGAAATATTGGGCCCTACCTTGTTTACTTGGTGTTGTATATAAAGTTCTACCGACCGTTAGGATTGATAAACCACACACCTTTCACAACAACATGACATCTCATATCTAGTAATCGATCATCCCAAAAATTATTTTGTTAAACACTACTCTGACTTCACGCACAAGTACTTTGAAGTTGATATTAAAAGATGCCAGAGTTCCTCATTGACAATATCTCCGTAGTCTTTGGAGATCGGGTCTTCCAACAGTCAGTTGGAATTCAGATGGGCACGAATTGTACTCCTATTTTATCTGACCTGTTTTTATATTCTTATAAAGCAGAATTCATTCAAAATCTTTTATATGAGAAGAAAAAATCCCTTGCTGTGGCCTTCAATTTGACATTTAGTTATATCGACGACCTTTTATCTATCAACAATGGTCATTTTCATTCATGTGTCAATTCGATATATCCCAGTGAACTTGGTATAAAAGACAACACAGAAACTTCCCCATCTGCTTCATACTTAGACATTTTACTGAAAGTAGATGCTGACGGCAAACTAACAACTCAACTTTATGACAAACGAGATGGTTTCAATTTCTCCATTGTCACCTTCCCTTATCTAAGTGACAATATTCCACCATCACCTGCATATGGTGTTTATATTTCCCACCTTATTCAATACGCAAGATCTTGTTCTGCATATGATCAGTTTTTAAATCGAGGCGGGCTACTGACAAAGAAGTTGATGTTACAGGGGTTTGTACAGTCTCGTCTAAAGTCAGCATTTCGTAAATTTTATGGTCGTTATATCGATCTAATTTGTAGGTAGAACTTTCCATTAAGTGAAATGCTGTCTGACGTGTTTCATACCAATTGTTAGGCCATTCTTGGCACACTGATTCCGACAACGGATTACTTCGTTTAACTGATCGGGATGTAGGTCTCACAATGGGTGTGACCGGTCGACAGGGGATGCTTACTCCTCCTAGGCACCTGATCATACCTCTAGTATGTCCCGGCGGCCATATTTCTGATTTTTATTTGTTATAGGAATTACGAGATTGAATACTGTTATGTATCTTATCTTATTTATCTTATCATTAATTAAGGATATAATTTTGAGAAGTAAATGCACAATTATCAAGTTAAAATAGATTCAGTCATACATTTTTTCTCATTTTCCGGATTTTTTTTCAATATAGCAAATAGGCATTTCTGAAGAAAAAAAGTTAATTTTACACACTTATGAAAATGGCAAATGATTAAACAAAATCCCCTTTTCTTATTTAAAAATCTAATTACGATTTTTAGTGTTTGCTGTTTTGAGATAAGTGGTTTTAAAAATTGAATGTTTTTTTCCATAAAAATATAGGCATCAAATATAATTAATGGTTGCCATGGAGACGAGTGAGATATTGTCACTATGGCAACGAGGAAAGGACAAAGGATCTTTACTATCTATTGTGTATCTATTTGATAACAGGTGTTGCTATTTTTTCCCATATTGATTTAGAATGTATTGGCTACTTTACATGTATTAGCTATTTTTTGTTCAATGTGGAGGCAATCTATCTTTAGTAAAATTTCTCTGTAGAAATGCGTCAGAAGAAACACATGCAAAGTTCATATGTATAGTGGTAAAATATATGTAAGTGTCAGCTCAATTCCTGAGGTCGATGTGCCACCCTTTGGATCATTCTTACTGGGAACAGGACTTAAATATTTAAAATCTTAGATGCATTTTGTAAGGTATTAAGAGGAAAGGAGTGGAATAGACCTTGTAGCGGAGACGGTGTAGATATATACTCGTGGAACATTAGGTTATGTTGCAGTAGGTTTGAGTGAGTTTTCCGAAAGATAGCAGGCACGTCGTCACATTCTATCCTGATCGGCATTTAGCAATCGTATAGGTTCTTGATCTCCTGTTGTTAAAGCACCAGAGACAAAAAGAGGGTTGGGAGTATTGTTCATTTCCATTTTATAAAAGTAGGCAACAGATATACCGTTCAACTTCAGTAATACAGTTTTGTAGTGCGTATTGTTCATTCATGGAGACAAAAATATCCAGACGATAGTCAATATGCTAATACCTGGTGTTGTTCCTAGAGAATTTTCAGTTAGATCCGTATTAGAAAATCCACCGAATATGTCTTCCATCGCTGTGCTTCCTGTACTTTCCGAGATGGGGTCCGTTATTTCCGTTTCTGGTGTAGTTGTTGCTGATGTCACCAAAGAAACGAGGGAAAAAGAACAGGATTCGCATTATATTGTTGTATGACTTGATTCTGTTTCGGATAATAAACAGTTTTGTTTACGTTTTGTGGATTATTCAGATGTTTGATTACGTTTTACGGATGACAAAAATGTATTGTTACATTCTGCAGATAAAACAAAAGTGTTATTACATTTTATGGATGTTACAAATGGTTGATTACCTTTTGCAGATGACAAGATGTTTTTTTAGTATAACGGATTATACACGTTTTATTTCGTTTAATTCATGATATAGATATTTTGTTACGTCCAATGGATAATAATATATTTGTTTTTACATTTCCTAAATAGAAGTTATGTTATATAACCTGTCATTGATCATATAATTGCTTCTTTTACGAATGCATGGAAAATATTAATGCTATGATGATTTTTCCAGGTAAAGGATGAAAAGATCAAGATAACTAACAGTATTCAGCCTCGTAATTCCTATAGAAAATACAAATCAGAGAGCTGGGCATACCGGAAGTGGGATCAGGTGCCTAGGAGGAGTAGCACCCCCTCTCGACCAGTCACACCCGCCATGAGCCCTATATTCCGATCAGCATATAGTGTTTATATCTCCCAACTGATTCAATACGCAAGATCCTGTTCTGCATATGATCAGTTTGTAAACGGAAGCAGGCTACTTACAAAAACATTGATATTGCAGGGGTTTGTACAGTCTCGTCTAAAGTCAGAATTTAGCAAAATTTATGGTCGTTGAAACGATCTAGTTTGCAAGTACAATTCACCATTAAGTCAAATGCTGTCTGATGTGTTTCATACGAATTGTTAGGTCGTTCTTGGCACACTGATTCTGACTACGGATTGCTCCGTTTACCTAATCGGAATATAGGGCTCACGGAGGGTGTGACCGGTCGAGAGGGAATGCTTAATCCACCTAAGCACATGATCCCACCTCTGGTATGACCAGGGGTCGTGTTTGCCCATTTCTCTGATTTGTATTTTCTATAGGACTTACGAGATTAAATACTGTTAGTTATCTTAGGCTTTACATAGTTTTCTTTACATTTTACAGATAATAAGGAAATGTCTTATTACGTTTGATGCATAATAGAAATATTTTAGTTACGTATTGTGGATAATACGACTTTTCTTTTACATTGTCGCGATAAAATTAATGTTTTATAACCTGCCATTGATTATATATAAGCTTTTTTTAGGGATGTGTGGAAAATGTTAATGTTATGATAATTTATCTAGATACCGGATATGACGAATTTAATACTAAATCATTCATGATACATAATATTTCATAGTATTGATATTTTATGATTTTAGGACGTAGATATCGTTGCTACATAAATCATTGTTTCTTTTATGATCCAGTAGATAACTGAAATATCGGTGACTGTAATTCATGTCAACAATAAATGGAGAATAGAGGTAAAGGAAGATATGCAAAATAAAAAGTAGTTTAACCGTGGCATATTTCATATTAAAAATTATAAATAATTTAATACGCATAATGTAAGGTATTAGGAGGGAGGGAAGGAAGTGGGATTTATGACGGAGTGAGTGTAAACAGAGACACGTGGAAGATTTGAGTGAGCTTTCCGAAAGTTGTCCTGTCGCCATTCTCTCATGTTGATAGACATAATGCAATCGTAAGGGGTGTTGATCTCGTGATGTTAAAGCACCAGAGATAAAACGAAACTTGGGAGTGTTGCTCATTTGCATTTTATAAAAGTAGGCTTCAGATATGCTGACCAACTTGTAACATCTTCAGTAATGCATTTTGCTAGTAAGTATTACCCATTTATAGAGTCAAAATACCCAGCTGAAAGTCAATATCTTAGTTTCAAATACCTTGCGTTGTTCCTAGAGAATTTTCAGTTAGTGTCTTATCAGTAATCAAATCAGTTGATGTATCTGTCACCGTTCTGCTTCCTGCACTATCCGAAGTGATGTCCATCGTTTCTGTTTCCAGTGTAGCTGCTGCTAATGACATCGAAGAAAGAAAATAAAATATAGCATCCTATTGCAATAGGACCAGAAAATATTTTACTATGTGTAATAGATAACAGTTTTTGTTACGTGTTACGGATGATATGGAAATGTCTTATTACGTTTTACCAAAGATTTAGATGTTTCATTACGTTTGACGAATGATACAATTTAAGTATGATATAAATGCGTTTTTACGTCTCACGGATGATTCAAAGGTTTGATTACTTTTGAGAATGATAAAAAATACTTTATTTCTATTTACGTATAATATGAATGTTTTCCCGTGTTTCATGGATACAACTTTTTTTTACAGTTCCTAAAGGGTGTTAAGAAAGTTCGTTCCGTTTGTAAATTTGAAAAATTAAATAGAAAAACGACATGTTTTTGTTTAAAATTTTTACTGGTAACTCTATAGACTTTTTTTTTCATTATATCAGTAGTTATCCTTCCCTACGTGCACTCTCTTGTGTTACTATAGTGTGATGTAAACAAAGTGTCTATTACGTCATGAAATAAATATGCCGAGTTCAGTGAAAAAGCAGACGTCCTGTACAAGTGTTGATACAATTAATGAACGAGCTCAAGCTTTGGCTTTATTAGATGCAGGATTAAGTGTGAAGGATGTGGCTAAGCAGCTATGTAAAAGTGAGCGATGGGTAACAAAGTGGAGGCGAAGGCGAGAGCAGAATAAACAATTATCCGATCAACCGAGATCCGGCCGGCCTTCGAAGATAGTGGGGATAGTGAAGAGAAAAGTGGAAATCATAAAATACAAACAAGGAAAATCAACAAGGAAATGCAGCAAGGAACTTAAGAACTCAGGCTTTAATGTGAGTCATGTAACTGTTTTTAATTATTTGCGAAAAGTTAAAAAATGGAAGGCATTTAAAAGACCGAGAAATCAACTATCGACGAAAACACACAGGCAAAAGAGATTGAAATTTGCTCGTGATCACAAGCATTTGACGGTTGAAGACTGGGAAAACTACATCTTTAGTGATGAATCTACGAAATATTTGTTTCATGTTCCGAACCGACAGGACGATGTTGTATGGGGATCCCAGTCAGATGAGGTTCCAGATGTAAGCTGCGTCAAGTCGAGCGCTAAAGTCATGGTATGGGGTGTAATGGGAGTACAGGGATTATCCAAACTTCACATTGTTCCAGCCGGCAAAACTATTAATGCTGATTATTATGTGAACAATATCCTTCAAAAAGAACTAAAACCTGGTCTAAATCGACAGAAACATAGTGGTAGGATCGACGAACGAAAGTTACTTCAATATCCAGGACACGCCACATTTGTTCAAGATGGAGCGACCCCTCACACTGCCCTGCTAACACAGAATTGGTGTGAAAATAATCTACCAAACTTTATTACCAAAGTAGAATGGCCAGGCAATTCCCCAGACCTAAATTGCATCGAAAATCTATGGAGTATTCTGGACAGCGAGGCCTACAAGGATCTGCGTCCAACGACAATGTGCCAATTACGACGCCGACTTCACCGTGCATGGAGGGAGATACCTCAGAAACATTTGATTTCTTTGATTCATTCAATGCCAAATAGAATTAAAAATGTATTGAAAAACAAAGGTGGACTGTCTGGTTATTAAAAACATATAAACTTGTATATGAGTTGTTTATAAATAATTTTAGGCATGCTGTAAATCATGGAATGAACTTTCTTAACACCCTTTATATATTTGTGCGTTGAATATAAGTTTAGCAATGTAATGTTTTTTTTGATTGACTGATTATCAGCATGACATTTACTTTTTCCATTTTTGTTGAAGAGGCAACTGTCTATGATGTCAAAAAGCGAACACACATACACTCACACAGATATATATATATATATATATATATATATATATACGCCGGATAGCTGAAAAATTGCTCAGGCGGCTATAAACAAACAAACAAACAAATATATATATATATATATATATATATATATATATATATATATACATTGAAACTTCGCTAAAACGGCCAGGTCTCGGACCGAAAAATATGGCTGATTTAGAGTGATGCTCGGTTTATTGAGTTGATTTACTAATTTTAAATTTCTCGCCCAAGTCCCGTTGAAAGGTTTTAAGCTTCGATTTATGTTTTATAAGTTTGATTTTACAACTTAGTGATAGCTCAACACGTTGTCGCTTTGCTGGATGAGACATGATTGATACAGAGATTTACAGACTAGCAGTATTTATGTAGAAACATAGCTTATATGTTAATAAACAAAACAAACACATCGATTTGAGAGATACCATGAGCAGTAATTGCTGTAATTAATACACGGAGTAGGTACTGTTCACTTTGATCTCATCACTCATGACTAGAACAGATTGATTTACCAAATACCAAAAAAAAAATTTAAAACACACACACACACACACACACACACACACACAGATACACACACACACACACACACACACAGATACACACACACACACACACATTCTCTGCTAGATGGCTGAAAATTTGTTATAGCGGCTCTAAACAATCAAACAAACAAATCTTACTGAAACGGAGTATTTCTAAATTGAAAATTCCCCCTTGCCTATAAAATCTGTTTACATCCATCGCTTATGTTCTTGATGACAAACTTGTTTTAACATTTAGAAGGTACAGTAGTAAATACAGAATAGTATTGCCAATATCCGTTTCAAATTTCAAGTCTTTGGAAACTAAGAAAATTATTCATATTGTAATAACCATAATTATTATTCCTGGTTTTTATTTATTAATTTATTTATTTTTTGAATTCACTGCCGCTTATATCCATCAGGTAGTATGGTACTTGATAGGCCTACTGTTTTCATTCAAATCTACAACATTTTTTATCAACTTTTCTACAGAATTTGCAAGGAATACCTTAATTGGCAGGAGTCATTAACACTGTTGACATCACAGGTAAACCAAGGAATTAGGGTGAGGCCAATTATTTTTCACACCTCCCCTGGAGAGGCCGATAATTACATGGCCAGTCGGCCAGTCTCTCATTTTCCATACCTGGCCACATTTTTATGTCCTCAAAATGTGGTCAGTATTTGGAGGGGGATTTATACATCTTTGTTAACAAATGTTCTATGAAAAGTGGCCGATGTCCGGTTTATAGGGGTGACCGATAATGTTAGGGTTTCTTCCTAAAGAAATATTACGATTTCTGCCGGGACTTTAAAAATCGACCGATATTCAGGGAGGGCCGGTTTTCTGAGGGACCAATCTGGAGAAGTTTCAGTGTATATACATCCATACATACATACATATATAACGGTAAAGTTATGGAATCTTCATAAATACGTTTTTGTAGCAAGTGTTACAAAAGTCAAGATGTAATTCAATTGGTTAATTCTTCAAATACCTGGCGTCGTTCCCAGCGAATTTTCTGTTAAAGCTATATCAGTAATCTCAGTGGATGATATGACTGTCATCGTGCTGGTTCCTGTACTATCCGAGGTGGAGTCCGTTGTTTCCGTTTCCGGCGTAGCTGTTGCTAAAGACGTTGATCAAAGAAGGAAACATTATATTTTAGTGGGGTATGACTTGACAATGTTTCATTATTTATAATTAATGATAGACAGTTTTCTGTATGTGTTATGGACAATATGTTTTATGGATAATAATAATATTTTCTATAACATTTTACAGATTTTATAAATGTTTTATATTACGAGTGTCATTAATTGATCGTGAGGTATGGTTGTGTAAAGAGTTGTAAAATCATATCTTTTAATGTTGTGAATTCGAGAAAAGTTTTGTGATATCAACTTCAATTAAAGGTCTTTAGAATGTTTAAGCATCAACATTTGATTAACACCACTTCTGGCATATGTAGTGTCACAGTACGTTTGAAGTTTCTCCTTGACACCAGTTAATATTTTCCTAAGGAGCAAAGATAGAGGCTTGGTAGAACATTTACTGGATGCAGCAATGTATCTTTGTATGGGATTTTGTGGAGTTTGGGGATCCAGTATAGGTACGGTAACTCATATTCATCCGCTTCAATGACTGGGATATTAAATGTATTTAAAACTGAAGCATGAGTTTGAAGAATTTCATCTTTTGAAAGGGCAGTTGTAGTACATGTGCAATTAATAAATGTGGAATTAATGCCAAGTTTGTTTATAATGCAGTTGTAATAATGACCCTTATACGATGTTTTCTCCAACCATAGCATATGACAAATGCAATAGTAAGCGATTCATCATATAACGTATTTCATTATGATTACATACTATAATGATATTTGGTAATTAAAAGACGTCAAGTTTCTTGCTACATATATTGATGGATTGATTGATTGAGCGTTGTTTTCCGCCACACTCAATACTTTTTCAGTTATCTGTTTGTTTTCCGCCACACTCAACAATTTTTCAGTTAATTGGTGGCGTCCAGGTTTTGTAGGTGGAGGAGAGAACCCAGATACAATGTATCCGGGAAGAGACCATCGACCTTCCGAAAGTAAACTGGCAAACTCTCTCACATATATCGGCACGAGCGGGATTCGAACCCGCGCCGACTAGAGGTGAGAGGTCTTGAGATTTTGAGCGCAATGCTTTAACCACTCGGCCACGGAGACTCCTTTCAGTTATCTGATATTGCTCCAATGTTGTAGAGACAGAAATGCCCATAAATAAATAAAAAAAATTAAATAGATAAAATAGAAGAAAACTGGATTTTGAACCCAAGATCCTATCAATATTTTAATTTTTGTATAATCGAAGACCCATTTCCTAAGGCACCAGGAGGAAATGATGTAAGATGTATGGCATAGGGTGTTTTGGATCCTTATATCATATTGCACAATGTTTAACTGAGCTTTAAAAACGTATAATCAATTCCTATGGGTTGTTGATATCCTTGTGATCACCAGAGATAAAACGAGACGTGGGAGACTCTGTTATATACTTAGGCATTAAATACGCTAATAAATTTGAGAACTCCCCCATAATATATTGTTTAGAAAGTATTCTCCATTCATAAATTGATTGACTACATATTGTTTAACGTCTTGCTCGAGAATCTTTCACTCATATGGAGACGTCACCATTGCCGGTGAAGGGCTGCAAATTTAGGCCTATGCTCGGCGCTTATGACCTTTGAGCAGGGAGGGATCTTTAATGTGCCACACCTGCTGTGACACGGGGCCTCGGTTTTTTCGGTCTCATCCGAAGGACCGCTCCATTTAGTCAACTCTTACGACAAGCAAAGTTTCTGGGGATCTATTTTAACCCGGATTGCTACGCGTTTTTGATGAAATAATCATTACATTTACGAATGTATAAATACAATCTTCTAGTAGGTATTGTCTATTTATAGAGACAAGAAGGCCCAGGTGAAATTCAACAGGTTAATTTCTCAAATACCTGGAGTTGTTCCTAGAGAATTTTCAGTTAGAACAATATCAGTAATCCCAGCGGTTGATATGTCTGTCAGTGTTCTGCTACCTGTACTTTCAGAGGTGGAGTCCGTTTCTTCCATTTCTGGTGTAGTTCTAGCTAATGACGCTGAACAAATATTAAAGATATCGCATTCTAGTGTCGTATGACTTGAAAATGTTTCACTACGTGTAATGGATAATGAATAGTTTTCTTTACGTGTTACGGATGATATGGTAACGTTTATTATGGTTTATGGACGAGGCATATGTTTTATTACGTTTTACTAATGATAGAAACATTTATTTACGTTTTACCAATGATAGAAATATTTTATTACATTTTACGAATGATAGAATATTTTATAACGTTTTACAAATGATTCAAATATTTTGTTTATGAGTTGTGGATAATAAGATTCTTCTTTTTACATTTTTTAAATAGTATAATTTCTTTGATTAAAAAATTGGACTTTTTTAAGGAATGCATGGAAAATTTTATTATTATGATATACTAGTATATGAAGAATACAAACGTAAATCGTATAACTAATTTCATTGTGATGGAAACTTTTAATGGTGTTTCATGATTAAAATACAGTTATCGTTGCTACATAAATCAAAGTTCACAACCTAAATATCGTCGAAAGTAATGTAAGTCAACAGTCGATGGTCAGTTTATATTGCTATAATTGGAAGACAGGAATGCAGAAAATATATGTCTAAGAACGTTGGAATATTTAATATAAGAATATTTCTAATCCATAAACAGGAGGAGGAGGGCACCTTATCCATATCACTATAATCCAGTCCCACGACTTGTTGATCTCGTAGAAAAACACCAGAGATAAGGGCTTTGTGTAACCGTTCATTTCTGTTTTATGTATCTAGTTAACAGATATGCTAATGGACTTGTATAATCTTTAGTGATATAATTTTCTGGTAAGTATTACCCATTCATAGAGTCAAAAATACCCAAATGAACGTCAATATGCTAGTTTTAAATACCTGACGTTGACCCTAGAGAATATTCAGTTAGAGCCATATCAGTAATCTTTGATATATCTGTCATCGTTAAGGTTTCCGTACTCTCTGAGATGGAATCCGTTGCTTCTGTTTCCCGTGTGGCTATTGCTAATGACGCTTAACAAAGAAAAAGAAACATTTCATTCTAGTGATATATACGTGGCAGGATCATGGTACCGCGACGCAAGGGGAGCAGAAAAAAAGGAGAACAAATAATTATTTTGGCAGTTGCTAATCTTTGTTTCTGACATCATGTATATATATCCAGTAATTTTCAGCTGAGTCAAAACATGAAACGAGCATTTCTTAATTAATTTACCTGACGTGATCTCTAGAGTGTTTTCTGTGAATGTTTTATCAGTTGTGTTATATGTTGATTTATCTTCCATTGGTTTGCTTCCAGTAACAACCGTTGTGGAATCCGTTGTTTCCATTTCCGGCGTAGTTGTTGCTAATGCTGTTGAACAAAGAAAAATATCATCATTGTGCAAAATGTTGACATTTTGAATCTTAACTTTTTTTTTTACTATTCCTTGTGTCATGTAGTACCCGTATTTGAATGGAGTGTACCAACGGTTAGCTTAATATATCTCTTTTTTCTTTGAAACGGAACGTATGTTTTGTAAGGCTGTCACGTTTACAAAATTTTGTAAACGTTTAAACGAAACGTTACCGTTTAAACGAAGTGTTGCATAATTTGATAAAATAGGCATAGAATTTTAAGACCCATTAATGACCATTATGATTGTGTTTCAGTTTTCATCGTTCTATGGACGATGCAGAGATTGTCATCGGACGTTCCGGAGTATAAATATAAGACAGAAGAAAATACACGAACATAAATATCCGGATAGCATTTAAATTGAATTCAATTTTATTCACACTGTACAACATTTGCACAATACAGATCACAAATTCACAATAAACTTCATTTTTCAAATTTTCATTTCAGTGATTTCACATTAGATTGTCCAGAGAGGGCAGAGCTGGTGCCGCGGCTTCTTCCGTCGGTTCGGTTTTAACATGGACTTCACGTGCAGCCGGTGCATGCGGAGCAGCGCAATTCACTTTATGTTTTAATCTTTTGTTCAAAACGATCAGTTTGTCCACGTTCTCAGCGTCAAGGGAGGAGCGCAGTTTTGTAACAGTTCCACCCGCTGTGGAAAAGACGCGCTTAGAGGCAACGGACGTTGCCGGTGTGCATAGCAAATTGTTCACCGTTCCTATAGACTATAGTCAAACTTATAAATGCATTACTTCCCCTCGCAATTTGTTTAATAAGTTTATTCCTTGAAATAATTATTCAAATAATTTAGATTGTAATTTGAACCCTGCAAGATTTGTGCCACATATATAAGACATCGTTTAAACGTTTAGGGATTTTGTAAACGTTTACAGCCCAAACACGAAACGTTACCGGTTATACGTGTACACGTGACAGCCTTAATGTTTTAGTATTGTTTCGACATCTAATTGTGTTCATGTCTGCTTCCGTTGGTATGAAACTCTTTGATATAAGTACGCATGTTATTGTCAATTACGTCTCCCCATACCAATTTACATGATACAATGTAAACTATTTTTTTTCCACTTTCCTCACCAATTAAATTGCGTGTTACAAGTGATATTACACAATTGGCAATTACGTATGTTAATGATGTTTTTATTCACTTCTTCTGTACGAAGCTCACTTATGGCTTCCAATGAAATTCAGAGTTATGTAGATATATGTATCTCTTTGCACTCGTACCATATGACGTCACTATGAAAAAGTCATAACGTATGTTTTCTTATACTTGTATCGCGGGGAAAATTTCATGATATTTTGTCATTATTTACTATCGATACCAAGTGACAAGCTGTATACGTGAAAAATAAATCATTACCATTTCATTTTGACATTTAGTTACTCATCGATCGCTAATATATAGTATGAGTGAAGGTGATATTCACATTATATTGTGTCCTTGAAATCGTTCAATAATTTGAATGTTTGATATATTTTTGTAAAATTGACTTATTTGCAATATAAATATTTAGTATATAAACAATGCGAAAGTTCGGGTGCATTTTCAATAACCTGTAATATAAAATGTTGGCTATATATTCTATATATACACACATCTATTTCTGGCTATATATTCCATATGAAAAGGTCAAGATAGCTAACAGTATTCAATCTCGTAATTCCTATAGTAGAAAATACAAATCCCAGAGATGAGCAAACACGGATCCCTGGTCATACCAGAGGTAGAATAAGGTGCCTAAGAGGAGTAAGCATGCTCTGTCGACCGGTCACCCCCGACGTGAGCCCTCAGGTAAACGGAGCAATCCATAGTGCGAATCAGTGGTCAAGAACGGTCTAACAACCGGTATGCAACGCATCAGAGAGCATTTGACTGAGTGGTAAGTTGTACTGCCAAACTAGATCGTTCTAACGACCATAAAATTTGCGAAATGCTGACTTTAGACGACATTGTACAAACCCCTGTAACATCAACCTCTTTTTTAGTAGCCTGCCTCGATTTGAAAACAGATCATAAGCAGAACAAGTCCTTGCGTATCGAATCAGGTTTGTGATTTCAAATTCACTAAAAGTTCTTTAAAATATTTAATTTACACCACGTCTGCCTATATATTCTATATACACACACACAGACACACACCAATTTCTGCCTTTATATTCTATCAATATACGCAACTATGCCAGCCTATATATATTATATATACACACCTATTTCTGGCTATACATCTTAAATACACACACCTATTTCTGCCTATATATTTCACACACACACACACACACACACACACACACACACACACACACACACACACCTATTTCTGGCTATATATTCTATATACACACACCTGTTGCTGGCTATATTTATTCTATATATACATACTTATTGCTGGCTATATATTCTATATGTACACAACTATGTCTGCCTATATCTTCTATATACACAGCAGCCCGCGTGGCGCAGTGGTTAGAGCGTCGGGCTCAAAGATCTGATGATCCTTCGAATCCCACTGTGGGACGTGGGTGCCGGTCTTTCGGATGAGACCGTATAAACCGAGGTCCCGTGTCGCAGTAGGTGTGGCACGATAAAGATCCCTCCCTGCTCAAAGACCCTGAGTGCCGAGCATAGGCCTAAATTTGCAGCCCTGTCACCGGTAATGGTGACAGCCGCCGGATAGCTGAAAAATTGCTCAGGCGGCTATAAACAAACAAACAAACAAAACAAAAAATCTATATACACACCTATTTCTGGCTATATATCCTATATACACGCACCTATTTCTGGCTATATATTCTATATATAACACACCTAGTTCTGGCTATATTCTCTACACACACACACACACACACACCTAGTTCTGGCTATATATTCTACACACACACACAAAACACACACACACAGACAAACATACACAAATATATATATATATATATATATATATATATATATATATATGCACACACACATGACACACACACACCTAGTTCTGGCTTTATATTCTATATATACACACCTATTGTTGTCTATATATTCTATTTATACATATTTGAAGAGGTCTGGAAATATTTTCTGTGTAATATATTAATTGAATGATATCAATAGGAATATGGGCAACCTAGGAAATTCCCTGTAGATTGTGAACATGTTGTTTAATATTCTTGCAGGAAATGATAACGACCATAGGAAGTTTAGTTTGAATTTACATGTGCTCCCGGCACTTGTAAAGGATTTTATTTCTTTTTTGGTATATCAATATGTGTCCACTTGGTAACGTGCATACACCAAAATTTGTTTATTTTCTCTTGATGTTACGAGAAATGACTTTGAGAATTTAATGTAGTTCTGCATATTAGTCATCATATGGATAGTGTTGTTTCGTTGTTTAACGGGAACAATTGCAATCATGCTTGTTATTTTGAGTGTAATTTCACACCAACATTATGGTACATTCTACTATGAAAGTCCTAACCTATATACGTATTGATAGACACATTTTCGAAGAGATGTTCCCGATTTTCCTTTTGATACTGTAGACGTATTTAATTTCGTTGGGATAAAATAATTGTTTTTTAAATGAACACGATTTTGTGTGGATCAATTTTCGTTGTTAGTGATGACCTGAAAATTACATATTATGTTTAGGAAGTATAAACAATGTTGCATATCTGCAATTCTAATTTGCTTGAATACTGTTATGATACACACGCCATTAATCGTCGAAGCGTGTCCTCATTCACACCTATTCACAGATGAATAATTACTCGATGATCCATGTAAGCTTGAGTCATTAAAATTGCTGTCCTCCATTACGATGTTTAACGCGTTGTTATTGTTTTCCATATATCTAGAAAATTCGTAAAGAAACCGGACGTACTGGTAGAAAGAAGGCTTGTGTCCTCACCCTGTTCAATGTGCCCAGGACACATCAGGACAAGAATGTCTTCAACATGTTACAAAATAACCATATTCAAGCAATATTTAACACACTTAAATAACTCGCAAGCTGAACGGAAGGACACCATCCACGTAACCGTATGGTTAACAGTAAATTTATATCTATTGCAAAAAAAAAATAAAAAAAAATGACGTGATGTGGTATGCAGTTCAGGTTCCAGATAACGTGAAGAAGGGCGTGAATCTACGAGTATCCTAGATATGACATTTCAAATTTAACATAAGTGGGTTCCGTCTCCGCGGCATATTAAACTCGCTGTCTGTATGAGCTGGTCCTATCAATACCTAAAGTGAACTATACTTTTTTGATAGTAATCATTCCTAATTTCATTGAACTTGTTTGTCTATTTCACCTGTGTGTTATTGTAATGAGTTGATTAGCTACATGATTACGTATTAACGAAATATGTTATCTATATATAAGTAATAAATAAAGGCTACATAGATATTTCTGACTTTAAAAGAAATATCTTTTCAAATTGAAAATTCGTGTTGGATTTAATTTCGTTGCTTTTTTCCTAGACACGAAAATAACGAATTTAATTTAATATGAAATTAAATTCGTCTACATTATGCACTTATCTGCACTTTTATTATTTTTACACAATGACGGAAGATTGATCAGTTTATAAAAGTTGATTAAATATAATGTTAGAAAATTAATATTTTTCATGAATGATATAACATATTATCTGCATTTGATTATTTCCATTCATATTTACTACATTTGATAGATAATAATAGATATAAGATTTTGTGCTTTCTCTGAGCAGAAATGTATTACCTTAGTTTTTTTTATTATTATTATTATTATTTTTGTTTCTTTTCTGACACAACATTCATTTCGAATTTACAAGATCTAGATGTATTAGATATCGAAATAAAAAATCACCCTCGTTTGGACATAAGACAAGATTAAACAGAATTAAGACTCAAAACAATGATCAAATTCCTTTGTTGAATACAAAATTAGGAATAGGGTAGGTATGCATGGTGTGAATATTGTGTGTTTGACAGTTAAAATTTCTGTTAATTAAACAGAATTAAGACTCAAAACAATGATCAAATTCCTTTGTTGAATACAAAATTAGGAATAGGGTAAGTATGAGTGGTGTGAATATTGTGTGTTTGACAGTTAAAATTTCTGTTATTTTCAGTTCCAATCGGGAATGTTTTACTCATCTATACACATCACCAGCTGTAAGTGAAGTGCCATCAATTAGGCCTGTCGTACCCTGTTACGTGACGTACTGCAAATACATATCACCTTCTTGGATGGTTCGAATAAGGTGTTCGCAGATAAGTTTGATATAGAACGAAATATTTGTTGTGTTCTCCTGTCATTGTTTTGATTGCTTCATTTGTTAAGAACTTTTGAACGTATCAAATCGTGATTTCATCATGGATTAGTAGGGAATTAGGTAAATAAAATTAACTCTTTACAGAATTTTTACAAAGATGCTGGGGTTCCTTATTGACAACATCTCAGTATTATTTGGTGATCAGGCCTTCCAATAGTGTGTTGGAATTGTCATGGGCATGACTTGTGCTGCTTTATTATCTGACCTGTTTATATATTCTGATAGTCTTTGTTTTTTCAAAAACTTCTACATCAAGAGAAAATATATCTTGCTGTGCCCTTCAGCTTGATATTTAGATGTATCGACGACGTTTTATCTATTAACAATAATAATTTCCATTCACATTTTGATTCGTTATATCTCAGTGACGTCGGAATAAAACCACCACATAGTCTTTCACATCTGCTTCATATTTAGATATTTTATAGAAAAAAGATCTTAACTGCAGATTAACAACTCAACTTTATGATAAATGAGATTATTCTAGTATTTGTGTCAACTTCCAATATTTCTGCAACAATATTCTATTATCACCTTCGTGTGTTGTTTATGTCTCTCAACTGATTCAATACGCAAGAGCATGGTCTGCGTAAGATTAGTTTTTAAATCAAGGTAGACTAATGACAAAGAAGTTTATGTTGCAAAGGTTTCAACAGTCTCGTTGAAAGTCAAAATTTGTCAAATTCTATGATCATTATAACGATCTAGTTTGTCAATACAACATGTCAGTGGGTCATAGCAGTTATGAGATTGATCACTGTTGGCCATAATCACCTTTGTACCTCTTAAACATCATGAATTACACAAAATTTATTTTAAAAACTATCGGTAGATGTATATTACCCGAAAATTACAAAAGGACATTGCATTTCGCTTTATAACCAGCTGATTTGGGGAATATGCGAAATTGGTATTTTTTAGATGAAAAGACAGGCAAACTGTAATCAACTTCGATATGAAAATGAAAAACAGTAAATCAATGAATGATTTTCTATTGATAACTTCTCACATGTGTGTACAATATCTTCATCACCAATTTATGATTCTTAAAAGTGACCTAAGCTTATCTGTGAACATGATCACGATGAAGCATTTAGAAATTAGAATACTTTTCCAAATGTGTAAATTTATCCTAAGAATAAGTATTACGTAACATTGGAATTATGATAAAAGTAATACTTAATTTCATTTTTATAAAGTTTTGTCAATAAAATAAATTGAAAACAAAGTATTTTGTGATTCAAAAATAAAGATAATGTATCGTATCCGTAAAAATTGAAGACAATTCTAACACAAGGATATATAACATACCACTATTAAGCAGGAATAGGTAATAGTAAAGAACAAACTTCCTCATATCCATAACCCGGTACTTAGCGAAGTCCACTCATCGTGCAACCTTGTGAGAATAACAAGCGAAACATTAGGTTCATCTATCAAATTGCTTTTTAGACAAAATTTTTAGAGCAGAACATTCGAACATTCTGCAGAAGAAAAGATTGCATGCAATTGATTTCGAGTGCTATGAAGATTGCATTATAAAATAATTGAATTTTTGTCAAAAGAGCTTGATAAAATATGTACAGATTGTACTGACTTATGAAAATTGCATCCGTCATCAAAACTATTATCCGATCCCAGACTGTATTGACAAAATAACAAATTTGAAATTTGCTAGTAAATTTAATATACTATTACTGGCTAACACAATTAACTGAACGAACCAAAAGAAATTCCTGTATTCGAGACTTCCGATGAGCTGTTTCAGTATAACGTAAGATATAAACCATCTTATACTCAATATACATACGTGTTCTTGTTCGTCGTCTTTCAACTATTGCCCAGCTGGACATGTCATTACTGGTATGTTGATATAGGTTAAAAATGAAGACATAAGATCACTTATTTCAAAAGGTATTAAATTCAGACTACGTCGGTCTTTGAATTTGCGATAGAACTTCATCGCTATTATGAATTCTGACAAAAATTATGCCAGACGACGGGCTAAATCTGAAAAAAAGAACTTGATACCTTGTCAGAATGGATAAAAGGTATCAGAAGAATATTAAAATCTCGTATCAGATATGTTAAAACGAAAATGCGTACCATCTATCCTTCTGTGGTTAGTAAATCAGAAGTGATAAAAGAGTTTGAAAGGTTACATGAGGAATATGTTTTGGTTCCAGTTGACAAAGCTTACAACAACATTATATATGTTTGTAAAATTATTATAACTGCAATCTAAACGAACTTGGCATCAATTACAAATATCGTAATCTCACGTATGCTCCAACGGACCTTTTAAAAGATGAAATTCTTCAAAATAATGCTTCAGTTTTAAATACTGTTAATATTCCTGTCAATGAAGCGGATGAATATGAGTTACAGTACCTCTACTGGATCCCCAAACTCCATAAAATCCCTTACAAACAAAGATACATTGCTGGATCCAGTAAATGTTCTACCAAACTTGTTCTTTCCTCCTTAGGATAATATTAACTGTTGTGAAGGAGAAGCTCCAAACGTTCTGTGCTACTACATATGCCAGAAGTGGCGTAAATCAAATGTGGATTCTTAAAAATTCTAAAGAACGTTTAGTAAATTTGAAATCACAAAACCTTTCTCAAATTAACAAGATTAAGAGGTATGATTTTACGATATATTTCACGACCATACCTCACAATAAATTAAAGACTAACCTTTTGACATCATATACATAGGCAATTTCTTCATAAAAAAGTGGTAAATGAAATCGAGTGTTCGGTCATTCCAAAACTTATTTTGTTAAACACCGCTCAGATTCCAAGTACTCGAATGTTGATATTAAGAAGATGCTAGAGTTCCTCATTGACAATATCTCCGCAGTCTTTGGCAATCAGGTCTTCCAACAGGCTGTTGGAATTCCCATGGGTACGAATGGTACTCCTTTGTGAGCTGACCTCTTTTTATATTATTATGAAACATGATTCATTCAAAAGCTTCTACATGAGAAGAATAAAATCTCTTAATCTGATCTTCAATTCGACATTTAGATATATGAACGACGTTTTATCTATTAACAATGATCATTTTTATTCATATCTCGATTCGATATATCCCAGTGAACTTGAAATAAAAGACACCACAGAGTCTTCCACATCTGCTTCGTACTTAGATATTTTACTGCAAATGGATGTTGACGGCAAACTAGCAACTGAAGTTGATGACAAACGGGATGATTCAATTTCTCCATCGTCAACTTCCCTTATCTATGTGGCAATATTCCTTAATCACCTGCATATGGTTTTTATATCTCTCAACTGATTCGATACGCATGACGTTGTTGTGCATATGATCAGTTTTAAATCGAGGCAGGCTACTGACAAAGAAGTTGATGTTAAAAGAGTTTGTACAGTCTAATCAAAAGTCAGCATTTCGCAAATTTTATGATCGTTATAATGGTCTAATTGCCAGTACAACTTTCCATCAGGTTAAATGCTGTCTGACGTGTTTTATGCCAATTGTTAAGTCGTTCTTGTCACACTAATTCTGACTACAAATTGCTCCATTTACCTGATTAAGATGTAGGTATCACGACGGGTATTTTTGGCACACAGATTGTGAGTGCGGATTACTCAGTTTAACTGATCAAGATATAGGGCTCACAGCGGGCGGGTGTGACCGGTCGACAGGGGATACTTACTTCTCCTAGGCATCTGATCCCACTTCTGGTATGACCATGGGTCCGTGTTTGCTCATCTCTATGATTTGTATTTTCTATAGGAATTACAAGAATACAGTTACTGATCTTAGCCTTTTCATTCTTCAACATTTTGGCTAAAGCGAATTAAACTATGATCATCGCCAAGGATAACTTTGGCACTGTAGTACAAATAGGCCATAATGTTGTATTACATCTTTTATGACTAAAATGCAAGGTATCATAAAATTTCAAATTCCTACTAACAAGAAATAGTTAACGAGTTTTTTGGGCATGTCTAGTGTTTAACAAAAATGTCCAAATGTTTTTCTATTACAGTAGGTCCACTAAATAACCTAGTGCAAAAGACGGTTAACCTTGAATGAATAAAGGACTGCGACGAATCATTTTGAGCAATCTATTTCTTTCGATGCCAGATTTTTCTACGCAATTCAAGATTACTGTGGATTATAGTGATGGTAGGAGTTGGGGTTCCTTTTATTCAATAGGATAGTGAGAAAGTAGATATAGTTATTTCTTTTTTTTTCCATTTTTCTCAAAGAAACTTTCAAGAAAGTGGATAGCAAAATCATTCTACCATTGAAAGAGTGCCTGCTTTGTTGTTAGCTGTACAACATTTTGATGTTTATGTGAATATTAATGTGCATCCAGTTTTTTTTGTGACGAACTTGTGAAGGTACTCCATTTATCTGATAACGGTGTGACCGGTTGGAAGGGGTTGTTTACTCCTCATAGGCACATGATCTCACCTCTGGTATACCCAGGGTCCGTTTTGCCCAATTCTCTATTTTATATTCCTTTTAGGAGCTATGAGATTGATCACTGTTCGTTTATCTTCACCGTTTCATGTAATAATACCTGTTTGTTTGCAATATACATTTTCTAGTAATTTTATTCACCCGAAATATAAATAGAATGTAAGTGTCTGAGGTAATGAACACTTTGGAGAATTATACTGCATCTTGAATTAATGAGGGCCCGAGAAGAATTCACACACTATTTCTGACAGCTATAGTAAACCATATTTTCTCCACTCAATGTGTTAGGAACCCTTTAATTTACAAACATATAATTAATTAAAACCAATTCCAAGAGGAAATACGAATTAAAAGATGGGACTCTGGACACACAAGATGTGGGATCAGGTGCCTAGTAAGCATCCCTTGTCGACCGGTCACACCCGTGAGCCCTATATATTGACCATGCAAACGGTAGAATGCACAGTCCGAATTAGTATGCCGAAAAGGTCTAACGATTGGTATGAAGCACGTCAGACAGCATTAGACCTAATGGAAGGTTTTACTGGCAAAGTAGATCGTTATAACGAGCATAAAGTTTACGAAATGCCCACTGTGAGAGAGAGAGAGAGAGAGAGAGAGAGAGAGAGAGAGAGAGAGAGAGAGAATCTATGGTGTACATCCACTCTCAGACTGGACTCCAGAAAAGAAATATATAATATGTATGGATATATATAGATAAAAAACATTAGTTGGAGTTGCTGAGTACTAATTATGTTTGATAACCGCCAGTGTACAAATGTAGAGTGCAGGCACTTATTTGATAGGCGTAATTTCTAAGCTATAGACATGCACGTTTTCAGGTAGTATCAAATCACTTCAATTAAAGATATATGCATATTTGAAAATAAATTTGATTTATGCTTAAAACATGCTTTGTGTTTGCAGGCACGTACTAAGAAAAAGGCAGTCTGCAGGGTACAGTCATGTATTTCGAACATAAACAAATGACAATGAAAGTATCTGTCTCTTTAAGTTATATCACAAATTAACAGCTTAGCCTCTATGGTTTGATTTTTATCTGTTTTAAAGATGTTACTTCAAACTGAGGAGGACGGCGTTGGTGCAGTCATCACCATGTGGTGCTCCTGTGCAAGTAATGGGACTGAATAAGTGTCATCATGAGGCGGCAAGTTTTCATGGGCATGTATACAATTTAAAGATAAAAGAAAGTCAATTTGTGATTGGATATCATTTATGAAGTGCAATAGACCCAAAGCAGGTTCACACTACAAAGATATATGCCTATTTTGTTTACATGTAGATGCAGTAGCATTGCCTCAGTGATAATTTTTTGGAAATTTTCATACATTGGAAAGCAAGTAAAACTGATGTAAAATATACTGGTAGCTGGATAAAAAAAATCCAAAGTCAGCACAGCAAAACGTCACAATAACTACTGAGGAAATGAGTACATTCTCAAGGCAACAGGTTATTGTCAGCATCACATGAAATCCTTAATTGAGGTTAAGTGTCCAATTCAGCTACAACAAGGACAATTAAAAAGGCCTTTTCAAACGTTAGGATTTCTCTCTTGGAAATTCACCATTATAGACAAGTAGATAGCTGTACATATAAATTATGTGTTCATGTTTTAAGGATGTAGGCGTGTTTATTATAACTTTATTTTATGAATGTGATGAAGTTACAGGAGTTTGTACAGTCTGGCCTAAAGTTAGCATTTCGCAAATTCTATCGTCGTTACGTATAGCGATCATATTTGCCAGTACAACCTTCCGTTAGGTAAATTGCTGATGTGTTTCATACCAATTGTTAGGTCGCTCTTGGATTACTGATTCTGACTGCGGATTGCTCTGTTTACCTGATCAAGATATAGGGCTTACAGTGGGTGTGACCGGTCGACAGGGGATACTTACTCCTTCTAAGCACATGCTCCCACTTCTGGTATGTCCAGGGGTCCGTATTTGTCCATTTCTATGATTTGTATTTTCTATAGGAAGTATGATATTGAGTACTTTTCGTCATCTTAGCCTTTTCATTCAAGTGCACTTAGGCAACATACGAATATTGAACCGTTAGTGTTCTTTAAAAACTTTACTTACATCATGTTTTGAATACGTACATCTATGTCAATATAACTATGTATGCAATATAAAACGTTCATCACTGATCAGAGCAGTTGAAAATCATGATGTATGTTTTATCAAATACAGGTACATCTGTTGAGCCATATTTTGTTGCAGTTGTCAGAGATAAATTCCAATGGCTGCAGTCATGCGATACATGGTTTTGTAGCTATATTATCGAAGAAGAGAACGGCAGTAGATACATCCACATTCTTATGGGTATTATTCTGTGTCATTTCAAGTTATTATTAGTATAAAGACGACATAACGTATTTACAGAAACAAGTGCATGTGATATTATTAGTATACATATGTCATAACTTATTTACAGAAACAAGTGCCTGTGAACCCATTCGGAATAAACAAAAGAGAACATTTCTGTCTCTAATAATGAATGTCTTGTAAGCAAACGACTGTATATATGAACTGATTTTAACAATTTATATGTACATATTGCACAATATATGATTAACTACATACTGTAATATTTTATGATCGTATATCACTTAGGTCAGAAATTGACTGCTTTGTGAACAAACATTTCTAAAAATCTCGCTACATTCTTAATCATACATTTATTGTATGATATTCGTAATTGATGTTACTTTCACGGGGTCGGTGATTAGTGTTAATTTCAATATTAGACTAGTGCCGTCTTCAAATATTTCTTTTTGTCGCGTAATATCAACTATAACATTGCTTTTCAATTGTAGCATTTATTTCGACGTCACACTACTTTTGTATGTGTCGTCTTGCGTTGTTATGATAAATAAACACGACTATTGTCAGATATTTGTGAAGCTGATTCCACTTATATTAACTTATCTGTTATATTGATGTGACTTAAACTAAACTGTCTGTTCAACTCAATCTGACTACTTTGACCTATTTATTGCATTAAAGTTACATAAATCGAGCTATCTGTGATATTAAAGTCAATTGTACCCCAATAGTTGTGAATCTGATTCCACTGATATTAACTTATATGTTATATTGATGTGACTTAAACTAAACTGTCTGTTCAACTCAATCTGACTACTTTGATATATTTATTGCAATAAAGTTACATAAATCGAACTATCTGTGATATAAAAGCCAATCGTACTCTTATATGTGTGAAACTGATGTCACTTATATTAACATATCTGTTATATTGATGTGACTTAAACTAAACTGTCTGTTCAACTCAATCTGACTACTTTGACCTATTTATTGCATTAAAGTTACATATATTGAGCTATCTGTGATATTAAAGTCAATTGTACTCCAATAGTTGTGAAGCTGATTCCACTTATATTAACGTATCTATTATATTGGTGTGACTTAAACTAAACTGTCTGTTCAACTCAATCTGACTACTTTGACCTATTTATTGCATTAAAG
Source organism: Ostrea denselamellosa (assembly GCA_024699665.1). Taxonomy (NCBI): domain Eukaryota; kingdom Metazoa; phylum Mollusca; class Bivalvia; order Ostreida; family Ostreidae; genus Ostrea; species Ostrea denselamellosa. The sequence continues at coordinate 2,495,849 of JAMZEH010000030.1, read as the reverse complement.
TTACATAAATTGAGCTATCTGTGATATTAAAGTCAATTGCACCCCAATAGTTGTGAAGCTGATTCCACTGATATTAACTTATATGTTATATTGATGTGACTTAAACTAAACTGTCTGTTCAACTCAATCTGACTACTTTGACCTATTTATTGCATTAAAGTTACATAAATCGAACTATCTGTGATATTAAAGCCAATCGTACTCTTATATGTGTGAAACTGATGTCACTTATATTAACTTATCTGTTATATTGATGTGACTTAAACTAAACTGTCTGTTCAACTCAATCTGACTACTTTGACCTATTTATTGCATTAAAGTTACATACATTGAGCTATCTGTGATATTAAAGTCAATTGTACTCCAATAGTTGTGAAGCTGATTCCACTTATATTAACTTATCTATTATATTGATGTGACTTAAACTAAACTGTCTGTTCAACTCAATCTGACTACTTTGACCTATTTATTGCATTAAAGTTACATAAATTGAGCTATCTGTGATATTAAAGTCAATTGTACCCCAATAGTTGTGAAGCTGATTCCACTTATATTAACTTATCTGTTATATTGATGTGACTTAAACTAAACTGTCTGTTCAACTCAATCTGACAACTTTGACCTATTTATTGCATTAAAGTTACATAAATCGAACTATCTGTGATATTAAAGCCAATCGTACTCTTATATGTGTGAAACTGATGTCACTTATATTAACTTATCTGTTATATTGATGTGACTTAAACTAAACTGTCTGTTCAACTCAATCTGACTACTTTGATATATTTATTGCAATAAAGTTACATAAATCGAACTATCTGTGATATAAAAGCCAATCATACTCTTATATGTGTTAAACTGATGTCACTTATATTAACATATCTGTTATATTGATGTGACTTAAACTAAACTGTCTGTTCAACTCAATTTGACTACTTTGACCTGTTTATTGCATTAAAGTTACATATATTGAGCTATCTGTGATATTAAAGTCAATTGTACTTCAATAGTTGTGAAGCTGATTCCACTTATATTAACGTATCTATTATATTGGTGTGACTTAAACTAAACTGTCCGTTCAACTCAATCTGACTACTTTGACCTATTTATTGCATTAGAGTTACATAAATTGAGCTATCTGTGATATTAAAGTCAATTGTACCCCATTAGTTGTGAAGCTGATTCCACTGATATTAACTTATCTGTTATATTGATGTGACTTAAACTAAACTGTCTGTTCAACTCAATCTGACTACTTTGACCTATTTATTGCATTAAAGTTACATAAATTGAGCAATTTGTGATATTAAAGTCAATTGTACCCCAATAGTTGTGAAGCTGATTCCACTGATATTAACTTATATGTTATATTGATGTGACTTAAACTAAACTGTCTGTTCAACTCAATCTGACTACTTTGACCTATTTATTGCATTAAAGTTACATAAATCGAACAATCTGTGATATTAAAGCCAATCGTACTCTTATATGTGTGAAACTGATGTCACTTATATTAACTTATCTGTTATATTGATGTGACTTAAACTAAACTGTCTGTTCAACTCAATCTGACTACTTTGACCTATTTATTGCATTAAAGTTACATACATTGAGCTATCTGTGATATTGAAGTCAATTGTACTCCAATATTTGTGAAGCTGATTCTACTGATATTAACTTATCTGTTATGTTGATGTGACTTAAACTAAACTGTCTGCTCAACTCAATCTGACTACTTTGACCTGTTTATTGCATTAAAGTTACATACATTGAGCTATCTGTGATATTAAAGTCAATTGTACTCCAATAGTTGTGAAGCTGATTCCACTTATATTAACCTATCTATTATATTGATGTGACTTAAACTAAACTGTCTGTTCAACTCAATCTGACTACTTTGACCTATTTATTGCATTAAAGTTACATAAATTGAGCTATCTGTGATATTAAAGTCAATTGTACCCTAATAGTTGTGAAGCTGATTCCACTTATATTAACTTATCTGTTATATTGATGTGACTTAAACTAAACTGTCTAGTCAACTCAATCTGACAACTTTGACCTATTTATTGCATTAAAGTTACATAAATCGAACTATCTGTGATATTAAAGCCAATCGTACTCTTATATGTGTGAAACTGATGTCACTTATATTAACTTATCTGTTATATTGATGTGACTTAAACTAAACTGTCTGTTCAACTCAATCTGACTACTTTGATATATTTATTGCAATAAAGTTACATAAATCGAACTATCTGTGATATAAAAGCCAATCGTACTCTTATATGTGTTAAACTGATGTCACTTATATTAACATATCTGTTATATTGATGTGACTTAAACTAAACTGTCTGTTCAACTCAATCTGACTACTTTGACCTATTTATTGCATTAAAGTTACATAAATTGAGCTATCTGTGATATTAAAGCCAATCGTACTCTTATATGTCAATTGTACTCCAAATATTGTTGAAATAATTCAAGAAAGTGTTCAAAGTTTTTTTTAAAAAATTCACATCGATAGTATTTGTGTATGTATATGTACATAATCAAGAACTAAGTATAAAAACTCCACAGAAGTAGTAATATAATAAAAACATAACAAAGCCGATTGAATATATACATGTACGCATATATATATATATATCTATATATATATATATATATATATATATATATGGATACTATTGAAACCATTCTATGATATGATTGATTGTATGTTGTTTTCCGCCACACTCAACAATATTTCAGTTATCTGGTGACGTCCAGTTTTTATTGGTGGAGGAGAGAACCCAGATACAATATACTTGGGAAGAGACCACCGACCTTCCGAAAGTAAACTGACAAACTTTATCACATATATCGGCGCGGACGAGAATAGAACCCGCTCCACTAGATGTGAGAGACCTTGTGATTTTGAGCGCAATGCTCTGACCACTCGGCTACGAAGCCTTCCCCCCATTCTCTAATAGAGATACAAAATACAAGTACAGAAGTTATGGTACTAATGTTTTTAATTATACGTATTAAATAAAACATCCCTAAAAGATATATCCTATCTCGCACACAAAGTTTAATTCAATAAAAAATCAATTGTAAAAGCTTCACAAGATGATCTACATGAAATTATGAATTTTGAGAATCCTTGGTTTCGGAATATGACTATTTTTGTAAAGAAATTAAAATTCATATATAGACAGACGCGAATCATAAAGCACCAGAAGTGGTTTACGACGTAAGTTTATAATTTGTTCGTTAATAAAAGGGGTAGGCTTGACCCCCAAATGGAAAAAATAAATTCTTTGTCATAGATATTAACTAAAATAGGATCGAATCCCATTCCAACTGGGGGCTTCCATGGCTGAGTGGTTAGAGCATCGGGCTCAAAATCACAAAGCCTCTCACCTCTGTCGGCGCGGGTTCAAATCTCGGCCGCGGCGTTATGTGAGCAAGTTTGCCAGTTTACTTGCGGAAGGTCGGTGGTCTCTTCCCAGGTACATTGTATCTGGGTTCTCTCCTCCACCAACAAAAACTGGACGCCACCAGATAACTGAAAAATTGTTGAGTGTGGCGGAAAGCAATAAATAATCAATCAATCAATCAACCATTCCAACTTATTCATCACTCCGAACAATTTGGTTATGAGATATTTTGGAGTAAGGGAAAATTTTGAAAGTTTAATCTTTTCAGAATAGATCACAAAATCCACAATTGCTGTTTCGTTTTTTATCTTTGATTCACACGATCAATAACAATACACCACGTTTCTCGAATATTGTTTCATGTTAATGACATTTCTTTTGCAATTTAATTGTTGCTCTTAAATATTTATTCCTGCATACGTAATCATTTATACCTATATTCAATTAGATCTAGTTTTGGTTCACAGCATAAATAATTACAAATTCATCAATTCATCAATATTTATATTATCAATTAGGGTATATATATATATATATATCTGACGTCTCCATATGAGTGAAAGATTCTCGAGCAGGTCGTTAAACAAAATATAATCAATCAATATTTTCATTTAATTGTATCTAGTTTCGGTTCACTGTAGATAAGTATATATCTACAATACAATTAACACCAAATTCATTGAATGTACTAGTAAACAAAAGTAAATAGTGGGACACATTCTGATCCTTAAACATACCAGAGAGGGTATCATATTTTTAGCAGGAGTAAGCATCCCCTGTGTACCGGTCACATCAGTTGTGAACCCTTATCTTGCTCAGGTAAACAAAGTAATGCGTAGTCAAATTTAGACTTTAAAGAACGGCCAAGCAACGACAGACAGCACTCGAACTATTGACAGGTTTCCATCTCAAGAAAGGTCATAGAATGGCATAAAATTTTGTGAAAAAGCCGATTTCAAACGAAACCTCTGTGACACCAACGTATTTGTCAGAGCTTGCCTCGATTTAAAAACCTATCATACACAGAACATGATCTTGCAATGTTGCTATATAAATATGGGCAGCTGACTTTGGAGAACTTGAAGTCATTCAGTTTGTCATGAAGTTAGCTTGTTCAACAAAATATTCAAGTATGACAAGCTACTGACAAACAAGTTCAGGTTACAGGGGTTTCAACAATCACGTTAAAAGTCTGGATTTCACAAATTATATGGCAATTATAATGATCTAATTGACAAATACAACCAGTCATTGTAACAAATGCTGTCGGACGTGTTTCACATCAAATGTTAGGCAATTTCTTTTACTTAATGACCTTGACTACGGATTACTCTGTTTACATGATCAATATATAGGGCTCACGACGAGTTTAGCCGATCGACAGGGAATGCTTACTCCTTCTAGCTATCTGATTACACCTCCTGTGTCCAGGGGCCTGTATTTTCCTTGTCGTAATTTTATGTTCTTTTATATATAATCTATCAGAGCGATCAGTTTTTGGTATCTTCACTTTTTCATTTGTAAGACATTTAAGCCTTTTATTCTTCAATCAATCTTTTATGACCCAGTGCTTGCAAAATACTGTGAACTTTTCTTTATTATGTCATATAATATAAATTGGTAAAACACGTTTTGTAGTTATAAATTATATATGAAATGAAGAGAAAAGGAAAAAAGAAAACATATGTAGCTCCAAATGTTAGATGCGATCACCAGTCTATACCTAGTATCACTGTCTTGTCGCATTATATCTAAAGTACAACCAGAAGGTAGTTTTTACAACATAAATGTATTAAAGACTATTATGAAAAGGCTAATATAGCTAATAGTATTCAATCTCGTAATTCCTATAGAAAATACAAATCTGCGAGATGGGCAAACACGGACCCCTGGTCATACCAGAGGTGGGATCGGGTACCTACGAGGACTAAACATCCTCTGTCGACCGGTCACACCCGCCATGAGCCCTATATTCCGTAGTCAGAATCGGTGTTCCAAGAACGGCCTAACAATTGATATGAAACACATCAGACAGCATTTGACTTATTGGCTATAACGACCATAAAATTTGCGAAATGCTGACTTTAGACGAGACTGTCAAACCCCTGTAACATCAACTTTTTTGTCAGTAGCCCGCATCGATTTAAAACTGATCATAAGCAGAACAAGGTCTTACATATCGAATCAGTTGGAGATATAAACACCATATGCAGGTGATGATGGAATATTACCACATAAATAAGGAAAGTTGACGATGGAGAAATTGAAATCATCCCGTTTGTCATAAAGTTGAGTTGTTAGTTTGCCGCTGGCATCCATTTTCAGTAATATATCTAAGTACGAAGCAGAAGTGGAAGAATATGTGGTGTCTTTTATTTCAAGCTCACTGGGAATAGAATCGACATATGAATGAAAATGATCATTGTTAACAGACAAAACGTTGCCCATATATCTAAATGTCAAATTGAAGGCCACAGCAAGAGATTTTTTCTTCTCTTGTAGACGCTTTGTAACGAATTTTGCTTCGTGAGAAAATGAAAATAGGGCAGCTAACAAAGAAGCACAATTCGTAACTCATATTCATCCGCTTCATTGACTCGGATATTAAATGTATTTAAAACTGAAGCAGGCGTTTGAAAGGGCAGTTGGAGTATATGTGCGATTAATAAATGTGGAATTAATGCCAAGTTTGTTTATAATGTAGTTGTAATAATGAGTCTTACAAACAAATACAATGTTGTTGCCAGCTATGTCAGCTGGAACCAAAACATATTCCTCATGTAACCTATATAACTCTTTTATCACTTCTGATTTACTAAACACAGAAGGCTAGATGGTACGCGTGTTGTTCTGACATGTCTGATACGGGATTTTAATATCCCTTTTATGCTTTTTATGCATTCTGACAAGGTATCAAGTTCTTATTTTTCAGATTTAGCCCATCGTCTGGCATAATTCATAATAGAGATGAAGTTCTGTCGCCAATGTAAAAGCTAGGTTCTCTGAATTTAGGACCTTTTAACATAAGTGATTTTAGATCTTCATTTTAACTATATCAACATTACCAGTAATGACATGTCCAGCTGGACTATAGTTAAAAGAAGACGAAGAACAAGAACACGTAGGTGGATTGAGTATAAGATGGTCTATATCTAGGCACTGTTAATTTTATTTGTAGTTAAAATGTATGGATGCAACATTATAACAGATCAAACATAATTTTATAGTCTTCGGTAATTCATTATTTTTACAGCAGTGAGTGGATCACACGTTCACAGCCCTTACATTACATAAATTCTGTCTAACATTCTGGTTTGCCATAAATACAAACAATTCTCCGCATTCCACGCTGTCTTCACAGTCACATTCATATCCACATTCCTTCAGTTTCCCATCGAAGATTTCGTCGTGGATCAAATGACAAAACGTGGAGTCGCCCTGGAAAGGTGCTTTTAAACTTGTCAAAGGAAAGGATACCTACAAGATAAAATTAGCCTCCAATGTATAACTATTTAATTTACCAAAACGACCTGTCACTGGGTCAAATGTTGTTTGAAACGTGCCCTACCAATTGAGCCCGATCTATGCACATTGATTTTGATTACGGATTGCTTCGTTTACCTGATCAAGGTATAGGGCCCACGGCAGGTATGACCGGGCAATATGGAATGTTTACTCCTCCTAGGGACTTGGTTCCACGTTTGGTATGTCCGTGTTTTCTTAACTTTGCATTCTTTATAGGAGTTACGAGATTGATCACAGTTCGTTATTTTCACATTTTAATGCAGAAGCAATTCTATACGAAGTATTCAAGAGATATTGGACGCCAATTATTAAGATATTCTCTAGGTTTGTCTTTTGGGGAATAATGTTTATTACAACCTATCTTTAAGATTTTGATAACTCACCCCATTGAAATCCAGAGTGTAAAGATCTATCAAGATCCCTAAACAAACGCAGTAGTGAATACATATGTGACAGGACATTTATCATTTTTTTCCTATTTTGTAAGGCTATAGGGCTTTTTCTCTGTTAATGATACCTTTTAATTTATTTGACATTCCAAAACTAAGAATATTAACATTGTCTCTGTTAACCATATTTTCTAGAGCTAATTCTACATCAAAGAACTATCATCATGACTAGAGTATAACTTTGTATAAAATTCCACTAAAAATTCAGACTGAGTGGCCTTTGAATTATGATGTATAAAATTGTTTATAGTGTATTAATGTAATTTATTTTCCCAAGAATGAAAGAGTATTTAGTTGGTTTTTCCTAAGACATGTTTAATCCACCGAACTTAATTGTGAACAAACCTTTCAAATTTTATTACGAATTTTCAAGGTCATTTTAAACAACGTGCAATTTTATGTATTTCTTTAAGTTTCTAGCTAGTTTATTTCTTCGTCAAGTCATTTATTATTATTATTATTATTTATTATTATTATTATTATTATTATTATTGATGACAGTCGCCGGATAGCTGAAAAATTGCTCAGGCGACTATAAATAAAAAAAAAACAACAACAACAATTATTATTGATAAAGCTGGAGCATATTGTTTCACTTATAATATACAAAAGCAATTATTCTGGAAGCTTTGATCACCTATAATTGATTCTAATTGGTCACAGACGATAGCCTCCACCATTAAGCTTTATGGGGAGGCAGGATATCGATTTTTTATTTTCTTAGTGATGTTTTTAACAATATCAACATATTAATTATATTTTAAAAAGCAAGTTTAGAAATTTCCAAATGTCCTATTCTTTTTCAAATTTGTTAAATAATATGTATAGTTCAATCCTTCAATGATCGGGTTTGTAACCCGCATCGATATCTACATTATCAACTACAGCCAAAAGTTCGTCCGATGCCAGCAAAAATTAAGCTAAGCTTTTCTAAGTGTATTCTTCTTAAACCAAGTATTTCTACGCCTATCTTAATGAATTTTACTTTTTTTGCTATAGTGCACCAAAAATCAAGGCATAGATATCCTTCGTGATTAAGTCTCTTTCTCTGGTCTTTTGGTTGTTGATAATGTTAGAGTTAAAACAATCCAAATTTACATCTTGAAGGAGATCGAAATACCTTCCCATAATTACAAAATCACCATTAAGATTTGACAAGATTTCTGAAACCTTACGACAAAAATCAGGGTTATGCATGTTTGGAACCTTTTTCGTGCTCTTTATTTCGGCTCCTTTTATCAAAATGCAGATTCCGTATCGTCTCCACTTTGGGCTTTGGTTTGCTTCGCTAATGACATCTAGCGGATTGTAGCCTTTGTTTTTTGGGGAAACCTAGTAATATAATGCTTTTGTGAGACTATTCGGTTTTTTTTTTCGTTTTTGAGATTGTGTCTGGTTTTTTTTATTCATTTTTGTCGACGTTTCTTGGTTGATTGTTTTCTTTATTTTCTTTTATGAGAGCTTGGATTTCCTTGCGCAACTCTTTTAAACTGGATTAGAGTTTTTCATTTTGTTGTTTAAGACTTTCATGATTTTCTTAACTTTCGTTTCTTTTTTCTTTTTGGTTGATAGTTCCTCTATAATGTCTTTAATGATACCTCGTACATCCTCTACCTTGACAGTTTTCGTGAGTTCTGATTTTGTGTCATTGAGTTGGGATCGAATCATCATAAGCCACTGATCATCTTGAGCGGCAATCTGGAGGTGCATGAGTTTGCGGTAAATTTGAGTGACTTTTCTGCTCCAAAGGCCTTGGTAGATTTGGAGTTAGCTGACTTAGTGGACATAACCTTCAGATGAAATATAAACTGTAAACCAACTTTATCCTTGTACGAGGAATTATCTTTGACATGAAGAAGTGACGACAACAAAGCGATTAATTTCATAATAAAGTATACAACATCAAGAGTAGGAAAAATACGGACCACTAGACACACCAGAGTTGGGATCAGATGACTACGGCGAGTACGCACCCCTTTCTTACCGACCACACTCGCTTTGAGCCCTACATCGTGAGTATGTAGGTTGCATGCATATTGTTTAATGTCTCGTTCGAGAATTTTTCACTATATGGAAACGTCACTATTCCCGATGAAGGGCTGTAAAATTTAGGCCTATACTAGGATCTTACGGACATTGTGCAGGGAGGGATCTTTTATCGTGTCACACCTGCTGTGACATGAGACCTCGGTATTTACGGTCATATCCGCAGGACCGCTCCATTTAGTCGCCTCTTACGAGAACCAAGGGGTACTGAGGATTTATTCTAACACGGATCCCCGTGTGATCAGGTTAACGTAATCAATATTAGTACATAGAGAGTGACTTAACAATTCAAGAAAATTTGCTGCTACAAATTGTTCTTATCTACATATGGTAATTATCATATACCAAATTTTACGTATTACACAAGATAAAAAGCTGGGTCACTGAGTGTGAGATCTATTGTGAGCTGTGTCACTTACGTCTGACATATACAAATGAAATCTTCTTGTTACTATTGTAACATTGGTATGTTTATTTTTTATCTACTCAGTGTGTCTCTGTTTGGAGGTACTTGGCAGCTGTGCTGTTACCCTGAACGATGGGAAGGAAATGAGAGCGGGTCTGTGACAGTGTTCGCTGCTCAAGGACCCTACACTGTTAGTGTAAGTCATATCATTTGTCATCATCAGTCCTGTTATTTTCCTACTTCTTCTGTTCTTATATACCCCATGAAATGTCAAGTACAGTGACACACCTTATCAACACACACGAGAATTAAAATTTAACACTCTTCACATGCCGGCCTGAGGCATCGAAGTTCACACCCTTATTAAGGATTCCCCTCAGCAGTTTCAGAGGGGCGCCCCGCCCTGCCGCCTTTTGCCGCCGCCCCTCTGCCCATTCCCAAATTTGAAAAAAAAATCTCCGCCCTTTTTGCCTTTGAAGTCAAGACAACATATAAACTTTCCTTATTGTACAAATATATGCTTGATTTGTCAAGCTCGTTTATTTATAATCTGTATTTGATCAGGTAATTGAGTTGATCAATACTGATCAGTTATGGTTAATTCGATAATTGGGGGGGGGGGGGGGGGGCATGCTAACGGTAAAAATCGGATGTCCAACTATGGCATCATTATTTAAAAAAAAAATCACTTCAGTCTTGCAATAATGCCTTCCAAGCATCATCTGAAACAGCTCCAGAAAGATAACAAGATTGCAAGAAGTAACTATTCAGTAGCATCATTTTTGGATGGAAGTAACAACATTTCAAGGTAATTATCTTCACTTTTTTAAAAAATCTGCTTCCTTTTTACTTCAGATATAAAAGTGCGCATGCATCTTCAAGTTTACGTGCGCCGGTGCGGTCTTTCCAATTTGTGTATGTTTTCCCCAGAACAATGTGACTTTTCCTATCATTCGATTTAGATATTATTTATATGTTAAATTTGCAAGTATCTATAAGATGTCGCATATAAATTCAGACTTTATCATTCATAGTCGTACTTTTGTTTCTTTTGAAATTACAATTTTGAATACGTGGACACATCACGGATGTCATTACTATAGTCATATACCGTGTTTGATCTTCTGATGTGTAATGCTAACCAATGAGGTATACCTTTCTCTCTAAAAATATTTTTTTCTGTTCCAGGTACGTTTACAGAAGTATTAGATATACACGAGGGAAAGTTGGATAAAGTCTTTAATTCTGGTACTGAAACTGACACTATATTACGTTTATTTCTTTTATTTGAAAAAAGAAACAAAGGAAAACAGTAGTAATCGTTTTCAATTCAGTATCAATTGCATTACTCTTTTTGCGGCGAATCATTTAGAATCGATCGGCATGATTTTTAGATGGTAAAACAAACATGAGCTCGCTTGGCACGTGCTGTCGTGTACCTCCATAAGTATAAGGTGGTAATTATGAGCAGTTTGAGAGAAGCCATTGGAATCCCATATTCTTTCGTAGCTTACTGGTATGCCTTCGCTGCTTTTGCAAAAAAAGGGGGGAGCCTACCACCTCTAAATCCCCCAATGGTCTATCAATAGTCAACAAATATTGGAATTACAATGCTTTCATTCATGAGGCAGAGTAACAAACAACTTATATATGCATATAGCTAAATTTAATTAAAATATGATTGAAAATTAATATGCTCATTTTTTCAGATGTTCCAGTCCATCGTTTGTAGAACTAGAAAATACACCTCCCACTCAAGAAACACGCAACCCAAAAAAGTCAAAGCACAACACATCTAGGTATAACAAGACTTGGGAAAATGGCAGACCTTGGTTGTATTGTAAGCAGGAAGATGACCACGAAGTGATGTACTGTCATTTATGCCAGAAACACAACACGAATGCTTTGAATGGAAGTGTGAAGTGGAACCATGAAGGTTACGCTTGCCTGCGTCTTGACAAGGTGAAAGAGCATGAAAATGGTGAACAACAAACATTGTCATGCATTGGAAATGGAGACCAAAAAGCAGCTTGGAATTAACAATGCCTTAAACCAGGAGTCTATCGGTGACAAAGATTTTCGAGCACTCACAACAGCCATAAAATGCCTGAATTTCCTTCTACAGGAGAATATTCCGTATACTGAAAACTTCAACGCATTCATTGGTTTTGTTAGAGATGAGCTGCATGCCCCGGCACTTCAACACCTGATTTGTGGATCAAATGGAAAATATACCAGTCATCGTACGGTGGACGAATTCATCGACACAATGGCTGGATACATAGAAGATGAAGTTGTGTCGAATGTCAAGTCTAGTCCTGCATATTCAATAATGGCTGATGAATCAACAGACATTTTAAACAGGAAACACCTTATATTCAGTGCCAAGTACATTGACTCACAGAGTGGTGAATTGAAAACAGAATATCAGAGATGTAAAGATACCAAGCGGAAACCATTTACAAAGAAACAAAACAACTGATCGAGACTAATCTGAGCATTAAGTACTTCGTAGCCTTTGTAAGCCATGGATGCAACACCATCATAGGATCCACGTCTGGAGTAGCTACAAGACTTAAAGATATCTAGTCAGATCTGATCAGCATTCACTGTCACAACCATAGACTAGCCCTGGCTGCAAAATACAGTTTTGAAGATATACCACTGTTCAGATATGTAGATGATACACTGACACATGTTTTCAAATATTACCACAACTCTGCTGTAAGGACCAACAGTATTGAGAAAATACAGAAACTATTTAATGAAACTGAGAACACGAAAACAACCAAGAATGTAGTTCATACCAGATGGCTGTCACATTTGAATGCTGTTACATCCTTGCGAGATACATATGAAGCTGTGATAACAGACCTAGAAAATGCAACAGCTGGTGGACATGATAAGGTCAGGATAGGGTCTGGACCTTTTGCTACAGGATTAGTCAAGAAGTTAAAGAAACCGTCAACAGTCAGAGTGAAACATTTTCTCTGTGATGCACTCAAACCGGTGACAGAACTTGCATTAACATTTGAGAAAAATTATGTTGAACTGACTAATATCCATCCTCGTTTACAGTCAACAATTCTTATACTTGGTAGACTAAAAGAAAAAGATGGTGTTAACACAGTTAGATCAGAGAAGCTGATGGATTCTCTAGGGCTAACCTGGGAGGAAAGCAGACTGAATGAAGTCAGGAATAATGCAAAAAAAGTTCATTGACTCCTTGATCAGCAACATCAATTTAAGACTGCAAAACACAGACATTGTTGACAAGTTGGGAATATTTCAGCTCAGCAGCTTGGATGGTGAGGCCAGTGCATTTCCTGGAAATAACGAAACATTAGATCTCGCGGAACACTTCAATTTGGACGCAGATGAGGCACTAATTCAATGGGACCTCTACAAGACAACCATTCTAAACCCGTCTGCTGCAGGTCAATTGGATGGTTGGAGACATTTACAACAATGTATTGAAGTTGGCGGCAACATCAGCTGTACTTCCCCTCAGCACATCAGAAGTGGAAAGGATATTCTCTCATGTGAAAAGTACAGTAACAATTCTCCGTAATAAAACAAAGATGGATAAAATGAACAAGTTACTTATGATCACACAGAACAGCAGATACCTTGACATTGGTTCTACTGCTAAAAGATGGCTTGATAGAGGCAACCGGAGACTGGCAAAAGCAAAGAAATAAACAATAACTGAAAAATATGTCATGTATTTATTTCATATTCCATAGCACACGGTAAATATACCCTGAAATAAAAAGAAAATTAAGGCATTAAAACTTGAAAGATATTTTTCTTTCTAAACTAGGGACTTCTTTAATTTTACCACTGAAGCAATTAATTTATGTATTGCTGAAAATTAATAACGATGTTTTAAAATAACTTTTATTTAGGTTGTAGAATGAAAACTGTCTAATTTTCAATTTTCTTTCAATACAAAGGAACCCAGAGTAAAAAGACTACAACATGTATCATACGTCATACATAAGAGGAAAGGGATAACAGCAAAAGCAAAGTTAGCTCAATGGTGTTTATGCCCTGATTTACTTGAGGGTTCCCTTCTGCCCCCGTCGGAGGCACCAAATTCCCCAACCCTTTCGAAGCTGCTGCGCGAATCACTACCTTATGGTATATATATATATATATATATATATATATATATATATATATATATATATCATAAGAGTACTACATTTATCAAAATTCATACAAGCGTTGATCATAATATCAGTACATTCACATGCAAATGGCTATCATTACAATTAGTAAAACTATGAAAGGCAAGAGCCTCAATTTGAAAATGTCAATATGAAAACTAATATTTCTGTGTTATTCATGGATTAGTAAAGAGAAAACATCTTAATGGCAATAACAAATCAATTTCCTTTCAAAGAAATTTACGTAATCTTCAACGAATATGACGAAGATACGGAATTTTTAAAAATCAGCCTCATGGTTAATTTTCCGATAGTATGAATACCAGTTGAAGATTGACCATGTTCGCCACATCTTGGTAGCGGAAGGCACACGTACAATGTACAGAAGAAGGGAGAGAATCAGATATATCAGAGACTACCAAAGCGTGAGTATGTTTTCTGTATGTCAGGTGATATCCTGATCTCCAGAACCTTTACTGGAGATGTCACCTTTATTCATGAAAAGGCTAAGATAAATAATAGTATTCAATCTCGTAATTCCTATAGAATATACGAGGGACACTTTTTAAGTTCGTAGAGTAGGGCAGTCTTTTTAAAACCGCTTGAAATATCAAAATTTTATTTATCTAAGACCTTCGAAATATGCCCCGTCTGCCTCAACACATTTTACACCAATCTACCCATTCCCGGAACGCCACCCGGTACTCCTCTTTAGGTATATGTTGCAGACACTGGTATACCTCACTGTCTATACGACAACGGGATTCAAAACGGTGCCCTGTCAGCATTTCCGTTAGTCTTGGGTACAACCAAAAGTCACAGGGGGACAGGTCAGGGCTGTATGGGGGACGATGTAAGACATCGAGCCCAGATTCTTTCAGATATTCCTGTACCGTAGCGGATTTATGGGCCGGTGCGTTATCATGGAGTAATTTGATGCCGCGGACACCGGTGCGCGGTCTGCGTTTCTGATAGAAATCAACAAGTTGAGTAAGAACACTTTCTCTGTAAAACTTTCCAGTGACAGAACTACCTTTCGGGACCTGAATGTGAAGGACTGGACCTTTCGAATAAAAGAATATCGCATACAACATACGATTTGATGTTTTGCAACGGCGCGCAATGACAGGTCTGTCGCCCTCAAATGAAACCCAAACCTTACTTTTAGCCTTAGAATCGGGTTGAAAATGATAGATCCAGGTTTCATCACCTGTACCTATCTCTTCCAAACGCCGTGGGTCACATTTATCATATTTTTTTAATAACTTGCGATGTAAGTCTAACCCGACTTTGTTTCTGCTCGTCATTGAGCAAATGGTACACCCAGCGCGCGCAGACCTTTCGTAGCCCAAGTCGTTCACGTAAGATCTTCTAAACACTTGACGAATGAATGTCACTTAATTCTTCTATCTCTTGCACGGTATAACGTGCATCTTCCTCAATTAACGTTTTCACAGTAGCAACGTTCTTTTCCGTCAAAATGGAAACCGGCCTACCCATTTGAGGGTCATTTTCAACTGACTCCCGACCATCATTAAAACGACGTACCCACTTGCAAACCGAAGCATATTGTAAAGCACCATTCCCATAACCCTTTTGCAAATCAGCTTGAATTTCCATTGACGGAAACCCGAGGTGTGCTCGAATCTTACAATATACCCTCTGTTCAGAGATTTTTCCATCCACATTGAACGCTATATTTTACTGTAGTGCATAAAACCACGTATTGAAAATGCCCAGCGCAGCGTGCACGTGGACCTCGAACGCCGCATACCGTAATACCGTTCGAGAGAGGAATGATTATGCAAGTTCTGTGTAAACAATCTTTAAAAAGTTATAGACTTACTCTACGAACTTAAAATGTATCCCTCGTACAAATCAGGAAGATGAGCAAACACTGATCCCTGGTCATACCTGAGGTGGGATCAGATGCCTAGGAGGCATAGTAAGCATCCCCTCTTGACCGGTCACACCGCCGTGAACCCTATATTCCGATCAGATAAACGGAGCAATCCGTAGTCAGAATCAATGTGCCAAGAACGGCCTAACAATGGTATGAAACACATCAGACAGCATTTGACGTAATGGTAAGTTGTACTGGCAAACTAGATCGTTATAACGACCATAAAATTTGCGAAATGCTGACTTTAGACGAGTCTGTACAAACCCGTAACATCAACGTCTTTATCATTAGCCCGCATCGATTTAAAAACTGATCATAAGCAGAAGAAGCTCTTGCGTAGCGATTGATTGATTGATTTGATATTGTTTAACGTCCCGCTCGATAGTCTTTCACTCATATGGAGACGTCACAATTGTCGGTGAAGGGCTGCAAATTTAGGCTTATGCTCGGCGCTTACGGCCTTAGAGCAGGGAGGGATCTTTAACGTGCCACACCTGCTGTGACACGGGACCTCAGTTTTTACGGTCTCATCCGAAGGACCGCCCCATTTAGTCGCCTCTTACGTCAAGCAAGGGGTACTGAGGATCTATTCTAACAACCCGGATCCCCATGGGATATTGCGTATCGATTCATTTGGGAGATATATAAACACAATATACATGTGATGATGGAATTTTGCCACATAAATAAGGGAAGTTGACGATGGGGAAATTGAAATCACCCCGTTTGTCATAAACTTGAGTTGTTAGTTTGCCGCCGGCATCTATTTTCAGTAAAATATCTAAGTACGATGCAGAAGTGGAAGACTCTAGTACATAGTACGTAAAGTTGGACTTTGTTTCAATTTATCTTACATAAAAACTATATACACCACAAATTCCACTTAGAGAGCCATATATACTGTACCTTACGGTGACATAACCATATACACTGTAACTTCCGGTCGTACATTTATCTTCAGCATACACCGAACCTTCCGATAAAACAACCACATGCGCTGCACATAACTGTAACACAACGAAAAACGATAGAAAATAGCCATAAACACTAGAGGGGCCTCCGTGGCCGAGTGATTAAAGCATCGCGCTCAAAATCACAAGGTCTCTCACCTCTAGTCGGCGCGAGTTCGAATCTCGCTCGCGCCGATATATGTGAGAAAGTTTGCCAGTTTAGTTTCGGAAGGTCGGTGGTCTCTTCCCGGAAACATTGTATAAGGGTTCTCTCCTCCACCAATAAAAACTGGACGCCACCAGATAACTGAAAAATTGTTGAGTGTGGCGGAAAACAACGATCAATCAATCAAACAACAATAAACACTACAACGTTCTGTAACACAACAATATACACTTCAGCCATAAACACTGCCAAACCCAGCAACATAAGAATATACACTTCACTTCCCAAAGAGGGTCTCTTCCTAAAGTGGATGCTTACTCCTCCTAGGCACCTGATACTACTTCTGGTATGACCAGGGGTCCGTGTTTGCCCATCTCTCTGATTTGTATTTTCTATGGGAATTGGGGCCTCCATGGTCGAGTGGTTAGAGCATTGCGCTCAAAATCACAAAGCCTCTCACCTCTGTCGGCGCGTGTTCGAATCTCGTTCGCGGCGTTATGTGAGCAAGTTTGCCAGTTTACTTGCGGAAGGTCGGTGGTCTCTTCCCAGGTACATTGTATCTGGGTTCATTCCTCCACCAACAAAAACTGGACGCCACCAGATAACTGAAAAATTGTTGAGTGTGGCGGAAATTAATACATAATCAATCAATCACTTCCCAAAATTCGGCCATAAAAACTGCCACATCCAGTATTGAATACATTCTACTTTCTCAGTAACGTTATCTGTATTACAGTTTACTATCTCACTAGTGTTTCTATATTTTAATTTGTCTCACTAGTGTTTGTGTATCATTGTTTATTGTCTCACTAGTGTTTCTGTATTACAGTTTACTATCTCACTAGTGTTTCTATATTTTAATTTGTCTCACTAGTGTTTGTGTATCATTGTTTATTGTCTCACTAGTGTTTCTGTATTATAGTTTACTATCTCACTAGTGTTTCTATATTTTAATTTGTCTCACTAGTGTTTGTGTATCATTGTTTATTGTCTCACTGGGGGCCTCCGTGGCCGAGTGGTTAGAGCATCGGGCTCAAAATCACAAGGCCTCTCACCTCTGTCGGCGCGTGTTCGAATCTCGGCCGCGGCGTTATGTGAGCAAGTTTGCCAGTTTACTTGCGGAAGGTCGGTGGTCTCTTCCCAGGTACATTGTATCTGGGTTCTCTCCTCCACCAACAAAAACTGGACGCCACCAGATAACTGAAAAATTGTTGAGTGTGGCGGAAAGCAATAAATAATCAATATTGTCTCACTAGTGTTTCTGTATTATAGTTTACTATCTCACTAGTGTTTCTATATTTTAATTTGTCTCACTAGTGTTTGTGTATCATTGTTTATTGTCTCACTAGTGTTTCTGTATTATAGTTTACTATCTCACTAGTGTTTCTATATTTTAATTTGTCTCACTAGTGTTTGTGTAACATTGTTTATTGTCTCACTAATGTTTCTGTATTATAGTTTACTGTCTGACGATTGTTTATGTATTAAAAACTGGACGCCACCAGATAACTGAAAACGTTTTGAGTGTGGCGGAAAACAACAAGCAATCAAAAACTGATAAATGTATTACATTCTACTGCCTCCGTAGAGTTATATGTATCTGTATTACAGAAGGTATCATATACACTTCATTTAGACAGCGGAATTTGTGACAGGGCTTCTCTGACGTCATCGGAACAAACCTGTCTAGGTATTGACTTGAAATTCTTTACAATCATCTACTTATCATAAATTACTCATCCTTCTCTTCTACACTGTTCCATCTCTAATATTCTAAGATAACAATGTTTAGGTAAGTTACACATAACAGGATCTAAATCAATCTAAAATGCAGGAACATGGTAATTTGGATTACATTTACAGTTCTCAGAGGCATGAACTAGAGTGAAAAGGTGAAGATAACGAACAGTGATCAATCTTATAACTCTTATAACAAATATAGAATTACGAGTAGCGCAACCACGAATCCTTGGACATACCACAGATGGGATCAGGTGTCTAGGAGTAGTAAGCATAGTCTGTCGATTGTTCACATCC
Organism: Ostrea denselamellosa; assembly: GCA_024699665.1. NCBI lineage: Eukaryota > Metazoa > Mollusca > Bivalvia > Ostreida > Ostreidae > Ostrea > Ostrea denselamellosa. Next base: position 2,476,770 of record JAMZEH010000030.1, on the reverse strand, counting down.
GCCGTGATCCGTAAGTCTTGATTAGATAAACGGTTGGTTGGTTGGTTGGTTTACGTCCCTTCGAGAATCTTTCACTCATATTGAGGCGTCACCAGTTGTAGGTGAAGTATTACAGTATTCTACTTATGCTTAGCGCTCAGGGCCACAGCAGCGAGGGATCTTTAACGCGCCAATTCCTGCCGCGACACAGGAACTCCATTTTAAGATCATGTCCGAAAGACCCGTAATTCTCACTTCTAAATGTGAACGTTTGGCGAAGGAAAAATCACTACGTATGTTTACGTCTTAGGTTTGACGTGGCCATGGCATGAGCAGGGCTCGAGCCCACGACCTCCTGGTCATAAAGCCAACCAGATAAAAAGCATAACTAGTAGTCAAACTCAGTGTGTAAATAACGGCCTCAATTGGTATGAAACATGCCAGACAGCATTTATCCCAAGGACATTGTATTGTTAAATTAGATAAATATAATGACCCTAAAATTTGCGAAATGCTGAATCTAAAAAAGGATGTTGACACCCCTGTTCATAGGTGTAGGAGGCGTCTCCTGTTGACTGGTCACACCCGCCGTGAGTCCTATATCTTGATCATACGTTTTGGTTTTGTTGATTTGAGAAACGTTTTGTGATTTCAATTCTATTAAAAGTTCCTTAAAATTATTTAGAATTCACATTTGATATACAAGAATTCTGATGTATGTCGTGGCACAATACGTTATAAGTTTCTCCTTTAGAGCTTTTAATATTTTCGTGAGGAGCAAAGCTTGGGGTTTGGTAGAACATTTACTGGATCCAGCAATGTTCTACTAAGTATGTTTTATAATGTTTGTTTATGGGGCTGAAGTTAAGAATGCACGGTAGCATAAATCGCATTCATTCGTCCTATTGCTTGAGAATTAAATGTGTTTATAAATGAAGCATGGTTTTGAAGAACTCCAATTACTGTAATATATCTTTCTGCAGGGCGAAGTGACGGGGCAATTAAGTTGTCTGATAGTTATATTGGAGTTGGTGGGATGGAAACTGTAAACATCACCTTTTACAGAACTGAAGACAACGATTACAACACCACGATAGCAGTCAATGAAAACTGTATCCCCATGGGTGAGATCTACCACGGAAAAACTACGAATGGAGGTATGTTTATTGTGTTACTGTGTTAGTGGGTAAAAGGTAGGTATTCTGCCTCTCCCCACCACCACCATAACCACAACCACCGCTACCATGATCATCATCATCACTATCATCATCACCACTGAAAACTGAAAAAAAACTGAAAAGTGTGGCGGAAAACAATAAAGAATCAAAATAAGAATGAATCATCATCACCACCATCACCATGTTGACATCATGAAGGAGACATAGAAATTGATAAATGCATAGGAAAATACTTTTATTTGAACATTATTCTGGATAGATTACACTTGAAACTGGCCCATTTAAGCAATGGAATATGACGTACGTTATAACAAGTTAGAAGACCATTGTTTTGGCTGTCCTTCATCTAAAAGTAGATAGGTTGGGCTCGTATACACACCACACCCTTGATGATGATAATGATGATGATAATGGTGATGATGATGGTGGTGGTGGTGGTGGTAAACCTTACGTCGTACGTACTTCAGTAACTGGTACAAAAGTAAATCAATATTAGTGTATATTGCTAGTGGGATCTATGTTTTGGTGTCTGGCGATCAGTATTTGAAGACTTGAACAAAATTTACTTTTGAATTTTTCTTCTTTTTAAGAGTTGCTGATGGGAGAATGGAGGTTTTACAATATACGGACGCAGATGATTGACGTCGCAAACTTGAATTTTCCTGTAGAATGTTTAACACTTACAGGCACAGTAAGGGCCTTTTTATTTGATTTCTGATTATTCTACATTGGGGATTAGAAACAAATTCTACATTGGGGATTAGAAACAAGTTCTAAACTGGGGATTAGAAACAAGTTCTAAATTGGGGATTAGAAACAAATTCTAAATTGGGGATTAGAAACAAATTCTAAATTGGGGATTAGAAACAAATTCTAAATTGGGATTAGAAACAAATTCTAAATTGGGGATTAGAAACAAGTTCTAAACTGGAGATTAGAAACAAATTCTAAATTGGGGATTAGAAACAAATTCTAAATTGGGATTAGAAACAAATTCTAAATTGGGGATTAGAAACAAGTTCTAAATTGGGGATTAGAAACAACGAAAACAAATCGATCTTTGCATTTGTTTTCTTCTCTAGGATGCTATCTTTGATAGAATAATGAGCTTAGTGTACAAACAGGCATTGACGATATGCCCTTATCGTCAATAAATTTTATACAGTGAAGGCTGATAAAATTACCAATGATTGAATAGGGGCCTCCTGTTGTTAAAACTTGTACACATATCGATATTATCTATGTTGCAAAGACATTTGAATGTTGTGAGATTTACAATAATGGAGAAATGCTTTTAATGCGCAAAACAATCGATTCCATGGCATATTCCATATAGACTGTTCCAACATTCTGATTTAAAGGATAGGTATTTCACGTGCATCTACCTTCAAGATAAGATTCTTTATTATATATCAACAATATGAGGAAAATGGAACATTTTGTTCACCTGCACGTGCCGTGGAGGTGAAACTCCAACATCTGGCACCGGTCATGATAGCTCTGTGGTAGAGCGTTCGCTTCATATCCGGGAGGTCTTGAGTTCTAACCCCGCTCGTGCTACAGCCGCGTCAAACATAAGACGATAACATAGGTAGTGATTGCTCCGTAGTCAAACGCTCGGCAGTTAGACGTGAGAATTAGGAATCTTTCGGATATGATCTTAAAAACGGAGGTCCCTTATCACGGCAGGCGTTAACACGTTAAAGAACCCTCACTGCTACGGCCCTGAGCGCTAAGCATAGGTCAATGTTTGTGGTAATTCGCCTACAACTGGTGAAGTCTGAATATATGTGATAGAGTATCAACGAGACGTAAAACAAACAATCAATCAATCAATCCAACATCTGGCCAATATTGATACAATTAACAATTATGTTGGTCATTCAATGAAAATTCATATATCTATTCACTCTCCATCATCTTGCCCTATCAATGTAAAAGATGACTTAGATCACGAAAAGGATTGATTGATTGATTATATATTGTTTAACGTTCCGCTCGAGAATATTTCACTCATAAAACTATATCAATGAGATATGTTAACTCTATGACATGGCTGCTTCACCTCTGAGTGTTTAACTTGATTTCTCCTCTTTAATTACGAAAACTTCAGTTTTAAGATTTGTCTAGTTTCTAATGTGTGAGTTGTTTGATACAATGACTGGTATATTTTATGTAAAAAAAAAAACAACAAAAAACAAAAAAAAAAAAAAAAAACAAACCCTGCATTTTGTAAATAAAATTGGCATGGTGCTCGCTGATTTGTGACTTTATCGCCCCTTTTCCTTGTACGAATTAATTTCATTTTGTTTCTAACTGTTTCATCAAGCCATTCTATGAAATTTCGTATGAGGTATTTAGATATCGTACGACTTGATTTCATTCTGTCTTATACTGTATTATTAAGATCTACCTGAAAATGTGTTATGAAAGATCGAACGGCTAAAAATACTCACGTTAGAAGAAGAACAAAAGCTGGACGCAGGTTTATTAGACATATCAAAACAGTGTGTGTCGGGCGGTGCGGACCTAAGGGTAGTCAGTAATTTGGAGTAAATGAACGTAACCTAGTGTATATACCTATCAAAACCAAGTACAAGAACATCGCAGATAATCTTATCAGTTTGCAACTGATCAATGCAAGATCTGTGGTAAAGAAATATGTATCCCTCTCTGAACATATCACTGAAAATTGTGTCGACATCTTGGCTATCACCGAAACCGTAAAGGAGATGATTGTCATATAAACGACATCTGTCCCGCCGGATACATCGGTGTTCCAAGACCAACATCCAAAGGAACTAGAGGGGGGGGGGGGGGGGGGTTGGCTTTGTAATCAAGGCCAACATTGACATCACATGTGTCCCTCAACCAGATTTCAAAACATCTGAAATTCGCATGATCAGCTAAATAGCAGTCATCCTGTCACCCTGGTCCATGTGTATCGTCCTCCTCCCTCGCGACAAAATTATCTCACAACTACTCCATTTCTCAAAGAATGGGAACAGTTCTTGTCACACTTATGCACCATAACTCCATCCCAACTGTGCATCCTTGGTGATATGAACATCCACTATGACAACCTCGACATACCAAGCACCATACAAATGAAAAATATAGCGGCTGCCTTAGACCTCAAACAACATGTTGATGTACCATCTCACAAAGCTGGACATACTCTCGACCTGGTATTTACGAGAGATGACACTTTGTACCCACTAATAAACTAATTTCCGTGACAGATCTAGGAATATCAGATCATTATGCTGTTACATGCCAACTCCATACCTGCCCACGACACCTGGCAAACAACACTCATCTAGCAAGACCTTTAAAGCGTATCTCTGTGGAAATATTAGCAGAACAAATAGAGGAATCGCTGTATTCCATCTTAGAGAGGAGCAATGTCAAGGATTTGCTATTAGATCTCGACTCCAAAACTACAGATGTTCTAGACAACATAGCACTCCTTCGAACAATCACCATCAAAGGCGATTCTCTGAAACCATGGTGCAATGACTCAATCCATAAAGCTAGACAACGGAGAAGACAGTTGGAGCGTAAGACCAAGAGATCTGGTCTGGAGGTACATCGACAGATGCTTGCGGAGCAACCTCGAGTCGTGGTGCATATGATCGTCACCGCCAAATCCCGCTATTACCATGAAAAGCTTACCACAGCTGATAGTAGAGAGACTTTCAGAGTTGTCAGCAGTTTAATGAATTATAATGCAGGAACTCCCCTACCATCGACCCTGGCCAACGAGTTCTTGCAATTCTTTCACAACAAAGTTCAGAAGATAGACAGGTTCTTGATAGTTCAGATTTCCTTGAAAATACAGCTTCTTCATAACGGGCCAACACAGTACCTGAATGTGGCACCTTCAAAATACAGACGCAGGAAGAAGTTGGCAAAATCATCAAAAACTGTGGTAGTAAGACCTGCTCATTAGATACAATCCCAACAGCGCTCTTGAAGAACTTCACTGTTCTCCCTGCAGTACTTCTGATCATTACTGACCTTGTGAATACATCACTCGTAACTGGAAACTTTCCGGATAAACTGATACGTGCACTTGTCACACCACGTCTGACAAAGACTGAACTCGACATAAATACGTTCTGTAACTACAGATCAGTTTCAAATATCCCGTTTCTCAGCAAGGTCATCGAGCGTATTGTTGCTCAGCAACTCAATAACCATTTTACTAGGGATGATCTGAATGATATCCTGCAATCAGCCGACAAGCGTGGAACCAGCACTAAGACAGACATCCTACGAATAAAACATACATAGAGGCAGTACTGGATGAAGGTGACGCCATGCTCTTAGTCCTTCTTGATCTAAGTGCAGCATTCGACCCCATCGATCATACCCTTTTGCTTGAGGGACTAAAGGAAGAAGCTGGTTTGACGGTCACAACACTTTGTTGGATAGTCTTACCTAAATTGTCGCACCCAAGCGGTAAAGATTAACAATCAGCGTATCCTCATATGTGCCATTGTCTACAGGAGTGCCTCTTCCTGGTATACCTTCTTCAACTCAAAAGAGTCATGGATCAGTATGCAATAAGCCGCCATGGGTTTGCAAATAGCACTCAACTTTACAGCCGCTTGAGCATAAAAAACACAGCCATGCGCAACTCTCAAGTCAACATCATGGAGACGTGCATAGCAAGTGTCCGAAAATGGATGACTGTAAACGAACTTAAACTGAATGATTCCAAAACCGAGATAATAGTGATTGCTAGCACCCACAACCAGTGCAGTCTGAATTATATCCGACTTAAGATAGGCGAGGCGATAGTGACACCTAGGTCTGATGTCAAAAACCCAGATGATGTCCAAGCCACCACCTTATCAATGGAGAAACAAGTTAGATCTGTGGTGAGAAAGATGTACTACAGCATCAGAAGAATCTCGAAAGTCAAACACCATCTGACTCGAGAAGCTTGCGCAAATGCCATCGACGCAACAGTCATATCTCATCTTGACTTCCACAATGCCCTTCTCCTTGACGGTAACAGACCGACCCATACATCAGTTACAATTGGCTCAGAACAACACGGCACGATGTCTCACAGGAACAAGCTACAGACAACATATTACGTCAGTGCTTCAACAAGGCCGCCTGTGAGACAACGTGTCGTGTTTAAAGTGTTGACAACCATACACAAGTCACACCACTCCTCCTCATCACCAGCTTACATGAGTGTTATTTCCTTTATACCAGGCACGCAGGACACTGAGATCATCAACGGACCAGTGGAAACTGGAATCTTCAAAGAAATACGGTGCAAGAGCCATACACAATCTAGGTGTACAATAATGGAATAACCTACCGTTGGAAATTTGCAATCTTGAATCACACAGAACACCCCCAAAGAAAGTCAAAACACTGCTGTTCAAACGTTAATATAATTTAGCATAAATCAATATCACACCATAGATAACGTATGTATTTCTTGTCGTCGCGACATCTGACAGCCATACTTTTACACAGCATTTTGGTGTCTTATCGCTATTTTACTAATAATTTGTCAATTTTATTCTTAACAGTTCTTTTTATAAGTGTTTTATCTTCATTAGGACAATTTCTGTATAGCGCATAGAAACTATACGTTATTTTGCGCTATATAAGTGAATATAATAATAATAATAGTATGGAGACGTCTCCATTACCGGTGAAGGGCTGCAAAATTTAGGCCTATGCTCGGCACTTATGGTTTTTGAGCAGGGAGGGATCTTTATGGTGCTACACTTGCTGTGACACGGGGCCTCGGTTTTTGCGGTCTCATCCGAAGGACCGCCCCATTTAGTCGCCTCTTACGACAAGCAAGGGGGTACTGAGGATCTATCCAACAACCCGGATATAAAAGGAAAAGCGATCGTAGAGTTACCAACCGATATATGTATAATTAGCATATTTTAATGTTTTTCATTATCTAACAATGCGATAAACAAACTTACGCGTTTCTAATCACTGTATACTAGGTGTTGCAGTTTAACAGTAAGTGAATGACAGTGTATCCTAGTAGCCAATTTCCATGTTTTACATTATTCACACATACAACAAAACAATTCTGACATTTCCTCAATCATTATGATGGGGGAGGCTAAAATAGGTTATGAATGCTGTCCAATCCCTATCGCTATTTGTAAAATTGAAATCAAATCCGATGATTTAAGTACCCTGGAAGTATAAAAATTATTCACCGCGCCCTCCAGGCTCTGTAAATATTCAATTGTTTTTATTCCCCAGGTAGCTAAAGTATTGAATTGATCTCAGAAATATCAACAATTGTTTGTTGCATCTGGTATATTTCGATTGTCATTAGTTAAGAGTTTACGCACGAATTTTGATTCATATTTCAGCTCTATTCATTGGCAGTGAATTTTCGTTATTTTTAAATTTCAGAGTTCTACATCCATCGTTGGAAAACGCAGTTTTGTGTACTAATATTTTCTGATGGTGTTACAGACATCAGAGTCTTATGTACTAATGTTTTCTGATGGTGTTACAGACATCAGAGTCTTGTGTACTAATATTTTCTAATGGTGTTACAGACATCAGAGTCTTGTGTACTAATATTTTCTGATGGTGTTACAGACATCAGAGTCTTATGTACTAATATTTTCTGATGGTGTTACAGACATCAGAGTCTTGTGTACTAATATTTTCTGATGGTATTACAGACATCAGAATCCTTTACTAAGGTTTTCATATTAAAGTCACTCTTACTCTCGTGAATCATCAATCTCTACATCACCATGAATTGTGACTGATTCTTACCGTAGTATATCCTATGTGTCTTAAGATCTTTTAAACATTTTGTTTCGAAAACAACCAAAAGGGTAAATAATTATGCACAGTTTGTTGTCATCCATTCCGAGTTATCTTTCTTTTTGCCAAATTCTCTCTCGTAATTCATCATCAGTAAACAAATCTTCAAAAGGTTACCCAATGAATTTGGCCATGAAAGATGTGTGACTGGGTTCAGTGGTTGGAGCGTGTGCGACCGGAAGTAATACAATACCCTCTTCTGGTTTTTGTTGTTGTTTTTTTATCTACAACGCTTATGACCTTCATCTCTCGTTTAACAAGTCAAAGAAAGAGATTTTATTATTCATATTTATTATTCATAAAAATATACCATAAAATATAAAACATAAACGGTACCATTTTTGATGCACCAGATGCGCATTTCGACAACTTATGTTTCTTCAGTGATGCTCAAGTCAAACTGTTGGAAATATGAAATAAGCACAAACTTAGAAGAGCTGAATGAAATTAAAAAAAAACCACCCAAATGCTGGAATCATATCCGACTTAAGATAACAGAGCTATGCATGAGAGAGATAATCTTTTCATTTCTTAATTTTATCACAGAAAATTATTATTCGTATTTTCAAATATATTTGCCACAAAATATATGTAGGTCGGGGAAATACAAAAATTCACCCGCGGATAGGCAGCACTTAAACAGGCTTTTACTAAATAGAAATGAAATATGTCTTCATAGTTGGAAGTGACAAACAATAAAGTTCAACAGATATTAAACAGAACACACACAGTGTATGTAAATATTGCCGCGTTAAACTTAAATGTAAGCAAATGAATTGAGTACTTCATCAAACGCTCGGCATCTAGAAATGGGTTGCGGGTCTTTAAAGCGAAACCTTAGAAATTGAGATAGTGTGAAGGTATGCGTTGGCGCGAGCGCACAAACAAACACACAGACACACACACACACACAGAAAGAGAGAGAGATTGGATGATAAGTAAGGCTTTTTAGTATGTAATTAAAATGTAATTAAAAATGGTTTCCCGATCTCAACTTATTTCCTTAGGTGTGAATCTAAGCAAAAACATCAATGAGTGGCGTGGGAGGGGTTCCACCCATCACAAACTCTACTTTGAGTGCTACAGAATGTAAAGGTGAAGATAACTAACAGTATTCAGTTTCGTAATTCCTATAACAAATACAAATAAGAGAGATGGGCAAACACTGACCCATGGACATACCAGAGCTGGGGCCAGGTGCCTAGGAGGAGTAAGCATCCCCTGTTGACCGGTCACCCGCTGTGAGGCCTACATCCCGATCAATAAAACGGAGTAATCCGTAGTCAAAATCAGTGAGCTAAGAGCGGTCAAGTAGTTGGTATGAAACACGTCAGACAACAATTGATCTAATGGGAAGTTGTGCTGGCAAACTAGATCGTTATAACGACCATAAAATTGTCGAAATACTGACTTTAGACGAGACTATACAAACTGCTGTAACATCAACTTCTTTGTCAGTAACCTGCCTCAATTTAAATCTGATCAAATGCAGACCAAGCTCTTGTGTATCGAATCATTTGGGAGATATAAACACCATATGCAGGTGATGATGGAATATTGCCATTTAGATAAGGGACATTGACGATGGAGAAGTTGAGATCATCCCGTTTGTCATAAAGTTGAGTTGTTAGTTTGCCGCCAGAATCTCTTTTCAATAAAATATCAAAGTACGACACATATGTGGAAGACTCTCTGTGTTGTCTTTTATATCAAGTTCAAGAATGAAAATGATCATTGTTGATAGCTAGACAATACGTCGTCGATATATCTAACTGTTGAATTGAAGGCCACAGCAAGAGATTCTTTCTTCTCATGTAGAAATATTTGAATGAATTCCGCTTCATAAGAATATAAAAACAGATCAGCTAATAAAGGAACAGAATTCGAACCCATGGGATTTTCAACATACTGTTGAAGAATATAAAACAAATATGTTTTTAGAAAGGTAACAAATTTTATTAACAAACATTGTGTTATACACTACAATACAAAGTCCTTACTGCATCTTTATCCTCATAGACCATCAGAATATGTTACATCTGGAGACTGAACACAATATGGTAATGTTCAAAGAATATATGATAAAACATCATTTTCGTTTATTTCCAGCTACAAAACTAATCGTCATATGTCGAATTTCAAATCGTATCAATATAATGATTCTCCAGTTTTAAGAGAAAATCAATTTAAAAATATTTTCTAGGATGGCACTGTCATGCATGCTAATATTGTGTTCTTTATAACCGCCATTCAGTGCTTTCCTTTTGTATTTCACAAGCGATATTTAATACATTATTCAATAATCCACATTCGCATTCATTTGGATTTGAACGTTTGCTATGGCACGTCATCGATGTTTTAACACAGCCTATAAAAAACCATCAGCCTTGGTTATTCGACAACGTTATAGTTCAAAGGTCACAGCTTAAAGGTAATGTTAACTTTTTTATGGTTCAAAGTGAATGCCAGATACATTAGGTAGATCAACAATGTTTTTATCGTACCCACACAATGCTGACGTTTCTGATTCATTGCTATGAATTGTAAAAACAAATTTGCACATTTAGTGGTCATTTGGAAAATTTGCATCAGTGGAAAGGATATTTTAAAACAATCACACCTCTTAAATATCAAACCATTTAAATATCAAAACATTTACAATTCAGAAATTACAGCAGTGCTCATGTATTTTCAACAAATGGACAGACCGACAAAAGAAAGATTCACAAACATTGTACGACATAAAACACACACATATCACATTAACCATGAGTATTGCATCAATTGTACACATTAAATAAATACAAGATTCTTCTACCACGGGGGCACCTTCTGCATTACGCCACTTTGAGATGAAATCTGTTTAGGAATTTTGGAGGCTTTTCGTATTCGAATTGAATCCTTGTTAACAGTTTCATACGGTCTGAACGGCTGGACAGGTGTGATGGTTTTACCAGGGGGTGGTTTAGCTTTAGTCACTACACAGACAACGATAACAACTGTCAGGCATATCAGGAAGAGTGATCCTCCAATAAAACCCAAGAGGAGCTCAAAATTGATAGTCAAACCTTCAAAGAAAGAAAGTCTTGATTATAATGAAGGACGGATGAATGAATAGACGAATGAATAAGTATATGGATGGATGAATAAGGATATGGGTGGATGGATGAAACGATGGATGGATAGATAAGGATATGGATGGATGATTGAATGGATGAGTGGGTATATGGATGAATTGGTGGATGGATGAATGGTTGGATGGATAAATTAATGGATGTTTGAAATGAGCTATATCAGAGACAAATGTAACTACGTATGTATAAAATGTTGTAAAGACTAGCTAATTTGAATGTTAACATATTGATCTGCACTAAGAGATCTATGTACATGTACTTAATCTGCATGCATGATAAACACGATTACCACCTTCTGCCTTTGTCGTTGTGATGTATGTTGTTGCTTTTGTTGTACATGGTAATGAACTTGTTGTAGATTGGGTGGTTGATGAAGTTGTAGTGGCAGTTGCCGTTGTTGTCAGTGTTGTTGTTTCTGTTGTTGATGATCCAGTTGTTGATTCCTCTGTTGTTGTGTCGGCGATAGTTGTACTGGTTATTGCTGATGTAGAAACGGTGATAGCTCTGAACATAAAACATGGATTGTCTAATGAGTTGATCATTATTTCAGTTTTCTCTGTGTTCCATCTTTCTATGAAGACACTTCGTTTCATGACCATAAACTCGAGACTCGAGTCAAATTTTCAAATTGATCGAATCCATGTTACATTGATATATCTGAGTGCAGAAAATCTATGTTCAGATTAGTTGTTATGAATCAAAATACCAATAAAGTATGTGTGTCAATTTAAGAAGTTAAGTGTATTCAACAAATTTTAGTTCTGATTTAAGTCTCGTCTCAGATTATGGTTATGAAGCCAGATTTATATCAATTGCACCGAGAATCAGTTGGGTTTTTTTTGTATGTTCACATTTTGCATTAAGACCGGTCGCGGTAACTCAGTGGTAAAAGTGTTCGCTTCGTAACTGGAAGGTCGAGAGTTCAAGCCCGACCCGTGCCATGGCCGCGTCAAACCTATATGTTAACATAGCTATCTATGGTTAGGTCCCTAACCCTAACCCTTGCTCCTTTGCCAAATCCTCGATATTTAGAAGTGAGAATCAAGGATCTTTCGGGTATGATTTTAAAAACTGAGGTCCCGTGTCACGGTAGGCGTTGGCTCGTTAAAGAACCCTCAATGCTACGGCCCTGAGCGCTAAGCATAGGTCGAAATTTGTAGTACTTCATCTACAGCTGGTGACGTTTCATTACGAGTGACAATTTCTTGACGGGACTTAAAACAAACAAAACACAAACATATTTTGCTTTACGTCCTTTCCAGGAGATTTTCTCCAATATCGAGACTATGTTTTATGCTAGAGCTTTATATTCTATCTTAGAAGAGTATTTTACAAGACACATTGTCACTAAGTGTAAGCGTGTATGCAGAGGAAAATGTTTGAATGGAGAGAGAAATGTATTCTGTAAATGTTGAGATGAAGAAAGAGAGAAAGAAAACAGTAAAAGAGTATAGAGGTGAAGAGATGAACTTTGCAAGAAGCATTCAAAACATTACTACACAGACCAGAGGATATATGGTCACACACACACACACACACACACACACACACACACACACACACACACACACACACACACACACACACACCTGTATTTCATGAAGAAACCCCTTCGGTTAACTGAAGCATCGCTGTAGAATTTGACGACTATGGAGGTACCATTTGATGTGTAGTTATAAGCCGGAACATCCTCATATTCCTGACATACTTTATGAATGGTGTTGTGTTCACACATATATTCTCCTGAAATCAGAGAAACCATTTTTTTTCAAATTTGAATACGGATTACTCAGTATACCTGATCAAGGTATAGAGCTCACGGTGGTTTTGACCGATCAACAGGGGATGCTTAATCCTCCTATGACCCTGATCCCACCTCTGGTATATCCAGGGGCCCGAATTTGCCAAACTCCTAATTTTTGTATTTCTTGTAGGGACTGTGAAATTGATCACTGTTCACTATTTTCACCTTTGCATCAGTTTATTACATTCTTCCAAGATTCTCATGTAGATCTGAATTAACCTCACCATTAGTCTTTTTTATAATGTTTTGTTTTAGATCTACGTATGTAAGAGACCCCGTTACTGGCGTCTTTTTAAAGTTAAACTGAATATTATGAAATGTATATATACTCCTATAAAATATACAAAAATTAGGTTTTGAGCAAACACGGATCCCTGGATATAGCATAGGTGGGACCAGGTGTCTAGGAGGAATAAGCATCCCTTGTGGACCGTTAACAACCACCATGACCCTTACACTTTGATCAGGTAAAGGGAGTAGTCCATAGTCAAAACCAATATGTATAAAACGGTCTATTTTTTTGTTTTTGTTTTGTTTTCTTTTTCTTTTTTTCTTTTTGTTTTTGTTTTAGGAGCGGATCTAGGACTTCATTTTTCTGAGTGACTCAGGTGACCTAAGAAGACTGATTGTTGTTTGTTGTTTGTTGACCAGCGACCTTCCGAAAGTAAACTGACAAACTTTCTCACATATATCGGTGCGAGCGAGAATCGAAAAGGTGAGAGGCCTTGTGATTTTGAGCGCGATAATCTTACCAATAGGCCACGAAGGCCCCTAAGAACGGTCTAAATTATCAATAACTATGCAGTAAGTAACGATGAACTCACTATATCTTGGGAATGTTCTTAAAAACTTGTCACCTACCATCATAGATTTCATAATGGTCGTAGGTACACGTGGCAGGGTTGCCAGCCTCTATATCAGACATCAGGACCTGTAGTTCCACAGTACCAAAATAATTATTGATTGTCCAACGGCAGTTACTGTCACTGAAAGATGCAGAGTCACATAAAATGAATTTTCATTAACGATATTAAGCCTCGATCCTTCATGTGGGCATACGTCATGAATCATGTTTGAGCTTCATGAAAAGAACACCAGTGTGAAGATTTGTAGTTAATATCTTCATGTGTTTTCAAAAATAATTAATTTCTCACACTTCTAAATTTCATTGCTGTCGTAATTCCCAGCTGTGTATATTAAATTTAATATCTATAATTTACTCAACGTTAAAAGGGACAATTTCAATGCCAGATTGATCGATGTAACAGAGTTTAACTTATGGCATTATTTATTGAGTTTAAATAATTACCTTGGATACTGACTGGGGAAACTTGGTGACGATAAATACTGGAATGTATCAGTAGCCGTGAGCACCTGTTTACCGCTACAACCACTACCCGCTGAAGAAAATAGTGCACTCAAACGTAAATAATTATAAGATGTGGTGTAATAATAAACCTGTCTTTATTTTAAAAAAATTGGAAATATGATGTAAGTGGCCGTGAAATATCGTCTGTATTAGCAAAGAAGCTGGGTATTATGAAGGTTTGAAATAAGACGTATAATTCTTATTGATTAATTTATTAGGTGGCTGTTTGAGTTGAGTGCAACCGCCATACTCTGTTAACATATGCCCCAAATCCAAAATTCGAACCTGGGTCCCATTGGTAGAAAACAGTATTTATCTCCACTGGTCCATTACAACATACAAATATCATGATACCGAGTCAACAGATACAGGACGCGAATGTTGCTTTTAATGATAGAAAAGAACCATTTTACTGTCCCATTTGATATGTCGTTGGTCAAAGATCGATTTGCGATCACAAAACCAGCACCAACATCCTCTGATCTGAAGGCGGTGTCTAGATTTTATGACATAACCCATCGGTCGCGGTAGCTCATTGGTTAGAGCGTTCGCTTCGTAACCGGGAGGTCGTGAGTTCGAGCCCCGCTCGTGCCATGATATATCTCAAATACCATATATATCTCAAACCTAAGACAAAAAAATAGGTAGTGATTGCTCCTTCGCCAAACGCTCAGCATTTAGAAGTGAGAATCACGGGTCTTTCGGATATGACCTTAAAAACGGAGGTCACGGTAGGCATTGGCACGTTAAAGAACCCTCACTGCTACGACCCTGAGCGCTAAGCATAGGTCAAAATTTGTGGTACTTCACCTCCAGCTGGTGACGTCTCAATATGAGTGACAAATTCTCGACGGGACGTAAAACAAAACAAACAAACGAACATGAGTGCTTATGAAATCAATACCATATATATCTCAGTGGGTATTTAAGAAATCAGTGTCTAGTTTATCCGGTATGTGAAATGATTGGCGACAATCACGACAATGATAAAAAGTATAATCACCATGCACACCCAGCAAACCTAGACAGTGATTCATATATAAAAATGAAAATACTGCCAAACAGAAATTGAAATACACACGGCATTCCATATCAATGTCCATGGTCCCGGCTGACTGATCTTTCAATTTGCATGATCTGAGAAATTTACATCCAGACGTAAGTTGTGGAGAAATAAACACACTGAAGTTTGATTTAAGGGTTATCACAAGAAAAACAGATAGATAGATAGATAGATAGATAGATAGATAGATAGAACTGTATCTTTATATTTGGATATACAACAAAGAATATATATCCTGGTTAAAATCTTAGATATATGTACTTAAAGAGTAAAGCAAGATACAACATTAACAGGAAAAATATTGTTTTTTTTAAAAAATAGGACTACTACATTGGAAATAGGATACCTGCTTCTATGTTACGGACATTTTAACCACAAATTCAATACACCGTTCTACTAACACACAGAAGATCAATGAAATGGTTCTTTGACAAATCAATAATCAACCAATTAGCCTGAGGCCAACTTACAGTAGTCTTTCGCTGCAACGTACTCCACGAGAAGTCCAGCCAGTTCTACAGAAGCATCTGACGTCATCCTGACGTACGCATATCTTTGTGACGTGGAGTAATGCGTGGCAGTAGCTTTACTACACAGCCCATCTACTATCTTTGAATAAGTTCCATTTGGACCTTTACAAAAAAAAGAAAGCATTAAAAGGCTAAGGTAACGAACTGTACTCAGTCTAGCAATTCCTATAGAAAATAAAAATCAGAGAGATGGGCAAACACTGACCCTGGACATACCAGAGGCGGGATCAGCGCCTAAAACGAGTAAGCATCCCCTGTCGACCGGTCACACTCGCCGTGAGCCCTATATCTTGATCGGGTAAACGAACAAATTCGCAGACAGAATCAGTATGCCAACAACGGCTTAACAATTCGTATTAAACATGTCAGAAAGTATTTGACCTAATGGAAGGTTGTACTGGCAAACTACATCATTATAACGACCATAGAATTTACGAAATGCTAACTTTAAACGATAATGTATAAACCCCTATAGCATCTAACTGTCAGTAGCCTGCATCGATTTAAAAACTGATCATATGCAGAACAAGCTCTTGCGTATTGAATCAGTTGAGAGATATAAACATCATATACAGGTATATACACCATATAATGCAATATTGTTATATAGATAAGGGAAGTTGACAATGGAGAAATTGAAATCGTCCCGTCTGTCATAAAGTTGAGTTGTTAATTTCCCATCAGCATTTATATTCAATAAACTATTTAAGTTCGAAGCAGATATGAAAGATTCTGTGGTGTCTTTTATTTCAAGTTCAATGAGATATATCGAATCGACATATGAATGAAAAATTTATTATCACTGTTAGTAGGTAAAATATCGTCGATATATCTAAATGTCGAATTCAAGGCTACAACAAGATATTTTTTCTTCTCATGTAGAAGTTTTTTTAATGAATTCTGCTTCCTAAGAATATAAAAACAGGTCAGCTAACAAAGGAGCGCAATTCGTACCCATAGAAATTTAAACAGACTATTGGAAGACCCGGTCACCAAAGACTACGAGGATATTGTCAATGAGGAACTCTAGCATTGAAATATTTTGGAATACAAGACTGAACTTGGTGTTGACGAAGAATGTTGAATATGTTGATGGCATCAATTCCTTTATAAGTAAATTTGAGTTTAAGGAACTGGCGGTTTGATTTGGAAGCAATATCATACAGATAAAAATTTGCTGTGATGAAATTAAGAAATTCATTTCAAATTAAGTGTTATATTCCTCATCCATAGTTCTGATCCTTAGCCGGATTTGGCTTCAGTATTTTTTTTTTTTGGTTCTTTCAGCTCTTCCAAATTCTTATTCTGGATTTCCAACATTTTGACTTGAACATCACTGAAGAGACATTATCTGTCGAAATGCGCGTCTGGTGCATCAAAATTAGTACGGTTTATTTTATATTTAAAACCCGCTGTGGTTTAAAGAGCCTATGATGGGCAACAGTCATAATCATAGAATTCAGTCTATATTCTTTTGTGAAAAAATCCTTGTGTGGACTGGTTCTGGTTTCATCAAAAACAATGGAACAGAGTAAAGTTTTGTGAGAATATGATGTGGACCTAATAGTCTATTGATAATGATTGGTAGAAGTGAGTCAATTCTGACATCGTAATACTAGGTCTTTTATATGAACGATATCCATCGCTGCGTTTACGTCTTTCTTTTCTTTTAGAAAACGTCCCATCACATTTACGTTATTTCCTAGTGGACTAGTCAAATTTCCTACATTGAATATGTTATCGTTGCGAAAAGCAGTACCTAAAGTTTGAATCCAGTGATCTTCTCGTTGTCCACTGAAAGGGATACTTAAAGCAGGATATTTTGAAGATGGATTTCTGAGACATTTGTAGTACAGGTGTAGACGGCAGTCTTAATTTCCGATAGATATTCACACAAAGTAACACAGAGAGAATGCGACTTAACAGTGAGTGCTTCTCTGCACGTTGGAACTTACCATCATGGATGTAGAACTTGTCGTTAGGACAGGCGATATCGTACGTCACAAACATCAAAATTCTCATGTCGTCTGCACCAGCATCGAGCACCCAGTAACAATCCAGATTACTGAAAAACATGGCATCCGAGTTAATTTGGAATTCGCAAACACTACTTGCAGTTTAAATACTTCAATGACGACAATGCTGAACGAGGAACATGCACTGTTACATTTTCCTTACGCATATCTTTTGAACGTTAATATTTATTTTTAAATTGCAAATCAAGTTGCAACATGCAGTCTGATTGATTAATGGATATTTATCTCCTATTAGGTCACACCAAATCTATAACTGCTATGGATGACGTCATATTGCAGACGTTCAGTTATAACAATATTGTCATACTACAACTGTATGAAAGTAGATTCGTTATTAGAGTTGGGTGTTTGTTTTTTTCATTCATGCTGAGACATCACCAGCTGTAGGTGAAGTGCCACAAATTTAGACCTATAGATGCTTAGCATTCAAGACCATAGAAGTGAGGGTTCTTTAATACGGGACCTCCGTTTTTAAGATCATACCCGAAAGACCCGTGATTCTCACTTCTAAATGCCAAGCGTTTGGCGAAGGGGAAATCACTACCTATGTTAAGGTTTGATATGGCCATGGCACGAGCGGGGCTCGAACTCACGATCTCGCGGTTACGAAGTGGACACTCAATCTTATACAACAAGTTGATTTTTTTTTAAGAAATAAAATAGTGAGGAATAAGGAGTAAAACTTTAATTGACTGATTGTTTGTTGTTTTCCGCCACACTCAAATTTTTTTTCAGTTATGTGTCCGCGTTTTTATTGGTGGAAGAGAGAACCCAGATATAATATACCTGTGAAGAGACCAGCGACCTTCCGAAAGTGAACTGGCAAACTTTCTCACATATATCGGCGCGAGCGAGAATGGAACCCGCGCCGACTAAAGGCTGATTGTTTGTTTTGCGTCCCGTCGAGAATTTTTCACTCATATTGAGACGTCCGACGATGTTCTAACCACTTGGCCACGGAGGCCCCTAAAACTTTGAAAACTGTATGCAAGTTGATATGGTATGAAACAAATTGCAACTAGCCATGAATATACCAATATACTTATATATTTTGCAGCTAACAAAATACGGAGAAATAAAAAAAAATGTTCCGTCTCGCAATTTTTAAGCCATGTTGAATTTTTTGGTGCATTTACAAACACATGCCCAGCACAGGGTGTAAACAGTGTACACCAAAAAGTCTACACTTTTGCACTTGATTACGAAAAGGTGTACATTTTGTGGTCGGTATAGACATATCAAGCGCGCCCATGCAGAGAAAGAAGACTGACGTACCTACTGTAACTTCCGGCTCCTCCATTATAACCTGGCGTTGTAAGTGACGTCATTTCACTTTGTGACGCAACAATAGCCATGTTGCATGTTTGGCATAAACCTAATGAAGATACGTAATTTTTTAAAAGACATAAACCCCCGAAGGGATCTTTTCTAACCTTCCTGGTAATTTTAAATATCTTTATGGCACAATCACATCATACATACACTGACTGATATCTAACAGCGACACCGATTAATAGCTGAAGTACACTTAAACCTTGCATCATATAAATTGAATATATCGATTCGCCATAAAGAGATATTTAAAACCAACACCAGTTTTGCATTCATATAAATGGCAAGGCTGACCTTTCTGCACCGCTAGTAATATCACCATCAGCTTCAGTCCAACCCTCATAATAGTTAACTTAATAACTAACTGCTGATCTCATGCCGCACAGTCTGTCTTCTTCATATTTCACAAAGGCTCATTTTCTGAAAGGTAAATTATTCTATATTACTTTCGGCAATTATGTATTTTGGTTGCTGAAAAATACAAGGTACGTATGTAACAAGGCGCAGTTACATGGATCAGTAGGTATATTGTTGCAATCAATTGTCTTATACCATCAAGGCAAATGCACTTTGGTAAAATTTGTAACATTCTACTTTTTTACACCACGTTTCTTCATTCTACTTAAAACATAATTATACATATATGTGTTACGAACTTTATAGGATTCAACAATAAGATGTTTTGGATTGTATTTCGGTTGACAAGACCTCTGCTGATAAAAATTTGTCATCATTTCAGAAATTGTCTTTATTATCATCATTATTATTATCTTGTTGATGTTGTCATTATTTTTTGTTTGTTTGTTTGGTTTTGTTTGGTTTGGTTTATTTTTTTCTTTTTGTTTTGTTTTTTGGGGTATTTTTTTTTGGGGGGGGGGTTCTTTTTGGTTTCATTTGTTTGTTTGGTTGGTTGATTGGTTTGTTATCACAACTTAAACGGACTTAAATTAATTATAAAGGGTGTTAAGAAAGTTCGTTCCATGATTTACAGCATGCCTAAAATTATTTATAAAAAACTCATATACAAGTTTATATGTTTTTAATAACCAGACAGTCCACCTTTGTTTTTCAATACATTGTTAATTCTATTTGGCATTGAATGAATCAAAGAAATCAAATGTTTCTAAGGTATCTCCCTCCATGCACGGTGAAGTCGGCGTCGTAATTGGCACATTGTCGTTGGGCGCAGATCCTTGTAGGCCTCGCTGTCCAGAATACTCCATAGATTTTCGATCCAATTTAGGTCTGGGGAATTGCCTGGCCATTCTACTTTGGTAATAAAGTTTGGTAGATTATTTTCACACCAATTCTGTGTTAGCAGGGCAGTGTGAGGGGTCGCGCCATCTTGAACAAATGTGGCGTGTCCTGGATATTGAAGTAACATTCGTTTGTCGATCCTACCACTATTTTTCTGTCGATTTAGAGCAGGTTTTAGTTCTTTTTGAAGGATATTGTTCACATAATAATCAGCATTAATAGTTTTGCCGACTGGAACAATGTGAAGTTTGGATAATCCCTGTACTCCCATCGCACCCCATACCATGACTTTAGCGCTCGACTTGACGCAGCTTACATCTGGAACCTCATCTGACTGGGACCCCCATACAACATCGTCCTGTCGGTTCGGAACATGAAACAAATATTTCGTAGATTCATCACTAAAGATGTAGTTTTCCCAGTCTTCAGCCGTCAAATGCTTGTGATCACGAGCAAATTTCAATCTCTTTTGCCTCTGTGTTTTCGTCAATAGTTGATTTCTCGGTCTTTTAAATGCCTTCCATTTTTTAACTTTTCACAAATAATTAAGAACAGTTACATGACTCACATTAAAGCCTGAGTTCTTAAGTTCCTTGCTACATTTCCTTGTTGATTTTCCTCGTTTGTATTTTATGTTTTCCACATTTCTCTTCACTACCCCCACTAAGGCCACGAAGGCCGGCCGGATCTCGGTTGATCGGATAGTTGTTTATTTTCCTCTCGCCTTCGCCTCCACTTTGTTACCCATCGCTCACTTTTACATACAGTCATTGGACAAAAGTATTCGTCGCTGACGTCAAAATTTCTCTGGTGTTGTAAACTCGTCACGGCTATTTTTGTATTGCGCTATTTATAGAAAGCATGTCGGGTTCAGAAATTCTTCCCATGAATACGTCATAGTTTTTAGATTACGTCATTGTTTACAATTTTTGTCGACTGTCAAAATATTTTATAAAGAAAGCTCGGGAAAATGCCCCCTCGTAAGTCAGAGGAATTTCCGGTGGCCGTGAGACTAAAAGTTATTGAAGCTTACAAGACAGAGAAGAATAAGGCTAAAATTGGGAGGTTGTTAGGAATACCTAGGACTACTATTGTCAGTATTATTAAAAAAATTGAAGTTCATGGAAGTGTGGAAAACAGACGTCGAACCGGCCGGAAACCAAAATTCACCGTGCGCGATGAAGTCCAACTTTCAAGAATCATGAAAAGTAACAGGAGCTGAACATTGGATGATATAACAAATGAAATAAATGAAGCAAAGGATTCTACATTTTGTTCAAAAACTGTCAGAAGAAAATTATTTGAAATGAGGTACAATAGACGGGTGCAGAAAAAGAAAATGATCGTCAGAGTATGTAACAGGAAAAAAACGTGTTTCATGGTGCAGAGAACGAAAAAACTGGACTGTTGATGATCACTGGAAGAACTGGATATTTAGTGATGAGTGTCAAGTAGAAAGAGGTAACAACAATCGCGTATATATCTGGCGAAAGACCGACGAAGTTGACAACCCCCATCTCGTTTGCGCGCCATCGAAACGCAAGCTGTCTGTTATGATCTGGGGTTGTATTTGTTACGATGGTGTTGGAACATTGACCAGTGTTAACGGTAATATAAACTCTGAAAAATATATTGAGATACTAGAAAACAATTTGTGGCCAGTTATTGTTCGGCATTTTCCTGATGGAAATTATGTATTTCAAGATGACAATGCCCCCGTACATAGATCGCGATTACTCAGAGCCTATATGGAAGAAAATAATATAAACACTACATCATGGCCAGCCCAATCTCCCGATATTAACATAATTGAAAATATTTGGTTAAAACTTAAAAGACACCTACAATCTACAAGAAACACCATCGATTCTAAAGATCAGCTGATCACGGAAGTTACACGTTTCTGGCAAAATCTATCGGTAGATTATGTTCGCCAGCTGTATGCCACAATTCCAACCCGACTACAAGAAGTAATCAAAATGAAGGGTAATCTCACAAAATCTTAAGGTAAGACAACGAATATTAAAACCAGGAGAGTAATTTTTATGAAGTAGTTAATGTAAACAAATCGTCGCCATTTTCACGTCAGCGACGAATACTTTTGTCCAATGACTGTAGCTGCTTAGCCACATCCTTCACACTTAATCCTGCATCTAATAAAGCCAATGCTTGAGCTCGTTTATTAATTGTATCAACACTTGTACAGGACATCTGCTTTTTCACTGAACTCGGCATATTTATTTCATGACGTAATAGACACTTAGTTTACATCACACTATAGTAACACAAGAGAGTGCACATAGGGAAGGATAACTGCTGATATAATGAAAAAAAAAGTCTATAGAGTTACCAGTAAAAATTTGAAACAAAAACATGTCGTTTTTCTATTTAATTTTTCAAATTTACAAACGGAACGAACTTTCTTAACACCCTTTATATCAAAAGATAATCTGAAAATGTAATTGGGGTCACAGATCAAATGGTCAGGCTTCTGCTACTAAAAAGAAATGGTTGCTGTAATGTTAGAGTTTTCTCAGAACACGTTACGAACGTCTCGGAAGTGTTCACTTTTGGGTTTCTACCTTTCTACAGTTACAATGTTAATGGACAGGGCCCCTGTTGCTTAAAAATATGTTAGCAATAGAATTTTTCTAATGTAATGGTCCTTGCTTGGGTATAAACCTCAGTAAAATAAAGCTGACAGTACTTTTTGATCGTGATTTCAAGCGGTATAATACATCGTCATAATGGCTGACTTCCTCTTAAGACGGTACAGTCCATCCTCATAATGGCTGACTCCCTTTTAAGGTGGTATGGTAAATCGTCATAATAACTGACCTCCTTGTAAAATAGGAATAAATATTTATTTACTGCGTCCACTGCTGAACTGTAGATCGCGGGTTCGAGTCCAGCAGGGGTGTAATTATTATCATTATTATTTCTGATTTCACTAAAACTGTATTTTTTTTAATAAATAAAGTAAATTTGAAAGTTTACAATTCCAAAATATAGTTGTACATATCCTCTCCTTAATTTGTAAGATCGGATCCAGTGGCTTTTTTATAGTCAACATGACAGATCATGGCCACATGAGTTCGTTTTTAAGTGAGATGGTCTCTTATGTATTGTTAAAATCAAGTGTCTTTTTTCAAAAATCTTCTTTCTGTAGATATCTGGTGAATAATTTCTATCAATGAAATATACGACTCTCTCTCTCTCAATCAATCTATCTATCTAACTATCTATCTATCTATATATATAATGAAGGGAAGAGAGCAAATCTATACTGCAATTTAAATCTCTCTTTAAACGGACCCAAAACATAGCGGAATAGTGCAAGTCCGCTTTTTCCGTGAAATGTTTTAAAACTTCTGGAGAATTACTCTGTACGAAATTTATCCAACATTTTATCAAGAACATATTCAAACCATTCTTTTATCTTGTGTTTCCATCCGAATAAGTTTTGTAAAAACAAAATCTTCAAATTCAGGTTCATATTTGATAAGGATCTCGAATGTGGTTGTGTTATTATCGAGAACCAATCTGAAGAAAATCTGTCATCTGAAAATTTTTAAGGTCGATATGCAACATTGAACTATATAGATTTAGGTTTGCGAAAGGCTGTTAGGTGCGAGTTGTAAAGTGCGTTTTCTCTATCTATTTCTTTTTCTACCTCTATTTTATTTATTCCTCTCTATTTCTTTCTCTCCTTCTATTTCTTTATCTTTATGCTTTTTTCTCTTTCTCTCTCTACTTCTCTCACTATTTTTCCCTCTTCTCTTTCTTTCTATATATATTCCTTTCTATCTCTCTATGTCTTTCTCTTTCTTTTTCTATTTCTTTATTTTTCTCTTCATTTCTTTCTTCTTTCACTATTTCTTTCCCTTTCTAGTTTGTCTTTCTATTTCTCTCTCTACATATATTTAGTTCTCTATTTCTTTATTTTTCTCTTTATTATTTCTTTTTTCTCTCTATTTTTTATTTCTATCTGTTTCTCTCTATCCCTCTCTCTATCTCTCTCATTTCTGATCTCTCTCTCTCTCTCTCTCTCTCTCTCTCTCTCTCTCTCTCTCTCTCTCTCTCTCTCTTTAACTAAACATCACCTAAAATCAATATATATTTTAGTACAACAATTCGCAGTGCATCTCACCTTGTAAATTGAATTTCATTAAATATATTGAATGGATTCTGTTATTTGAAGTCAGCAATTTACTTTCGAGAATAGGTTTAGTATTTAATACACCTTCGTATCGTTTTTCTTAAATTAGAAATAGAACATCTTCTTTAAAATGCGGTATACATCGACGGTTAATAAAATAAATAGCCGAAGCCTTATACATACTATCTGTCTTAAGGAAAACATATGCACAAAATTCAATCAAATCGAAATAGGAGAACGTTAGATATATGCCCACAAGAAAAATGAATGAAATAAGGACCCATTGAAATCAGTGGCATTGCTGTTATCAACACTAAACTTCCCTAGTACGCGGTAATTGATTTCAGTTGAAAGAAAATTAACACAATTGAAAACAAATTGCATTACATGTATAATTTCTTATTCAATTATCGTGTTGCATAAAATAAATATTGCATTACCAAGAACAAACAGCGTTGTATATTTCCAGACGTCGGGGAAGTCAGAATCAACAGGATAAGGTTTATTTTCTAAACAGTGAAAAAGAGCCTTCCAGCGCATTTGGATTCCCCGTCAAGAAAGATGAATAAGATTTTCTTGGTGGGAGAAAAAATTACCTCGATGTCAAGAAATCAGTCGCACATTGACTGCTTTGTTGTCTGAAATTTCAAGATAAAAAGGAAAAGGGGTACGTTTTGTTTTCTGTGAACCAGTGCAAAGAATATTTCAAAGGGCAATACGCAAAGCTTCAACATTTGTTTATCTTTAGTTGAGGGCAAAATAAGATATATAATAGGTACGATATTGACAGCCCTTCTGTTTATTTCACAGGATTTTTTTCTTGTACTTTGGTGAATAATATTTACTAATAGTATCGATTGACACGTGCCTTAGTCAATTAAATAAGAAAGAATCTTTAAAAGTTTTCAAAACCAAATATCATATATATCGCACGATCAGTTATATATTCCCATCAAAAGACCTGCTCCGCAAATTCTGTTCTCCATACTACAGTTGCAGACCAAAAGCATACTCAATTCTGCTTCCATATTAATTTCACGAAGTCCTGTTTATTGATCGTTGTTTTCTGCCACACTCAACATTTGTCAGTTATCTGGTGGCGTCCAATTTTTTAGTGTTGGAGGAGAGAAGCCAGATACAATGTACCCGGGAAGAGACCACCACCGGCCTTCCGAAAGTACACTGGCAAACTTTCTCACATATATTGGCTTGAGCGAGAGGTGAGAGGCCCTGTGATTTTGAGTGCGATGCCAAGTGTGGATCCAGAATTGGAATTTCCAACTGAAAGAAAATATAGTCATCTTTCACCCTAGCATCGCACTAGAGTATTTTGGTCTTAAATGCCCCACATTTGCTTTTATTTTTATTGAGCACATTATACATCAATTTAGGGTGCAGATTTCGCATAGTCTACTATCTGTAAACACGTGGAAATTTCGGAGGCTTCGCCCTGAAACCAGGTACTAGATCTCCGGCCTTTTGGAACCCCCCCCCCCCCCCTCGATGAAAAAAGCTGGATCCGCGCCTGAATGCTCTAATCACTCGGCCACGGAGACACCCTCAAATTCATATTTAAAACTTAACGATTCCATTCCGAAGTAAACTCAATCTACAGTTTATAAGGCTGTCTTTGTGGCAAGTCTATCTGGCTGTCTAGTCATGATTTTGACAAACGGCAATCCTTTGATTACTGATACGGTTTTTTCTTTTTTCTTTTTGTTTTTTTTAGTTTTTTTTTTGGTGGTGGTTTTTTGGTTTTTTTTGTTGTTTTTAATTTTGTTGTTGTTTTTTTTTTTTTTTTTTTTTTTTTTTTTGGTTTTTGGTGGTTTTTTTTCTTTTTTCTTTGTTTGTTTGTTTGGTTTTTTTTAATCTACTTTGTGGCAAGTGAGTTGTATATTGGCCAGGCAAAAAGTTTACTCCACAGACTAACAGATGCTGGATAAAAGTTTATCAGAAAAGCTTTATTAGGTATCATCGTATACTCTGAAGGACTATGCTAAAATATAATCCGTTAGCGTGTATAAGTAATGTAAAATACCCAACATACAACTTATGTACAGTCTTACAACCATCCCAGCGTAAAACAACGCAAAACAAGACCCCACCCCACCCCAACCTCCCAACCCCCAACACATACACACACACATACACACTCACACACACACACACACACTATCATGTTTCAAACGGATTGAGATACCATAATCTTGTTCCATAAGATATAATAAGCGATAAAAACTCAAGAAAAGCCACTGCGTGCATTTAAACCAAGATTTTTGATGAACGAACAAATCACCTGTTGACTAGAACGTGTCTTTGTAATTTGAATCACCGGGCTGACAAGCATATCTTATATACATCACAAACAATAGCAGGATATTTCTATACTTTGATTTTATCGGGACGGAAGTGTTTATGTGCAAGTTTCTGCTAAATTTATCTTTCTTTGTAGGTCCCCGGTGCTGTGATGTCAAATGTAAATGAAATCCTGAATCAGCGACCCTCCCACGCTCACTCATAATAGTTCCAGATTTATTGAAAGTACTTCTCAGTTTACAGGTAACAGTTCTTAATCTAAAAGATCTAAAACAAAATTAAGATTATTTATAGTTGTTCTTTGGAAATAAAAGTGGTACTGATATTCTGGATACTTATTTTTGGACCCTTTTTTCCTTCATTTCACTTTATAATACAGTTGAAGACTCGTGTGAGCTTTCTCTTTTAATGTTCACAACTGCAACGCAAGGAAATGAACATCATCATCATCCTCCTCCTCATAATCATCATCATCCTCATCATCATCATCATCACACACACAAAATAAAAAAAACCTGACAAAATGTTTGTATATATAGATTCTCTCACCTCTCTATTTTCACAGGTAACAAAAATCACAAAAGGTATCGTGTTTGACGTCTCTTCGTTTTAATTCTATGCAGCATTTGCCAAAGTATGGCTAGATACATTATGTAGCAAGGCCCCCGGTGATTTAGATATAGGTAGATTTTCGTTACAGTTTTTAAAAGTGTTTATAATTCAATAAACAACAAGCCATATCTTACGTAATGGCGAAAGTGACATGCACCAGCTGTGAATTAGTAATGTCTGCCAAAAACGTGTAATTTCCCACAGACATCTTAATTTACACTGTTTAAATATAAATATGTCATTTTCAGAGCTAAAGATTTGTCTTGATTAGTTTAAATAATGTTGATGATGCATGCATTTAAAAGATGTTAATTGTTTATCATTTTAAATTTTATACGCAATATACTAGACAGGCGTGGATCCAGTTTTTTTCATCGCGGGGGGAGGGGGGGGGGGGGGGGTTCAGAAGGCAAAAGATCTGAGACCTGGTTCCAGGGCAAAGCCTCCGGAATTTCCACGTTTTTTACATACTGCGAAATCTGCACCCAAAATTGCTGTACAGTAATTTTCATATTATATTATGACCTTGAATTTTGAAATCGTCTCCAGTAAACGGATAAAGTCGAACGAGGGAGTTGATGAAGCAATATTAAATACAATGTTAGGGTGAAAGATGGCTATATTTTCTTTCAGTTGGAAATTCCAGGCAGGGAGTGGGGGGAGCAGACCCCCCCCCCCCCCCCCCCCCCCCTCTAAATCCGCGCTTGCTAGAACTGTTACATACCAGGTTATACTGACAGCATATTACGTCATTGTAGTATTGTAGAAATGATATTTAATGTTCGATATATGGACAATATTTAACGTTCTGTATAGATAATATCTAACATTTCTATATATAAACAATATTTAACGTTCTGTACAGACAATATTCAACGTTCTATGTACAGAGAATTTAACGTTCCATGCAGATAATATTTAACATTCAATATATATAGATAATATTTAATGTTCTATATAGACGATATTTAACATCCTATATATAGATAATATTTAATGTTCTATATAGATAATATTTAACATCCTATATATAGATAGTATTTAACGTTCTATAAAATTTACCGTTCTATATAGAGATAGATAGATAGATAGATAGATAGATAGAATATTTAACGTTCTATATAGAAATATTTAATGTCCTATATAGACAATATTTAACGTTCTTTATAAACAATGTTTAAGGGGATTGGATTCTCATTTCCGTACATACATCAGACTTTTTACAATAACGAGAAAAAGAGAGAGAGAATATTATATATATATATATATATATATATATATATATATATAAGTATGCTTGTGTTTGTGAACTTACAGACACGCGAGCCGGCGCGTCCCCCCTTCAAATGATATCTGATATCTCGCAGCACATCGTTTGAACCCCTGATCGATATCTCCGCCTTATTATCTTTTAATTAAAGAGATACACACACGCTTACGGAATTGTTATTTTACAGAAGGTTTCTACTGGTACAGACCGTACCGACAGGACGATCTAGTCTAGACACTTCTAACCAACAGGTTCAGTTATCTCCCACGGGTTATCGAAATAATGTCTGATTTGTGAAACATTATTTTTACATCGATATCATCTTTAATACCTGTGTTTTTACATGACTTGTTTACTACATACATTTGAAGCATAATAACAAAATGTCTTAAAGTATGTTTAAGGAAATTACTTAAGAGATGCAATTTTCTTTCCAAATCAACTGTTTCTTTCTCATCTTAGTTTGCCGTGTGTTAGCAGTTACGTTGTCCCCGTTTATGAATTAAACTGCTATAATGGAAATCATCATTAACCGACAGAAATCAATGTTTATCATTTAGACAATGTTAAACTTCATTTATACCCCCAAACACGCCAGCTTCACGCCACTGACACATGTCTATTTGATGAACACGCTACAATACATTAGAGAGAAAAAAAATAGAAAAAGAAAATAAAAACTCATTCTAAAGTTTCACCTTACCGTCTGTACGGAAGTGTTCCATGTACGACCAAAACAGCCGACTCCTCGGGTTTTAAATACCCCAGCCCTTTCGTTCCGTGTCAACGTCACACCCCGTAACTTTACACCAGCTCGAGAGGACTCGGTTGTAATATTAAAGTATTCAACAAATACCTTCCCCGCACACCTAAGGCATTTTTACTGTCCGTCAGAAAATCATTGACCCGTTACGTGAACAATGGCCGCCGAATTGTGGTATATTTTATTTATTCGATTCAAGTGCACTCGCGAATTGGTTATTTTAAAGCGGTAGAGTGTCAATGCGGAACATACCACACGTTGTACAGTGGAGAAGATCATCATGTAAAGTTCGGCTAGGAAACCTTGTTCTGCGATCATTATTGTTCCGGTGAAGATCAATCCTTTGATATTTTTTTTCCCGTAACATCATAAACTGTAGGAAAATCAAGGTATCACAAAATACTGAATTCAGTTTAATGTTAAATAATTACTCCAATAAAACGTAGTTTTATGGTATGCAGGGATTAAAAATAAATTGCTGTTTGAGGAAACCTGAATGACAACACAAATTGTCTATGATTTTTTTTTATTCTGATAAATTATTCAAACGCAGTATCGTTGATCTTTAAAATTCGGATTGGTGACAAATTAGGTTCACGTCCGGAGTCGATTATTTACTCCCGTCCAATTAGGCTTGACATTTCCCAGTCTATGCGGAAACTTTGAATATTGAGGAAAAAGAATTAGGAAATAATTTTTTCCCCTCAGGTCGCAACGAAAACACTTTCCTTGTAATTGAAAAATGCAATAGGAAAATAAAACCTTTATTTTTCTTTCTTTTTTCTCGATAATCGATATTAGGCAATATCAAACTTGAATTAAAATAAAACAAGAGTGAGAAACATGCACATATTTTCATTATATAAAATTTTGTTTCTTTGTAGGGGGATCATTTATCAGGAAATCTCAACACTGTATTTAAAAAAGAAAAAGCTTTGAAAAATCAGACTCTCTATCTTTGACCGAATTTCTCACGACCCAAAACTATAATTCTTTTTGTTGGAAATAAATAAACACATTTTTATGTCTTGTAACACACTCGCTGTTTAATATCTCGGAGATGACCTCTAATTGGAGATCTGGCCAGATGGGATTTCTCAACGAAAACAAATGAAACTCTGTCTAACGTAAGAGTCTAACAGATTATGAAACTCGCGTGGGCTGTGTTGCAATTGACGCCCTGACTTTTTTTCTATAGTCTAAAGTAATAAATTTCAAACTACTCAAGTATACTTATACAATATAAATCAAAAATGTTTGACATGCGCCGAGTGAACTTTGAAATCGCCAGCCATGTGCGCGCTGTCAAATTTAGAATTATGCTGTTATACACTATAATACTATGGCCTTAATACTTTTTTTCAAATAGTCTGAATTAATTTTTTTTATTTGATTTAATCTAATAAGGAAAATACGTAGAATCATTTCATGATTATATATTATATATCAGAATTTTCTCATCGAAAACACATTCCCATTGAAAACAAATTTTTCCCATCAGGTTTTCAGTAACTAGCCTCCATCAAGTTAAAATGGTTTATATATATATACAGAGAGAGAGAGAGAGAGAGAGAGAGAGAGAGAGAGAGAGTTTTGATTCACACACACACACACACACACACACACACACACACACACACTATCACGACTTGATGTAACACTGGTTCTTACGTTCTAAACTTAACTAATTTTTTTAAAAATAATTTTTAAAAAATTCATTGTTTATTCACACAAAATTGCAGTTATCATGAATGTTCACTTAGGTTTTATCTGTAACAATTCCATATATGTATTATGAGTCAAATTTAATTTTTGTTAATGTTGTTTATCCCGTGGGGATCCGGCTTGTTAGAGGCGACTAAATAGGGCGGTCCTTCGGATGAGAGGCCCCGTGTCACAGCAGGTGAGGCACGTTAAAGATCCTCCCTGCTCAAAAGTAATAAGCGCCGAGCATAGGCCTAAATTATGCAGCCCTTCACCTTCAATGTTGAGGTGACGTATCCATATGAGTGAGGGATTCTCAATCAATCAATCATTTATGCTGTTGATTCGTATCTATAGTGGTTATTTGTTGTTGTTTTCTTTTGGGTGGGTGGGGGGGGGTGGGTATTTGTATGATTGGATGTTGATTATACATCTCATTCAAAAGTTTTCACTGATGTAGAGAGATAACAGCAGCTTTAAGGAGGTGTATACTACACCATCCAATGACTGACTTCCTTTTAAAACATGAAATAAAAATATGTTTGTTTGTTTTTCCGCCACACTCAACAATTTTTCAGTTATCTGGTGGCGTCCCTTGTATCGATCTAAGAATTCAGACGATTGATAAATACACTGAATGACAAATATTCTTCAGTCCTTTATAAATTTCTTTTGCAACATATATTGATTAATTATTATTATGTTGGTTTTTTTTTTAGATTTTTTAGATTATAAAATTGAATTATCAGTGATCGACTTTATTGTTGTATTAACAAACCATAAAGTGCATGTGAGATATGTATCAATTTTCTCATAATCAGTTAATACGTATGAAGGTATGTTGCAGAATAATGACCGCGGCATTCCTTTGATCTTTACAATAAACGTGGTAGATTTTGCCGCACGGTTGTAGCAGTGGGGATGTGGGGATGTTTCAATGTCCCAACGCCTACCGGGACACGGAACCTTCGTTTTTAAGGTCATATCCGAAAGACTTGTAAATGCCGAGCGTTTGGCTAAGGCTTAATCAAATCAGCTGATATGACGAAGTAGTATACATGATTAAATATAATTACCTAGCTGATTAATTCAATCGGTTGTCGC
This sequence comes from Ostrea denselamellosa, assembly GCA_024699665.1. Taxonomy (NCBI): domain Eukaryota; kingdom Metazoa; phylum Mollusca; class Bivalvia; order Ostreida; family Ostreidae; genus Ostrea; species Ostrea denselamellosa. The sequence continues at coordinate 2,444,317 of JAMZEH010000030.1, read as the reverse complement.
GTTCGATTCCAGAAGAGATTATATATTTTTTTCCAAATGACTTTCTACTACCAAAATAACATTTCTTGACTAAACAAAGTAAAATTCGAGAAGTTGTCAATTTCAAAATATTTGTTGTACTTTCACTTTTCATCCATATCAGAATAAAAATAGGAATCGTACCCGACTCTTCCTGTTCAAAGTCTGACTCTTCGGCGTCAACTTACCTTTGTGGTGGTGGGTTTCAAGTTCGATTGAATGTGTAAACCACGGTTACGTAAAATAGCACTGGTAGCATTGTTCAAATACTTAAAAACAATACCTTTATGATACGAGTAAATGAACTTTGCCGAGAATGTCCAGAAATTATTTGATCATCGCTACTACTGAATAACAAATTACAAAGTGGTCAGTTAAGAAATCTGTCATGTATAGTTCTTATAGTACTAAATTGTGTGTTCCTCCTAGATTTGTAGAGCCAGGGGTGGGGCAGGGTGGGGGTGTCCTTTTTCTGTTAATTGACGGCGCAAAATAGAGAAACTATGTCATTGCCACCACCCTTTTCGACCGTAATATTGAATAGTAAGAATGTAAACATGAACTGCGGGATAAATTTAGGACCAACCCTCGTTGTAGTTGTAGTGAAATACCCCCTCCTCTGTCTTCTTTTCCTCAGTCCCCCATTTAGGAATTTGAAGCATAGTCAGAAGACGATTTTAAATTATTTATTTGACGAATTTAGACAACTGTGAAGTGAACTTCTCTGAAGACTGCTCCTGTCTCTCTGTCTGTCTGTCTCTGTCTATCTCTATCTCTCTGTGTGTGTGTCTCTCTCTCTCTCTCTCTCTCTCTCTCTCTCTCTCTCTCTCTCTCTCTCACACACACACACACACACACACACTCTTGAAAAACCGATGGTACGTGTCTGCTTCCCCAGCCCCATACTAAAGCCCCCAAGAAATGAAATCGCAATCAATAACAGGGAAGATGTTGACAGGTAGTTAGAGGTGATGATTATTAATGAAGACCACACTCCACTTAATGGATTTCTATCGGTCACCAGTGGGATCATACAAATCTGATATCAGACCATATACCGCCGAAGATGAAAGGCAAAATAGCTGTATGTAGCAGATAAATAGGAGAAACACAAATAGTTTAAAAGTTCAAACTAATATGAATTCTATGTATGCAAAAAAGAGATACATTTAATGATGTTTATCGGTTTATCACGATGCGACAAACCGAAAACTTGAACTATCGTCGCACCTATACTCTCGTGAAATATGAGGGAAAGGGGCGTATCCATTTCAGCCGTGGAATCAACCCCGTCTTGTTAAAGGCAGATATTAATATTTACATACACCAATGATTGATAAAATGGTAGTATAGTCACGTGTTCTAATGGGACGGGGGGCGGCCGGTGAAGAAGTCGGCCTCATAATCATTTTAAATTCTTGACAAGCAAAAACAAAAAACAAAAACAAAACTCTATCAGATGTTATTTTGCTCCAACTTCAAAACTCCTAAATCGTTGGATAGGGTGTCGTCAATTCTTACCAATCAATACTATTTACTATAAATTACTAAAACGTAAGAGGGGGATTAACCAATATATTTTATATTGCATTTGAAAATAACTGGAAATGAACGTTATCAAAACGGGGACAGCCCCAGATCCCTGTTTCTATGTGTCTGTGACTTCATGGTTTCAGACTATGCCGTGTATATTTAAATATATATCCGTTCCCTACAAAAAACCTTAAACTAATTTTATTGATTGGTTGATTGTATATTAATTAACGGGCCGCTAGAAACTTTTTCTTTCAAATGAAGACATCACTATTGCAAAAAACTGCAAAATTTAGGCTTTTCCTTGGCGCTTACGGCCTTTGAGCAGGGTGGGATCTTTATCGCGCCACACCTGTTGTGACGCGGGGCCTCGGTTTTTGCAGTCTGCACCGAAGGACCGCTCCATTTAATAAGTAAGAGATACTGATGTTCTACTCTAATAAGGATCCCCACGGGATCTATCCCCTTGGTAATGCTATGAGGTACTCTTGATAATACTATGAGGCACCCTATTTTGATATGTGATATACACTTCCGGTATATCACATCATGAGGTGCACTTGCTAAAAGCTATGAACTTGGACAGTATGGTTCTTTGAGGAAATCATTTCAAACATCTGTTGATGTACACAGGGATTTTGTTTTATTCTATGTTAGAAATTCTATTACCTATACATCCACAATATACAGACGTCTCCATATGAGTGAAAAATTCTCAAGCCGGACGCACAACAATATACAATCAATCCCTAATACACAATGATAATTATGTTATAATTCCAATATTACTTAATTTCTTTCATGTACATCTTTATATATATATGATATAATTCACATAGACTTGTCCGTTGTCCTATTGCAAACCATTTCACATGTATCTTTGAATTACTGTATCATATGATCAAATCTTTAATAAAACCTCTCTATTCACGATATACGTAGTTATACAATATACAACCAGAATCAACAAGTGCTTCGCAGTTATGACTGTCGTCTTACAGACAATTTCGAAAAAGAAAAGAAATGTTTCTATACAAAATTCATATATTTGTATGAACGGCGAGCAAAGACGACTTTTTTTAAAATGTCGATATAATGAATATAGATTATGCTTGGGGGGGGGGGGGGGGGGGGGGGGGCACGGGTCAATGTATATGGATGGTGGTGTGCATTCCAGTCCAGAGACTTACTTACATAACAACTTCTGTGAATATTACAGTTATGGAACTAATATATTTGAATTCGTTATGAGGGAGGCTTTAAATAATGGATCTAATTTGAAAGTTTGTCAGTGTTGACGTCTGAAACCTTTTCGTTAATGAGGGGGTCATGTGACCAGAATGACCGGCGTACGTGTCTTTTTCAGTGAAGATGCAGTGGAAAGGAAATAGGGTCAAATGTAGATATAAAAAAGTATAAGGAAATCAATGACAACGCTTCTAATACCAAATAACCTACAGTATCAAAATATGACAAAAACTAATGTAATCCTGACGGGCAAGCTCCTGTTTTCCCCAATTAATTCCTATCAGGTTTAATTTGACGATACACATCACATTACTGAAATTTCAGACCTTCGTACTAGGTTTCGTCTAGAATTACTCCGCGTGCCTCTCACCAAGTCTAGTACTATCACTTTAATTTGTTCCCGCATGGCTCCGTTAAATATGATGGCATCACTCTAATTCATCCACGCCCTTGTGAAATCTTCAAGAGGAATTCAAAAAATTGATGAATCGTATGAATTATAATTGAAATATATTGGTTTGAAAGTACGCGTACTAGGTTTGCTACTGACCATCTACTAAAATACATCGGAATGATTAAGCCTATAGACGGTGAGGCGAAAATAATGACTGGTCTGTCATACCATGACAATTTATATATTTCCATTGGCGAATATAGAGGGGGTGCCCGAGCCCGTTCCCTCTTCCACCGCAAATTTACAAAACAATGTGAATAAAACTCCGATTTAGCACCCAAAATGCTTGAGTATTTTGGCTAACATGTCCCCCCCCCCCCTTTCAGAAATCCTGGATCCACCATTGATTTTGTAATGTTTTTATACCAAACCGCCATATTTCCATATATGATTATCTTACTGTCTGTAGAGATTTGTTGTGCATCGGACTACAATGGCTTCCCGTATACGCTGTCTAAATATATTTGGATGAAGAGTAGGAAAATTTCGACAGCAACACGGCGTTCTGGAACTGCTTTTCTTAATTGGATTTCTTTCACATATGTATTTACATTCTAAAAGTTTTGGTCTCAACAAAACAAACTAATTGATAAATTCAATTGTTAATCGATGAATCAATGTCTATGCAAATATGTCGAGTTGTTAAAATGTAAAGGAAAACTTCTGTTTGCCTTCAAAAACCTAATATGTAATGAAAGCTGCGTGTCACGTGATACGTTTTATACATTTTCAAATCTAGAGCTGTTGTTTCTGTCAGTGAAGCTGATATCGTAATATTTGGTGGGTGTGACCGTTCATCAGGGGATGCATACTCCTCCTAGGCACCTGATCCCACCTCTGGTATATCCAGGGGTCCGCTTATGGCTTTTAAGCAAGGGGATCTTTATTGTGCCACACCGGCTGTGGCATGGGGCCTCGGTTTTTGCGATCTCATCCGAAGGACTGCCCCATTTAATCGCCTCTTACGACAAGCAAGGCGTACTGAGGAACTATTCCATGAGATTGATCACTGTTCGTGATCTTTCCTTTTGCATATACATTTTTACGTTTCTGCTGGCTTTGATATTTTTACAAATTATAATAATATCCTACCCATCCCCCTTTCTCCATGGATACATCGTAGTGGTCAACAATCCGCGTAAGAATCTTAAAAAATGTAGTACACGTACTTTAACAACTGGGAATTCCGACAGAAGTGAATGTCAATACAGAAAAAAAAAATCCATTTTGAAAATGCATTGGGGTATGACTTGCGCCGTTTTACGCCGAGATACGTTAGCGCATCATGAAGTATGATGACGTCAATCGCCTTAGTTTATACCTTTATGTATTTTCAGAAAATGAAATTAGTATTTTTTTTTAAATGCACAAGGTCATTTCTCTACTGCTGTCCACTACTCATTTCTTTCATTATTATATATGGTCATCATACATTTCCTCTATTAAAATAGGATCAGTTTACTTGAAATATAAATGTAGAGTACTTTTCAAGTCTTTTACAAACTTTTAGGATTAATGCGTCAGTGCTACCTGACGTGTTTCATATTAAGTACAAGGCCAATTTTTTACATACTGATTTTGACTAAGAATTATTCAGTTTACCGTGGATTCTTAAATTTACGCGAGGAATTTAGCATTGCGTAATTTCGCGAGAAGTATCACTCGCAAAATAAAATCAGTGGAGTAGCTGCCATTGACGCCAAAACGCCCAGGCGTGCACATCAATTTGACAACAACAGAAAATGATTGTTAATTTTTCATTTTATTATGCATGATTTTATAGCTAGAATAACCCATAAATGTAACCAAAAAAGCCTCAAAACCCATGAGCTTCCGGGGGCTTCGCCACCTGGGCCCCCACTAGGGACTTGCCCTGAACCCATTGGGAGCCTTAAGACGGCCCCTAGACCCCTAGCCTATTCTTGATTTGTCACTGTGCGTACACGTCACTTCAAGGCTCGCTACGCCACTGGAAATTACTCGCTTTTGATTTGATATGTCTGAAATACACTTTAAAACTCTGGATTAACAGACCGCTCGCAAATCCATGACCATGAGGCATATAGCGTAAAATAAGGAATCTACAGTATCTGATCAAGATAAAGGGATCATGTCCGATTATGACCGGTCAACAGGGGGTGCTTACTCCTCCTTGGCATCTGATCCCACCTCTGATATATCCAGGGATCCGTGTTTGCCCTATTCTTCAATATTCTTTTCAGGAATTTTGAGATTGATCACTGTTCGTTATCTTCACTTTCTCGTCTAGCTATCTTTTATTAATATTTTTATTATTAATATTTTTATCATATTTTAGTATGCTTGGTAATGAGAACTCAGCAGACGCTCGCGCAGTGTTGGTTCACACTAAAATTATCGATCTTCTAGTCAATCATTAAAAATTGATATCTATCATTTAAATATACCTATTTTCAAATCTTGGTTTAGAATTATAGATCATCATAAAACGTTCTAATAAACTTAAGCAACCTACTACCTCTATAATGAACAGTCCTTCCTCACCTTGTGTATTAGAAAATGATTTTCCCCCCATGTCTGTTATTTGTGTATTATTAAAGTTGTGAATGAACTGTATACAGTAATGAAATGGGACTTTCTATGATCTAGGTAGAGACGTTTTCTAGATGGGATATTGTGTTACAAATTACCTGGCTTTATCAGAGTGAGGTCGTGGAAATGAATAACACAGGTAGATTGTGTTCTCTGTCAACAAATATCTCATTCAATCTAACTAACATTTAGGTGAAGGTTGGAAGTAAATTAACGCTTTTAATATATTATATTTCACGCGCGCTGTGTAGTACGATATCGTATTCGAACGAATACACGAACAAGCACCTGTTTTTATATGCGTGTTTTTAATTACGTTATTATTATTATGAACTAATTTTTAGTCTTTTTTTATTTTTGCACCATTTAAATTACCTTAAAATTGACAAATTTTATCAGATGTTAATATGCTTCCCTAAGGTAATGTAGGGCAGCTCTACTCTTAAGATCCATTCGCAGATAATGGTCAACTTTGTAGACAAAGTTGTCGGCTCTTTATATATATATATATATCCTTTTATTGTTAAGTTTAGAATATTCAGATACTCATATTTTAACCCCTGTCGTAAATGCCTGACAAATCTTCATCACAAGAGATAAAACATACTTCCTGAGATTTCCAATAGCCTGCTCCTATACGAATTAAAATCAACGCGTTACGCTAATATATATCTCTATATAAAATAGTCATTAAATCCGTTATATTGCAAGGATGTACAGTTATGTGCAATTGTATTTGACTGTCACTATTTATGAAAGCCCTATAGGCCAGTCGTCCGGATCATCTCGTATGATATCTACTGCATTCAATCCGTTTCATCTCTATAGAACACTTCTTCTGAAAACCATAGGTCAATCGGATCATCCGATGTTCAATACACAGATTAACAATGGATGAGATATGGGCTTATTGATTAATACTTTAAATACAAACTTACAATTTATAATCAAAAAAACGGTTTACCAATTGATAATATATTGATTAGCATTTTATAGGTTAACAGCTAGAATATTGACAATTTATAGATTAAAAGCTAGAATATTAACAATTTATAGATTAACAGCTAGAATATTAACAATTTATAGATTAACAGCTAGAATATTAACAATTTATAAATTAAGAGTTAGAATACCGACATTTTATAGATTCTATTATATAGATTAATATTTATAGATACACTATAAACGAGAGTTTCACTTGTTCACGATATAATATGTAAGTTTCATCATAGTAACTGAGAGTTTCACTTGATCACAAGCAAATATAACATGTAAATTTCATCACAATAACCGTGAATTTCTCTTGATCACAAATATAACATGTAAATTTCATCACAATAATCGTGAATTTCTCTTGATCACAAACAAATATAATGAAGTCATTATCTACAAGATACAGGGCAATTTCAGAATTTAACGTGAGCCTGATGGAATGTGCTCTTGCATGTTATAAGTTTGTTTTCAAGTTCTGTATTGAAATGATTTCTTTCAGCGGTAAATTAAAGAGGTTTAGTAAACTTGCATGTATCTTCGTGAAATATGAAGGAACGCATGAAGAGGAGATGTCTATATGCTATCAAACACAGGGAATTTAAATGTGTTTGGATTTTTCTCTGATTCAGTAAGTTTTATGTTGAAATAGTCTGAAACAAAATGAAATTTCTTCATCTTTTTTCTCGAATATGACGTCACAGAGAGGAAAGTATATTCTCTTCATTTATCAGCGCTAAAAACTTCATTAACCTAGTATAAATGAAATATGAAATATATAGAAATATGAACAAGTAAACACAGTCGCTTTTGCAATACTGTGACGTCATCAACATACAACAGTATAGAAGTTCTGTATGTAAAATCAATTTTCTCGGAGAATTTCATATATATTTATGCCTTCATTTATTTTTAAAGTTATAACAATTACTGTAGATCTCCTCGCCTATATCCCATTAATTTTTCATGGAAAATAGAAATATCATGTGATTTAATGTCAACTACGGCAGACTGTACATGACGCGGAGCAATATTGCGGTTTACAGATTTTGTATATAGAGAACGTATACCGACGTCATTCCTCTAGTGTCGTATGGGGTGACTTAACGGCAGCTTAGTTTATACGATATAAAGAATATTGATAAAGTCAATTTAACCAATAAAATAGTCCTTTACAAGTGAAAACAAACCATAAACACTATGAGATATGTATCACAAATATTATTATTTCCGACCGTCCGTTCTACTTTCTTGTAAATAGAACTCTCGCTTCCGGTTTAGCGGCTCCATTAATGCGTCGTTGGTGAATGTTAGATCAGCATTCTATATACCTGTGCATTCTGATTGTCTAACACACCGAGGCCTTTTTTACGATTTTTTTAATTCAATATTTTTGTTAATCGCAAATAACCTTCGTATGTTCAGTTGACGCCATCAGAGCTACATGAATGCACTATCTTTCTGTTGCCATGTGTAAAATTTGAACATCAACAAATTTTTAAGTGTTTCTAACTGCTTATTTTTAAAAACAAACTATATAACAAAATGCAAAACTGCATGAAAATGGGAAAACTTATTTTCTCTTTTGATATTAGCGACCGTTAATGCTGATTTATTGGTCGCAAGCATTCCCCTCACTGGCTACTAAAAATTTTCGCCAGTAATGCTCAGTTTGTGACCGTTAAATAAGAATGAAACAGTCGCAAATAACAAAATGAGAAAATGATTATTTCCTAAATGGTGTATCTTAAAAAGACTTAAGTTGCGCTATTTCACGTCCTAAGAATGACGTCACAACATGGTTGACTCTTCTGTTTTCCATTTTGTTGCAAGGACAATATTGCTCGCGTAATATACAATTTCAATTTTCTCAATAATGAAATGTTAAATTACAACAGATGCGTTTTATAATTTTGAATCATGAGAAATGAAAGTGATATCGATCATATCATACAATTAGAGAAAATGGGAACCTTTTACGGCTTTGTTTTTCTCTCGTAGTTAATAAGGCGTAACTTGTCCTTACTTCCTGTATATCCTATAAAATAAGTAGAAACTGCTTTCATTCCTTTAAAAAAATTGAAATTATGTTGAGAAGCAAATGTCAGAGTGCTGATTTAGTCTCACGTGATGGCCATGTGATGTTTATGTTGGACCAACGTCGATAGTCGTGCAATTTACAGTGCAGTTCAGTGGCATTCTGACCTTAAACTCTGAAGCTTAGCGACAAAAAAAATGTATCACAACGCTGCTTAAACCATGTGATGCCTTGCCAAATCACTACCTTAATAATTCATCCACACTGTACTCTCTGACTGCGAACATGTCGGTTAATAAATTCTATTCAGATCATTCCATATGGCTATAAAATGCCTCCAATAATTACCGGTGACTCCCGCAACTCTTTATGTCCGTTAAGTTATGTCAAATTGAGGGTGAATATTGAAAAAAAGCGAACATAAATCAATGAAAACTGCGATTCTTGTCTTTGAAATGCAACGAAAAGCATTTGAAATATCTTATCACTTTCCTTTGATAATTGCCCTCGTTTTAGGAATTTTTTTTTTCTTGTGAAGTTGCATATGATAAGGACGACAAAAAGTGTCCATTGCTTCAAATAAAAGCTTCATATCTTTGTCTGATTTTTTAATTTATTTATTTATTTTTTGTAATACAGCTTGGTTTGTTTATTTCGATCTAGATCAGTTCATTAACAGGATAGAAATTTGCGGGAGTAGTTTTATATAACTAACAATATTGGCGGATATAGTTCTAAACAACTAACACGACAAACATTAGTGGGGTAGTTTTCCAGAACTAACACAATAGAAATTACGAGATATAGATTTATATAGCTAACAATTAACCGGATGGAAATTACCGGATGTAGTTTTACATAATTAACACGATAGAAATTAGCGAAGTAGTTACACATAACTAAAAGGACTTTATTCCTTGAAGTTCCTCTTGTCTTCAGAAACATCATGTGATTTTCTTCTTGTGCTCCAAGTAACATTTTTTAATATTTTACTTTACTCAGTTACATTTGGACTGTGGATGTTATAAATGTTGCCAAACATCTGTGTACAAGTCTAGCATCTGTGTACAAGTCTAACATCTGTGCACATACCTAACATCTGTGTTTAAGCCTAACATCTGAGTACATGCCTAACATCTGTGTTTAAGCCTAACATCTGAGTACATGCCTAACATCTGTGTTTAAGCCTAACATCTGTATACAAGTCTAAAATCTGTATACAAATCTAACATCTGTGTATATACCTAACATCTGTGTATATACCTAACATCTGTGTATATACCTAACATCTGTGTACAAGCCTGACATATGTGTATATACCTAACATCTGTGTACATACCTAACATCTGTGTATATACCTAACAACTTTGTACATACCTAACATCTATGCACATGCCTACCATCTGTGTACAAGTCTAACATCTGTGTACATACCTAACATCTGTGTACAAGCCTGACATATGTGTATATACCTAACATCTGTGTATATACCTAACATCTGTGTACATACCTAACATCTGTGTACATACCTAACATCTGTGTACAAGCCTAACATCTGTGTACACACCTAACATCTGTGTACATACCTAACATCTGTGTACAAATCTAACATCTGTGCACATATCTAACATCTGTGTACAAGCCTAACATTTGTGTACACACCTAATATCTGTGTACAAACCTAATATCTATGTGCATACCTAACATCTGTGTACATACCTAACATCTGTGTATATACCTAACAACGTTGTACATACCTAACATCTATGCACATGCCTAACATTTGTGTACAAGCCTAACATCTGTGTACATACCTAACATCTGTGTACAAGCCTGACATCTGTGTATATACCTAACATCTGTGTATATACCTAACATCTGTGTACAAGCCTGACATATGTGTATATACCTAACATCTGTGTACATACCTAACATCTGTGTATATACCTAACAACTTTGTACATACCTAACATCTATGCACATGCCTACCATCTGTGTACAAGTCTAACATCTGTGTACATACCTAACATCTGTGTACAAGCCTGACATATGTGTATATACCTAACATCTGTGTATATACCTAACATCTGTGTACATACCTAACATCTGTGTACATACCTAACATCTGTGTACAAGCCTAACATCTGTGTACACACCTAACATCTGTGTACATACCTAACATCTGTGTACAAATCTAACATCTGTGCACATATCTAACATCTGTGTACAAGCCTAACATTTGTGTACACACCTAATATCTGTGTACAAACCTAATATCTATGTGCATACCTAACATCTGTGTACATACCTAACATCTGTGTATATACCTAACAACGTTGTACATACCTAACATCTATGCACATGCCTAACATTTGTGTACAAGCCTAACATCTGTGTACATACCTAACATCTGTGTACAAGCCTGACATCTGTGTATATACCTAACATCTGTGTATATACCTAACATCTGTGTACATACCTAACATCTGTGTATATACCTAACATCTGTGTATATACGTAACGTCTGTGTACAAGTCTAACATCTATGTACAAACCTAATATCTATGTGCATACCTAACAACTTTGTACATACCTAACATCTATGCACATGCCTAACATCTGTGTACAAGCCTAACATCTATGTACAAGTCTAACATCTGTGTATATACCTAACATCTGTGTACATACCTAACATCTGTGTACAAGTCTAACATCTGTGTACATACCTAACATCTGTGTGCAAGCCTGGCATCTGTGTATATACCTAACATCTGTGTATATACCTAACATCTGTGTATATACCTAACATCTGTGTACAAGTCTAACATCTGTGTACAAACCTAATATCTATGTGCATACCTAACATATGTGTACATACCTTACATCTGTGTATATACCTAACAACTTTGTACATACCTAACATCTATGCACATGCCTAACATCTGTGTACAAGCCTAACATCTATGTACAAGTCTAACATCTGTGTATATACCTAACACTGTGTACATACCTAACATATGTGTACAAATCTAACATCTGTGTACATACCTAACATCTGTGTACATACCTAACATCTGTGTACAAGTCTAACATCTGTGTACAAGTCTAACATCGGTGTACAAACCTAATATCTGTGTATATACCTAACAACTTTGTACATACCTAACATCTATGTACATACCTAACATCTGTGAGGTATAAACTGGTTCATATTGTGGTATGAACTGCTTGCTATTGAAATATGGAGTATTTGAAAATGAACAATTTGATACTGATGTATGAACTGTTCGATATTGAGGTATTGAGTATTTGAAACTGAGGTATGAACTGTTTGATACTGAGGTATGAACTGTTTAATACTGAGGTATGAACTGTTTGATACTGAGGTATGAACTGTTTAATACTGAGGTATGAACTGTTTGATACTGAGGTATGAACTGTTTGATACTGAGGTATGAACTGTTTGATACTGAGGTACAATGTTATGACCTTAATAGTTCTGAAATATACACTTTAATACTGAGGTACGAGCTGTTTGAATTTGCGGTATGAACTGTTTGATTCGCAGGTATGAACTATTCGATAATGAGATATTCTCATTGGCAACAATAGCTTACAAAATCATTAAACAATACGTCTGATTCTCCTATAGCTGATATCTGTTTTCTAGGGAAAATATATCGTAGTAAGATCTGTCTAGTTTCTCCTACACATAATGTTAACCATATGTAAGCTAGTGTACAATAGGGCTGATTTTGTCTGGATTCCATGACAACTAGACAAAGTGTAATCTAAAAGCAAATTCTTTTAAAAATCAATTTATTTTTCTTTAAAAAAATCATTGTTGATTAAGTACGCATTCCTAAAGTTTATCTGATTTGATACGAGATTCTGTGTGATTTTATGAAATTTTCTGCAAAATTATGAATGTTATTTCATACTTGATTTTACATGAAATATTTGTGATTTATTTCACGTGATATATCAAGTTTTTTTCACTGCCCAATTTGGAGTATTTAGGGTGTCTATATTCCATAACATCTGATATTGTAAGATACTTTTTATCTTATAATGGAAAATCCATGGCACTTCATACATGATAAAACTATGTTAAGAGTAAGCATTCCCTGTTGACCGGTCACACCCGCCTCGAGCCCTATATCTTGATCAGATAAACGGAGTAATCTGCAGTCATAATCAGTGTGCAAAGAACTGAAATGGTATGAAACACGTCAGACAACATCTTACGCAATGCCAGGTTATATTGGTTAATTAAATTGTTGTAATAACCATACAATTTGCAAAATGCTGACGGTTGAGAACTGAGGCTGTTGAAACCCAACTTATTGGCAGTAGCCTTCCTTGATTTAGAAACTGATTACACGCAGAACAAGCTTTTCAGTATTAAATCAATTGAGAGACATAAACACCACATAAATGTGATTACGTAATATTGTCTGGAAAGTTGACGATGGTGAAGCTCAAGTCATCCTGTTTGTTATAAAGGTCAGTTGTTAGTTTGCCGTTAACATCTAAGTTCAATAAAATATCTAACTATGGAGCACATGTGGAAGACTCTGATGTCTTATTTAGTGTCCAGGGGTCCATGTTTGCCGTACTCTTAGTTTTGTACTCTGTACAGGAGATATGAAATTGATCACTTTTCGTTATCTTCACTTTTCATTGCTGATTTCTATGCCATTGTCATCGGAGCTTCATGGCATCTCTCTCTCTGTTAATCTGTTTGTCCTCAAAAACCTTAACCTTAGCCATAACTTTTGAATGGATGATAATAGAACTTTCATATCTCACATATGTACTCCTTATGACATTGAAAGACCGTTATTTTTGCATGTTATCACCTTTTCCCTAGAGTTTGATCTACTTTTGAAAAAAATAAACAACCTTGGCCATTACTTTTTATGAGTGTTAGGGCTTTTCATTTTCACATGTGTATTTCTTTTGACACGCCCTTTATTTGGGTATCAAAAAGTATGTCATTGGGCCTTGACCTTGGGTTTTGACCTATTTTTTGAAAGATTTTTACCTACGACATAACCACATGAAAAGTATTGATAAATAATAAAAAGGAGCTGTTATAACCTTATATTGACTACCACATGAAAAGTATTGATAAATAATAAAAAGGAGCTGTTATAACCTTATGTTGACTACCACATGAAAAGTATTGATAAATAATAAAAAGGAGCTGTTATAACCTTATGTTGACTACCACATGAAAAGTATTGATAAATAATAAAAAGGAGCTGTTATATCCAAGTGGGAAGGAAATAAACATGCAACTTATAACAACATGATATTCACGACATCTACACGACCATGCATGCGGTTTCTTAAAGTCTTCTTTTTTTTTTTTTCTTTTTTTTTTCTTTTTTTTTTTTTCGACTTGAGAACGATTCATCTCTGACTAAGTAGGGAGGTTTTGAAATTCTTAACATTATGTGACTGTTATCTTGAATGTCATTAAAAGCTTGCTAAAACTATCAGTGTCTGAGTCATAAAATCGTCAAACATCCATAAATACTCCAAAGCCTCTGTATACTGCTCATAGGAAATAAAATGCATGATGCAATCTAGATGATGGCATTTCTGTTTTAGTATTTATCTGCCACGTGGTACCCATCAAATCATAACTACCCTAATCGTATGCATCAATCTAAAAATCCCCTTCGACTGCTTTTCCAAAATTGCGAAGGCGATTCGTGATTTATGTAAACAAGGACAAAGGTGATGTGACGGTAAGTAATATGGCGTTGGGAAAGTTTCTCAACATCATTCAGTTGAAGTTTTTTTCCCTATCTATACACACGTGCTGTTCTAGACACGTTTCGTATTTGTGATATTGCACGTGTGACTTCGGTGTACTTGTATTTCTGTGTTGACTACGTATGGAGTAAAAAAAATAGGATAACACAATATAACTGAGGCGTTAGTTATTTTCTTAGAAAATTATGAAGTCATTATAACACATATTTTCATATTTCATATTTTCGATATTAGCTCTGATTTTAGTATGTACGACATGTACACATCAATTATAATACTGTGTATTAATGGGATTAGTGAAATGATGCTTTTCTTGAATATCTGAATGGCAAAAATAATAATAGTAATAATAAATAGATAAATAAATAAATAAATAAATAAATAAATTAAATAATAATACTAATAAAGTGAAAACAATATGAATGCATGTAAAACAAAAACAGTAAAAAAATAAATAAATAAATAAAACTATCTATATAAAAATATTTAAAGAAAAAAAGGGCTTTCAATATTCAATATATATGCAATTTCTATAAAACTTCAAAAAGTTGCGCTTGTCAAAAGTAAATGGGATTCTTTAAATTCGGCATTAAACAATTTAATGAATGTTTTGTCACAAACGTTCCTAAACCTCCAACTTATTTTTAATATAATAATTGTGCAATAAGTAAATACCATCCATTGCAAACTGAAACTTCACTGTATTCTCAATTTTGATTGATACAGAATTGATATTGTTGACCTTCAGTCAGAGTAGTCTTGTAGTATTCCATTTTTTGTTTGCAAAAAAAATCCATCTGCTGGGAAAAAAAACTTTTTGAAGCCTTTATCAGATTAAAGGCGCTTTAATAGAATAGATATATGGCAGCGAAATTCTGTCATAAGGTGTTAATTGTACTACTTTCTACCTCTTTTTTATTATTATTATTATTTTTTTATTATTTTTTTTTTTTTGCTGTCTACAAATCTATTCAAGAATCTAACGGATTGTGATAAGTAGTTTACTATTTTAACTCCGTTCAGTGGATAATTTGTTTTGACAGTGAAATCAAGTTTAATTGAATGACAGTGATATTATATTTAACTGAATGACATGAACTCAAGTTTAACTGAATGAAGCGAAATTAGTGGAATGAGAGTAAAAAAAAATTAATGGCAGACCCAATGGAGATCCGAGTTAGAATAGGTCCTCAGTTCCCCTTGCTTGTTGTAAAAGGCGACTAAATGGGGCGGTCCTTCAGCTGAGACCGCAAAATCCGAGACCCCGTGTTAAAGCAGATGTGGCACGATAAAGATCCCTCCCTGTTCAAAGGTCGTAAGCGCCGAGCATAGTCCTAACTTTTCACCGATAATGGTGACGTCTCCATACGAGTGAAATATTCTGGAGCAGGATATTAAACAATATTAAGTTCACCAGCCAACCAAGTAATGACAATGAAATTTAATTTAACGGAATGACAGCGAAATTTAATTTGATTGAATAACGACGAAATTAAATATTTCACACGAATGTTTCCATCGTGTACATAACAAGCACATTCTCTCTATCAGTTCATACAGATCCATTGAGCTCGCTTATCACTGGGACATTCATTCGATTTCTATATTGCAAACATCTTTAATCCCTATATATTGTCAAGCTGGGATATGTGCTAATCTTGCAGGGAATGTCCTCCCCTGTTCCCACATTATCATCTATGTGTAGTGTCCCTCGTCCCACGCCATCGTAGCATAAAGATCATGACTACAGTATATCAAAATCGTTCTATTCCTTTATTATTATTTTTTTTTTGTATTCTCGTTATTGTTTTCTTTATTTTATGTTATTATCTTTTTACATTTAAAAGCGTTGAATTTGAACAACTAGCTCAGTCGACAAGTAATTCCAACGTATAACTAAACCACGACAACACCACCACCACCACCTTTTTTTTTTTTTTTTTTACTAACTTTCAAAGTTAAAATGTTTAAGTTATTTTTAAGATGCCATGACGATTAATGTAAGAGGGAAATTAAAAGCCAGCAATTTGAAATCAATTTCATATTCTTGTTAGCCAAGGTGTTCATAATAATTGATTTAAATAACATTTTCTTATATAAAGCATTATGTCACCTGTGCTGCAGATTCGTATGCAATATTTTACAGGTACACAACATTAATGAGATATTTCAAATAAACGTCCGAACCTTGGACCACTCCTCCCACGTCTAAATCTAACTGTGAATTATCTAAATGGAGACTAGAATATCAAAATTCAGCTTTCTATTGAGTAGAGAAAAATTAACACCCTTCTCTGTGAATGTTGAAATTATAGTACTAAAGTTTTATTTACCTTCTCACATATAATCCAATAAACCACAGATTATTGGCATTTGGATACTTGTGTGTTTGGTTGTCATCCCACAAACCAACCACAATAAACAAACGAGAAGCATTAAAATGGATTTCTATATGAACCTGATCCCGAATATGATTTTGTCAAATTTCTAAATTCATAAATTTTAAATTTGACTTCCAATCTTTTATTCTATATATTTTTCATTCTTGCTTGTTTTAGGGTTGTTTGCGTTTTTCGGGGGGGGGGGGTCAGTTTGATTTTGTTCGTTTGCTTTGGTTGTATTCTGAGATTTAATAAATTATCCAATATACAATAGTATACAAATACCCTACACACAACAGTACACAATTACCCAACACACAACAGTACACAATTACCCAACACACAACAGCATACAAATACCCAACACACAACAGTGTACAAATACCCAACACACAACAGTATACAAATACCCAACACACAACAGTACACAATTACCCAACACACAACAGTACACAATTACCCAACACACAACAGTATACAAATACCCAACACACAACAGTGTACAAATACCCATCACACAACAGTATACAAATACCCAACACGCAACAGTATACAAATACCCAACACACAACAGTGTACAAATACCCAGCACACAACAGTACACAAATACCCAACACACAGCAGAATACAAATACCCAACACACAGCAGTATACAAATACCCAACACACAACAGTGTACAAATACCCATCACACAACAGTATACAAATACCCAACACACAACAGTATACAAATACCCAACACACAACAGTGTACAAATACCCAGCACACAACAGTACACAAATACCCAACACACAGCAGAATACAAATACCCAACACACAGCAGTATACAAATACCCAACACACAACAGTGTACAAATACCCATCACACAACAGTATACAAATACCCAACACACAACAGTATACAAATACCCAACACACAACAGTATACAAATACCCAGCACACAACAGTACACAAATACCCAACACACAACAGTGTACAAATACCCAGCACACAACAGTACATAATTACCCAACACACAACAGTACACAAATACCCAACACACAAGAGTATACAAGTACCCAACACACAACAGTACACAATTACCCAACACACAACAGTATACAAATACCCAACACACAACAGTATACAAATACCCAACACACAACGGTACACAAATACCCAATGCACAACAGTATACGAATACCCAACACACAACAGTACACAATTACCCAACACACAACAGTATACAAATACCCAGCACACAACAGTATACAAATACCCAACACACAACAGTATACAAATACCCAACACACAACAGTACATAATTACCCAACACACAGCAGAATACAAATACCCAATACACAACAGTATACAAATACCCAACACACAACAGTATACAAATACCCAACACACAACAGTACACAATTACCCAACACACAACAGTATACAAATACCCAACACACAACAGTATACAAATGCCCTACACACAACAGTATACAATTACCCAATACACAACAGTATACAAATACCCAACACACAGCAGAATACAAATACCCAACACACAGCAGTATACAAATACCCAACACACAACAGTACACAATTACCCAACACACAGCAGAATACAAATACCCAACACACAGCAGAATACAAATACCCAACACACAGCAGAATACAAATACCCAACACACAACAGTATACAAATACCCAACAAACAACAGTATACAAATACCCAACACACAACAATATACAAATACCCAACACACAACAGTATACAATTACCCAACACACAACAGTATACAATTACCCAACACACAACAGTATACAAATACCCAACACACAACAGTATACAATTACCCAACACAACAGTACACAATTACCCAACACACAACAGTACACAATTACCCAACACACAACAGTATACAAATACCCAACACACAACAGTGTACAAATACCCAACACACAACAGTATACAAATACCCAACACACAACAGTACACAATTACCCAACACACAACAGTACACAATTACCCAACACACAACAGTATACAAATACCCAACACACAACAGTGTACAAATACCCATCACACAACAGTATACAAATACCCAACACGCAACAGTATACAAATACCCAACACACAACAGTGTACAAATACCCAGCACACAACAGTACACAAATACCCAACACACAGCAGAATACAAATACCCAACACACAGCAGTATACAAATACCCAACACACAACAGTGTACAAATACCCATCACACAACAGTATACAAATACCCAACACACAACAGTATACAAATACCCAACACACAACAGTGTACAAATACCCAGCACACAACAGTACACAAATACCCAACACACAGCAGAATACAAATACCCAACACACAGCAGTATACAAATACCCAACACACAACAGTGTACAAATACCCATCACACAACAGTATACAAATACCCAACACACAACAGTATACAAATACCCAACACACAACAGTATACAAATACCCAGCACACAACAGTACACAAATACCCAACACACAACAGTGTACAAATACCCAGCACACAACAGTACATAATTACCCAACACACAACAGTACACAAATACCCAACACACAAGAGTATACAAGTACCCAACACACAACAGTACACAATTACCCAACACACAACAGTATACAAATACCCAACACACAACAGTATACAAATACCCAACACACAACGGTACACAAATACCCAATGCACAACAGTATACGAATACCCAACACACAACAGTACACAATTACCCAACACACAACAGTATACAAATACCCAGCACACAACAGTATACAAATACCCAACACACAACAGTATACAAATACCCAACACACAACAGTACATAATTACCCAACACACAGCAGAATACAAATACCCAATACACAACAGTATACAAATACCCAACACACAACAGTATACAAATACCCAACACACAACAGTACACAATTACCCAACACACAACAGTATACAAATACCCAACACACAACAGTATACAAATGCCCTACACACAACAGTATACAATTACCCAATACACAACAGTATACAAATACCCAACACACAGCAGAATACAAATACCCAACACACAGCAGTATACAAATACCCAACACACAACAGTACACAATTACCCAACACACAGCAGAATACAAATACCCAACACACAGCAGAATACAAATACCCAACACACAGCAGAATACAAATACCCAACACACAACAGTATACAAATACCCAACAAACAACAGTATACAAATACCCAACACACAACAATATACAAATACCCAACACACAACAGTATACAATTACCCAACACACAACAGTATACAATTACCCAACACACAACAGTATACAAATACCCAACACACAACAGTATACAATTACCCAACACACAACAGTACACAATTACCCAACACACAACAGTATACAATTACCCAACACACAACAGTATACAAATACCCAACACACAGCAGTATACAAATACCCAACACACAACAGTATACAATTACCCAACACACAACAGTATACAAATACCCAACACACAACAGTATACAATTACCCAACACACAACAGTACACAATTACCCAACACACAACAGTATACAATTACCCAACACACAACAGTATACAAATACCCAACACACAGCAGTATACAAATACCCAACACACAACAGTATACAATTACCCAACACACAACAGTATACAATTACGCAACACACAACAGTATATAAATTCCCAACACACAACAGTGCACAAATACCCAACACACAACAGTATTCAAATACACAACACACAACAGTATACAAATACCCAACACACAACAGTATACAAATACCCAATATATAACAGTATACAAATACCCAACACACAACAGTGCACAAATACCCAACACACAAGAGTATACAAATACCCAACACACAACAGTATACAAATACCCAACACACAACAGTATACAAATACCCAACACACAGCAGAATACAAATACCCAAAACACAACAGTACACAATTACCCAGCACACAACAGTATAAAATACCCAACACACAACAGTATACAAATACCCAAAACACAACAGTACACAATTACCCAACACACAACAGTATACAAATGCCCTACACACAACAGTGTACAAATACCCAGCACACAACAGTATACAAATACCCAACACACAACAGTATACAAATACCCAACACACAACAATATACAAATACCCAACACACAACAGCATACAAATACCCAGCACACAACCGTATACAAATACCCAACACACAACAGTATACAAATACCCAACACACAACAGTATACAAATACTTTATACACAACAGTATACAAATACCCAATATACAACAGTGTACAAATACCCAACACACAACAGTATACAAATACCCAACACACAGCAGTATACAAATACCCAACACACAACAGTATACAAATACCCAACACACAACAGTACACAATTACCCAACACACAACAGTATACAAATACTCTATACACAACAGCATACAAATACCCAACACACAACAGTATACAAATACCCAACACACAACAGCATACAATTACCCAACACACAACAGTATACAAATACCCAACACACAACAGTATACAAATACCCAACACACAACAGCATACAATTACCCAACACACAACAGTACACAAATACCCAACACACAACAGTATACAAATACCCAACAAACAACAGTATACAAATACCCAACACACAACAGTACACAATTACCTAACACACAACAGTATACAAATACCCAACACACAAAAGTGTACAAATACCCAGCACACAACAGTACACAAATACCCAACACACAGCAGAATACAAATACCCAACACACAGCAGTATACAAATACCCAACACACAACAGTGTACAAATACCCATCACACAACAGTATACAAATACCCAACACAGAACAGTATACAAATACCTAACACACAACAGTATACAAATACCCAACACACAACAGTACACAATTACCCAACACACAACAATATACAAATACCCAACACACAACAGTATACAAATACCCAACACACAACAGTACACAATTACCCAACACACAACAGTACACGAATACCCAAAATACAACAGTATACAAATACCCAACACACAACAGCATACAAATACCCTATACACAACAGTATACAAATACCCAACACACAACAATATACAAATACCCAACACACAACAATATACAAATACCCAACATACAACAGTATACAAATACCCAACATACAACAGTATACAAATACCCAATATATATCAATATACAATTACCCGACATAGAACAACATGCAATTAGCCAATATAGAATAACGAGCTTGATACCTTGTCAGAATGGATAAAAAAAAGGTATAATAGGAATATTAAAATCCCGTATCAGACATAGCCAAATAAAAATGCGCACCATCTCTCCTGTGTTTAATAAACCGGAAGTGATCAAAGAGTTATATAGATTACATGTGAAATATGTTTTGGTTCCAGCTGATAAAGCTTGTAACAATATCTTAATTGTTTGTAAGGCTCATTATTACAATTGCATTGTAAACTAATTTTGGCATTAATTCCACATTTAGTACTCGCGCTTATACCCCAACTGCCATTTCAAAAGATAAAATTCTTCAAAATCATGTTTCAGTTTTAAATACATTTAATATCCCACTCAATGGAGTAAATGAATATGAGTATCTGTACCTATACTGGATCCCGAAACTCCATAAAAAACTCTTACAAACAAAGACACATTGCTAGATCCAGTAAATGTTCTATCAAACCCCTATCTTTGCTCTTCACGAAAATATTAACTACTGTAAAGGAGAAACTTCAAACGCACTTTGCCACTGCCTATGCTAGAAATGGTGTAAATCAAATGTGGATTCTAAAAATTTTCAAACAACTTTTAGAAAATTTAAAATCGCAAAACTTTTCTCAAATCAACAACATTAAAACGTATGACTTTACAATACCTCACACAACCATTCCTCACGATAAATTAAATACTAGACTTTTTGACATCATAGACAGTTTCTTCTTCAACAAAAATGGTAAAAGGAAATATTCATATTGAGTGATCCGTTATTCAAAAAATATTTTGTTAAACACCACTCTAACTCCACGCCCAAGTACTCTGAAATTGATATTAAAAATATGCTACAGTTCCTCATTGACAACCTATTTTGGTGATCAGGTCTTCCTACAGTCTGTTGGAATCCTCATGGGCACGAATTGTGCAAATAAACAAATAAACACACGAATCAAACCTCTAGATAGGACAGAAACGAATCATACCGTTGAAAACATCTAAACGAATAAATAGGAAGAATAAGATGATAGAAAACGTTGATTGTTTGTTTGTTGACATTAAACATTGAAATGAGCTCTACACATAAAAAGGGCAACGAGAAGATATGAAACATTGCTGCACGATTTTAAAGAAAGAAATCAACACAGACATGATACAAATGAGAAAAAAATGGAAGGACCGCTAGATAATGTGCTTTGTAAACCAGCCAAGGATTTAGAAAGATTTGCGATAGAATTTGAATGATACTGAGCAGATCATATCTCACGCATGCGCAAAAAGGAAAGACCAAGTGAAAGGCGACGCGCTAATGAGAAAGGGATTGTATGTGATAGAGGAAAATGGATCAGACGTGAGAACGAGAGAAAGGCGACCGCTAAGTTTTGACCAGTGTTTTGACAAACGCATTCAAATTTCGGTGGATCGAAATTCGCCGAGATAGTCGTTGTGTGGCTGACTGAGACGGAAATGTTTAGAATACGCCATGATAATCAGATTTAATTCGATATAAGTCGTCCAAGAAACAGTCTGCTCTTACCGTTTGAGAGATTCTGAATCTGTAGACATGCGAAGTTGATGATATATAAAAACGCAAGAAAAACTCTTTTTGATACCACATACTGATAAACACGCAAAACATTTGAAGTTTATTTCATAAAAGATGATCCACGAAACTAGCAATAACTTAATGTATCAAAATATATGGCTTATCATTGTCCCGTGTAACATTTATTGATGAACTGCAGAAATATTTTTAGGACAAAAAATAATACGAAATTAAATGGGAGCATAATGAGTATAAATTGTTTTTTAAGAGTACCAGATTTCTTTAGTTTTGTTCCATGCTTCCCAAATAAATATTCAATGTGTAATTTTGCTAAATTTGAAAACATTTAATGTACATGTTTACCAATAATCAGACATTGCACTTTTAGATATGTTAATCGAATTCGGATTTCAACAACGGGTTTCTTTCAATATTTCTTCCTTACCGAACACATTTGTTATATAATAATTGCATGCTTTATTTCGCTGTATACTTAAAGCAAAGAACTGGTTGACAGCATAATTAAACGCAATCGTAAGTGCACTTCCATTGTGTACTTCAAAACCCCATTCTGATCAAAAGAGACTAGTAAGCAATGAAAGACATATAGACCGAATTACCTCTGAAAAGTTAAAAAAAAAAAATCCCTTAATTTTTTTCAAGTGACCTATCAGGACATTAGTTATTTTTCAATACATTTTCACACCATTTGTTGCTGTTAAATTGTGAGTATCTACAGATCTTAACATGCTTGAACAGTTAATGTGTGTGGACGCTGACGGTAATTCGGTTGAAGATGCATAAAACATCATCGAAAATTTATTAATTCAACTGCATTATTAAACTAGATTACAATTCGTCCGATTTAAATGTGAAGGTGTTAAAACTGCATTATTGATGACCAATAAAGTCCCAAACTACCATAAAAATCATTACATGTCTTGTTTTATAATGATAGCAAACAAAACAATTTAATCGAAAACTTCATAGTGTTTGTTTGTTTGTTTGTTGTCCGCCACACTCAACAATTTTTCAGTTATCTGGTGGCGTCCAATGTTTGTTGGTGGAGGAGAGAACCCAGATACAATGTATCCCGGCAGAGCTCACCGACCTCCTGAAAATAAACTGGCAAACTTTCTCACATATATCGGCGCAAGCGAGAATCAAACCCGCGCCGACTAGAGGTGAACTTCATAGTGAATTCAACATTCAATGTTCCTCATCGTTAATATTCATTTCTATGTTCCTCTTATAAATTACCATTTTATATTGATTCATAACCCTAACTTTGCAATTGAAAGCAATTTAATTGAAACTAGATCATAGAATCAGCTCACGTGCTGCACTGGGACAGGGATCTAACAACATCCGGTTCCGGTTCTACCAGAAAGACCTTTTTGTCGGCCATTGAAATCGATGGTCTAGAAATCTTACTTATTTCAAAATCATGCTATATCGTATATTACACCCCGAGGAGTTGCGAAAAACAACAATTTTAGGATATACTCTTCTTTATGGGAAGATGTACAAAGTATGAGGGGAAATTTGTTGATCCTCGAATAAAGGAGTCTCCAGTTAATTACGAAACAGTCCGACACCCGTGCTTCTACATAAACCAAAAGAGGACACACTGTACACACACTAACACAGAACACACTGTACATACACTAACACAGAACACAGTGTACATACAATAACACAAAACACACTGTACATACAATAACAGAGAACACACTGTATATACAATAACACAGAACGCACTGTACATACACTAACACAGAACACACTGTACATACAATAACACAAAACACACTGTACATACAATAACAGAGAACACACTGTACATACAATAACATAGAACGCACTGTACATACACTAACACAGAACACACTGTACATACAATAACACAGAACACACTGTACACACACTAACACAGAACACACTGTACACACACAAACACAGAACACACTGTACATACAATAACACAGAACACACTGTACACACACTAACACAGAACACACTGTACATACACCAACATGGAACACACTGTACACACACTAACACAAAACACACTGTACACACACAGACACAGAACACACAGTACACACACTAACACAGAACACACTGTACATACACTAACACAGACCACACGGTACATACAATAACAGAGAACACACTGTACATACACCAACACAGAACACACTGTACATACACTAACACAGAACACACTGTACATACACTAACACAAAACACACTGTACACACACTAACACAGAACACACTGTACACACACAAACACAGAACACACTGTACATACACTAACACAGAACACACTGTACATACAATAACACAAAACACACTGTACATACAATAACAGAGAACACACTGTACATACACTAACACAGTACACACTGTACATACAATAACACAGAACGCACTGTACATACAATAACACAGAACACACTGTACATACACTAACACAGAACATATTGTACACACACAAACACAGAACACACTGTACATACAATAACACAGAACACACTGTACATACACTAACACAGAACACATTGTACACACACAAACACAGAACACACTGTACATACACAGACACAGAACACATTGTACACACACAAACACAGAACACACTGTACATACAATAACACATAACACACTGTACATACACAAACACAGAACACACTGTACATACAATAACACAAAACACACTGTACATAAACCAACACGGAACACACTGTACACATACTAACACAGAACACACTGTACATACAATAACACAAAATAAACTATACATAAACCAACACGGAACACACTGTACACATACTGACACAAAACACACTGTACAAACACAAACACAGAACACACTGTACATACAATAACACAAAATACACCGTACACACACTAACACAGAACACACTGTACACACACACAGAACACACTGTACATATACTAACACAAAACACCTGTACATACAATAACACAGAACACACTGTACATACAATAACACAAAATACACTGTACATACACTAACACAGAACACACTATACATAAACTACCACAAAACACACTGTACATACACTAACACAGAACACACTGTACATACACAGACACAGAACACACAGTACACACACTAACACAGAACACACTGTACATACACTAACACAGACCACACGGTACATACAATAACAGTGAACACACTGTACATACACTAACACAGAACACACTGTACATACACTAACACAGAACACACTGTACATACACTAACACAAAACACACTGTACACACACTAACACAGAACACACTGTACACACACAAACACAGAACACACAGTACATACACTAACACAGAACACACTGTACATACACTAACACAAAACACACCGTACATACAATAACACAAAACACACTATACATAAACCAACTCGGAACACACTGTACACATACTAACACAAAACACACTGTACATACACTAACACAGAACACACTGTACATACAATAACAGAGAACACACTGTACATACAATAACAAAGAACAAACTGTACATACACTAACACAGAACACACTGTACATACAATAACACAGAACGCACTGTACATACAATAACACAGAACACACTGTACATACACTAACACAGAACATATTGTACACACACAAGCACAGAACACACTGTACATACAATAACACATAACACACTGTACATACACAAACACAGAACACACTGTACATACAATAACACAAAACACACTATACATAAACCAACACGGAACACACTGTACACATACTAACACAGAACACACTGTACATACAATAACACAAAATACACTATACATAAACCAACACGGAACACACTGTACACATACTGACACAAAACACACTGTACATACACAAACACAGAACACACTGTACATACAATAACACAAAATACACTGTACACACACTAACACAGAACACACTGTACACACACACAGAACACACTGTACATACACTAACACAGAACACCTGTACATACAATAACACAGAACACACTGTACATACAATAACACAAAATACACGGTACATACACTAACACAGAACACACTGTACATAAACTATCACAAAACACACTGTACATACACTAACACAGAACACACTGTACATACACAGACACAGAACACACAGTACACACACTAACACAGAACACACTGTACATACACTAACACAGACCACACGGTACATACAATAACAGTGAACACACTGTACATACAATAACACAGAACACACTGTACATACACTAACACAGAACACACTGTACATACACTAACACAAAACACACTGTACACACACTAACACAGAACACACTGTACACACACAAACACAGAACACACAGTATATACACTAACACAGAACACACTGTACATACACTAACACAAAACACACCGTACATACAATAACACAAAACACACTATACATAAACCAACTCGGAACACACTGTACACATACTAACACAAAACACACTGTACATACACTAACACAGAACACACTGTACATACAATAACAGAGAACACACTGTACATACAATAACAAAGAACAAACTGTACATACACTAACACAGAACACACTGTACATACAATAACACAGAACGCACTGTACATACAATAACACAGAACACACTGTACATACACTAACACAGAACATATTGTACACACACAAACACAGAACACACTGTACATACAATAACACATAACACTCTGTACATACACAAACACAGAACACACTGTACATACAATAACACAAAACACACTATACATAAACCAACACGGAACACACTGTACACATACTAACACAGAACACACTGTACATACAATAACACAAAATACACTATACATAAACCAACACGGAACACACTGTACACATACTGACACAAAACACACTGTACATACACAAACACAGAACACACTGTACATACAATAACACAAAATACACTGTACACACACTAACACAGAACACACTGTACACACACACAGAACACACTGTACATACACTAACACAGAACACCTGTACATACAATAACACAGAACACACTGTACATACAATAACACAAAATACACGGTACATACACTAACACAGAACACACTGTACATAAACTACCACAAAACACACTGTACATACACTAACACAGAACACACTGTACATACACAGACACAGAACACACTGTACATACACTAACACAGAACACACTGTACACACACTAACACAGAACACACTGTACATACAATAACACAAAATACACTGTACACACACTAACACAGAACACACTGCACACACACACAGAACACACTGTACATACACTAACACAGAACACCTGTACATACAATAACACAGAACACACTGTACATACAATAGCACAAAATACACTGTACATACACTAACACAGAACACACTGTACATAAACTACCACAAAACACACTGTACATACACTAACACAGAACACACTGTACATACACAGACACAGAACACACTGTACATACACTAACACAGAACACACTGTACACACACTAACACAGAACACACTGTACATACACTAACACAGAACAAACTGTACACACACAAACACAGAAGACACTGTCCACACACTAACACAGAACACAGAACATACTGTACATACACTAACATTGAGACACGGTACATACACTAACACAGAACACACTGTACATAAACTAACACAGAACACACTGTACATACACTAACACAGAACAAACTGTACACACACAAACACAGAAGACACTGTCCACACACTAACACAGAACACAGAACATACTGTACATACACTAACATTGAGACACGGTACATACACTAACACAGAACACACTGTACATAAACTAACACAGAACACACTGTACATACACTAACACAGAACACACTGTACACACACAAACACAGAACACAGAACACACTGTACATACACTAACACAGAGACACGCTACATACACTAACACAGAGACACGCTACATACACTAACACAGAAACACGCTACATACACTAACACAGAGACACGCTACATACACTAACACAGAGACACGCTACATACACTAACACAGAAACACGCTACATACACTAACACAGAGACACTGTACATACACTAACACAGAGACACGCTACATACACTAACACAGAGACACTGTACATACACTAACACAGAGACACGCTACATACACTAACACAGAGACACACTACATACACTAACACAGAGACACGGTACATACAATAACACAGAGACACGCTACATACACTAACACAGAAACACGCTACATACACCAACACAGAGACACGCTACATACACTAACACAGAGACACGCTACATACACTAACACAGAGATACGGCACATACACTAACACAAAAACACGCTACATACACCAACACAGAGACACGCTACATACACCAACACAGAGACACGCTACATACACTAACACAGAGACACTGTACATACACTAACACAGAGACACGCTACATACACTAACACAGATACACTGTACATACAATAACACAGAGACACGGTACATGCACTAACACAGAAACACGCTACATACACTAACACAGAGACACGCTACATACACTAACACAGAGACACGCTACATACACTAACACCGGATAGCTGAAAAATTGCTCAGGCGGCTATAAACAAACAAACATACATTAACACAGAGACACGGTACATACACTAACACAGAGATACGGCACATACACTAACACAGAAACACGCTACATACACTAACACAGAGACACGCTACATACACTAACACGGAGACACGCTACATACAGTAACACAGAGACACGGTACATACACTAACACAGAGACACTGTACATACAATAACACAGAGACACGGTACATGCACTAACACAGAAACACGTTACGTGCATTACCACAGAAACACGCTACATACACCAACACAGAGACACGCTACATACACTAACACAGAAACACGCTACATACACTAACACAGAGACACGCTACATACACTAACACAGAAACACGCTACATACACTAACACAGAGACACGGCACATACACTAACACAGAGACACGCTACATACACTAACACAGAGACCCGCTACATACACTAACACAGAGACACGCTACATACACTAACACAGAGACACGCTACATACACTAACACGGAGACACGCTACATACACTAACACAGAGACACGCTACATACACTAACACAGAGACACGGCACATACACTAACACAGAGACACGCTACATACACTAACACAGAAACACGCTACATACACTAACACAGAGATACTGTTCATACACTAACACAGAGACACGCTACATACACTAACACAGAGACACGATACATACACTAACACAGAGACACGCTACATACACTAACACAGAGACACACTACATACACTAACACAGAGACACGCTACATACACTAACACAGAGACACGCTACATACAGTAACACAGAGACACGCTACATACACTAACACAGAGACACGCTACATACAGTAACACAGAGACACGCTACATACACTAACACAGAGACACGGTACATACACTAACACAGAGACACGGCACATACACTAACACAGAGACACGCTACATACACTAACACAGAAACACGCTACATACACTAACACAGAGATACTGTTCATACACTAACACAGAGACACTGTACACACACTAACACAGAGACACGCTACATACACTAACACAGAGACACGCTACATACACTAACACAGAGATACGCTACATACACTAACACAGAGACACTGTACATACACTAACACAGAGACACTGTACATACACTAACACAGAGACACTGTACATACACCAACACAGAGACACGCTACATACACTAACACAGAGACACTGTACATACACTAACACAGAAACACGCTACATACACTAACACAGAGATACTGTTCATACACTAACACAAAGACACGGTACATACACTAACACAGAGACACACTACATACACTAACACAGAGACACGCTACATACACTAACACAGAGACACGCTACATACAGTAACACAGAGACACGCTACATACACTAACACAGAGACACGCTACATACAGTAACACAGAGACACGCTACATACACTAACACAGAGACACGCTACATACAGTAACACAGAGACACGCTACATACACTAACACAGAGACACGCTACATACACTAACACGGAGACACGCTACATACAGTAACACAGAGACACGGTACATACACTAACACAGAGACACGGTACATACACTAACACAGAGACACGCTACATACACTAACACAGAGACACGCTACATACACTAACACGGAGACACGCTACATACACTAACACAGAGATACGGCACATACACTAACACAGAGACACGGTACATACACTAACACAGAGACACGCTACATACACTAACACAGAGACACGCTACATACACTAACACGGAGACACGCTACATACACTAACACAGAGACACGCTACATACACTAACACAGAGACACTGTACATACACTAACACAGAGATACGGTACATACACTAACACAGAGATACGGCACAGATGGGGATCAGGTTCTCTTTACAGTACTTTCATTTCTTTGTGTAATTTTATAGTACGGTGATACCGAATAGGAACGATTGAATTTGAAGTATTATAAACAGTTGCATAAGATTTACTGAGGGATCTAAGGTGTTACAAACAAATATCACGTCATTAGATATACTTCGGTGAATTTAAATTCTTACAAATAAGCACCAGGTAATTATATTTCTTTCGACATATTCTAATGTCGGCTTAAAACTTCACACGACCCTTAGTACAATTACCAATGTGTAGCCAATACAATGTCATGTCACTTAATCTCAAGTGTTTTCATTTATTTAAAAGCATGACATAACATTTTAGTAAACACACATTTCGCTACTGTTATATACGAAATTCTGACTACATCCCGTTTCATTGTGATGAATGCTGTGGCGGTTTTTTTTTTGTTTATTTATTTTTGTTGTTGTTGCCGTCGTCGTGTTTTGATGTGACGAATGTTGTGGCGGGTGTTGTTTTTGTGATAGATACTGAGTGACATTTGTTGTGGCAGCATTTGTTTTTGTGACATATACTAGTTATTGATTTGTTGTGTCGAATGTTGTGGCAATTTTTGGTTAGTAATGTTGCTGTGATTTGCTGAGATGAATGCTGCTGTGATTTGCTGAGATGAATGCTGCTGTGATTTGCTGAGATGAATGCTGCTGTGATTTGCTGAGATGTTGTTGTGATTCATTAAAATAAATCTTCTTGTGGTTTATTGAGAAATAACGTTGTTTTGATTTATTGAGACAAATATTGTTGTAATCTATTGAGACGAATGTTGTTGTGGTTCATTGAGACGAATGTTGTTGTGGTTCATTGAGAAGAATGTTGTTGTGGTTTATTAAAACAATGTTGTTGTGATTTATTGAGGCGTAAGTTGTTGTGATTAAATGAGACAATGTTTATATTTATTGAGACGAATGTAGTCGTGATTCATTCAGTCGAATGTCATGCTGATTTATTTAGAAAAATGTTCTTCTGCTTTATTGAGACGAATGCCGTTACATTTTATTGAGACAAATATTCTTGTGACTTATTAAGACAAATCTTGTTGTGGTTTATTGAGACGATGGTGTTGTTGTAATTTGCTGATACGAATGTTGTTGTGGTTTATTGAGTCAAATATTGTTTTGATTTATTCAGACGAATGTTGTGATTTATTGAGACGAATATTGTTGTAATCTATTGAGACGAATGTTGTTGTGGTTCATTGAGACAAATGTTGTTGTGATTTATTGAGACACATTGTTGTTGTAGTTTATTGAGACGAATAGTGTTGTAGTTTTTTTTAAACAAATGTTGCTGTGGTTTACTGAGACAATGTTGTGGTTTATTGAGACGAATGTTGTTGTGGTTTATTGAGACACAATGTTGTTGTGGTATATTGAGACCGAATGTTGTTGTGGTTTATTGAGACCGAATGTTGTTGTGATTTATTAAGACAGAATGTTGTTGTGATTTATTGAGATGCAGTGTTGTTGTGATACTGTTTGGAATTCGTTGTGGCGATTTCTTGTGATGAATGATGCGGCGATATGTTGTGGCGAAAGCAGCTTCGCTTTTTTGTGCAGAATAATAATGCGGTGAGGTTTTTTTTCCGGTGACAAGTACAAATATATTGGCGGTTTACTGTGACGGATGATATTGTAGTGGGTTTTTTTTTGTTTGTTTTTTTTTTGTTTTTCGTTTGTTTTATTTGTTTGTTTGATTGGTTGGTTTGATTTTTGGGGTGACAAACATTGTGGCGGTTTGTTGTAATTAATAATGTGACGGCTCTTGGTGACAAATGATCCACTCATGGATTTTGACAGCATTACCTAACATTCAAAATTTGTTTAATCAAGAGCAATTTTATTAATATGTATGATGTACTTTATGTATTTTGTCCATAATATTTACATAAAACTATGTTGCGTATTCACGAAAATAAAAGATATTTAAAGCTATGATGAATTTGAATACCCGAGGAGACTTTTAAACTAATTTATTTTAAGAATCCTTAGTAAAATCACTTTACACTAAATTACCCTTTAGCGATTTCATTAATTTTTTCCCTCAAACCTAGATCAGTTTCGGTCTTTTTTACTTTCCATTACCCGTACATTAAATGTGTTAGCAATTGGTATTTCTATCAAATATATTTATATCGTAATTAATAATCAATTACTTCAGTGAATTCCATTATGTCTGGTCACAGCTCATGACGATGTATGGAATATTTATGATGACATAAATCATGAAAAAGTGCGTGTGATCTACGATAATGTCGTATATTATTTTTGCTTTCATTGATCTGAAAGCCGAGGTGGATAAGTGCTAACTGCTGATGAAGTAGTCAAGAAACCTGAACGAGATTTTTTTTCAGTTAGATTCTCTCTTTCTCTCTCTCCCTGTCTCTCTCGCACTCACAGACACACACAGGTACACACACACACACACACACACACACACACACACAGAGAGAGAGAGAGAGAGAGAGAAAGAGAGAGAGAGAGAGTTTTGTTGGTCTTCTCTCAGTTTAAAACTGTTTCATTCTCTAAAATATATTATTAACAAAGATATGATATGCATAAGAAAGAAAAAAAGTTGAAGATAAAAACAGTCTGTAAACACGGCAGGTTATATCAGGTCACGGTAATGGATGTGAGTGTGTAAAGCAAAATTAATAGAGATTTTCGCCTCTTGACATAAAATCAATTCATCGCAACATTTTGAATTTTCACTATTACTTTCCTGATGTCCTCAGATACCCCAGTTCTCATTTATCATCAGCCTCGGAATGAAATCAGCTTTCACCGTGTCTAATAGAGTGTATGAAGAAAAGACAAAACTTTACAAATATGAGACACTACCGAAAATTTGGATGTCGTCCTTTAAAAGTTTGCTGTGGCGTGAGGTATCCCGCGATTTTCTCTAAAAAAAAAAATAATTATCTTATCACTTGACTATATCGCGATGGCTTATTCCATATCTCCAGATATTTACTGAACAAAGGCCTCACAGAATATTGTCGACCTCTGTGTTTAACCCATAGTATAATTGAAGGATTTTCTTACACAATTCAACGAAATACAAAAGCTATTTATACACGTTAATAGGAGTACCCCTGTAAAATGAACGAGGGAAATCTTATAGATCATTGCTAGTAATGACATACTGTGTAGTGTCAGCGGACCTTTATATTACACAGAAAAAAAAGAATGATTTTCAAACACGTGAATTTTATGTTAAACCGCAAAGGTTATATAATATACCGCTAATCTAAACTGATTCCTGTCATTCAACCACTAAGCACGATTCTCTTTTATTGAACGATTTCTACAAATGAAAAAAAAAAATTGAAATACTTATTCATCTGATGGGAATTAATTTACGTAATGTATCCCTGGGAAACATATGAAAGAGGTCCAAAAACATGTCACTAAAGTAACAATACTTTGTACTGGATTGTGGCATGTATTTGAAAACATTGTATTTATGACGTCACGCGCACCTGACCTTGTATTGCCCATTGATAGATATGGCGCCTTCAAATGTCTCTGTAAAAAGTCGTGTAAGGAAATATCAACCAGCAGGTTTTGAGGGAATCATGAAGACGGTGATATATCTCTGAAAATATTACAGATACTTATATTTTTTGTGCTATATGAACTGCCCAAGGCTTTACAAAAATTAACCTTTTCATTATATACGTACATAAAAGGAAATTTAGTCCGTATCTGGCATTACAATAGTAAACGTTCTAAATAATGCTGTAAATGACAAGTATTTTTTGCACAAGCCGTGTAGGAAAAATAGCATGTTTACTTTTATTGCTCATGGATAGCATTATGAAATAAAACAAAATCAAGATTTTTAAGTTTTAATGTTTTTGATAAGTCACTTATTCGTGTGATTATCAAACGTGCAATCAAGCTGCACTATTATTATAAATAAGAAACTAAACACAAATGAGCAAACAAACTATAAAAACAAACAAACAAATACAAAATGTGTACATCAATCAACAATCTGTCCCGTTTCACTTGCTCTGTTACATTTTAATACTTGGTTACATGATGGTACTTGGTAATAATTTTGTGACTTCATAACATCTTGTTACTTAATTACACTTGGTTTCATTTTGTTACTTGGTTTCATTTTGTTACTTGATTACATTTTGTTACTTGGTTACATTTCGCTACTTGGTAACATTTTGTTACTTGGTAACATACTTGGTTTCATTTTGTTACTTCATTACATTTCGTTACTTGGTAACATTTTGTACTTGGTAAGATTTTGTTACTTGGTAACATTTTGTTACTTCATTACATTTCGTTACTTGGTAACATTTTGTAGTTGGTAACACTTTGTTACTTGGTTACATTTCGTTACTTGGTAACATTTTGTTACTTGGTAACATACTTGGTTTCATTTTGTTACTTCATTACATTTCGTTACTTGGTAACATTTTGTACTTGGTAATATTTTGTACTTGGTAACAGGGGGCCTCCGTGGCCGAGTGGTTAGAGCATTGGGCTCAAAATCACAAAGCCTCTCACCTCTGTCGGCGCGTGTTCGAATCTCGGCCGCGGCGTTATGTGAGCAAGTTTGCCAGTTTACTTGCGGAAGGTCGGTGGTCTCTTCCCAGATACATTGTATCTGGGTTCTCTCCTCCACCAACAAAAACTGGACGCCACCAGATAACTGAAAAATTGTTGAGTGTGGCAGAAAGCAATAAATAATCAATCAATCAATCAAATGTACTTGGTAACATTTTGTTACTTCATTACATTTCGTTACTTGGTAACATTTTGTACTTGGTAACAATTTGTTACTTGGTTACATTTCGTTACTTGGTAACATTTTGTACTTGGTAACATTTTGTTACTTGGTTACATTTCGTTACTTGATTACCAGTTCACTTTTAGTTAGTTAGGTTACTTGGTTTCTTTTGGTTTATCGGTTACTACTGTCAAATCAATGTCGCACTCAAATTTTGTCTATCGTGTTAAAAACAGATATAGCTGCTTTTTTATTTATTTATTTTTATTTTTTTTTTTTTAGTTTTCCCATTTCTTGATTGAGTGTGAGTGTCGGTTGATGTAAAACAAATCAGTGAAACCTGAAAATATAGGTCTGTACTGACATTTAATCAACATAACTATGTAACCTTTGTTTTCCGTATCCTTCACTAAAGGTGTAATCACGTATCCAAAACTCATCAGAATGTGTTTGATATAATATCAATTACATAGGTTACGATTAAATTCTCAAAATTTGGCGAACTAGTCGCGATAGGATAAATCGTGCAGCCAACAATACACATATTTACTCTCTCTTTAAGATCACCACTGATCATATTGGTATCGGATGTATACTTCAATTGGACAGGTTCAAACTATTGAACAGGTTCTAAACTGTGGATTGGTTCAAAGATAATGGACAGGTGCGGTTCAACCATTGAACAGCTTCAAACCTATGGATGGGCTCAAAGCTAATGGACAGGTGCGATTCAACCATTGAACAGGCTCAAATATATGGATTGGTTCAAAGCTAATGGACAGGTGCGATTCAACCATTGAACAGGCTCAAATATATGGATTGGTTCAAAGCTAATGGACAGGTGCGGTTCAACCATTAAACAGGTACAAATCTATGGATGGGTTCAAAGTTAGTGGATAGTTGCGGTTCAGCCATTGAACAGCTTCAAACCTATGGATGGGTTCAAAGCTAATGGACAGGTGGGTTCAACCATTGAACAGGTTCAAATCTATGGATGGGTTCAAAGTTAATGGACAGGTGCGGTTCAACCATTGAACAGGTTCAAATCTATGAATGGGTTCAAAGCTAATGGACATGTGCGGTTCAACCATTGAACAGTTCAAATCTATGGATGGGTTCAATGCTAATGGACAGGTGCGGTTCAACCATTGAACATGTTTAAATCTATGGAAACCGGCTTCGCGTCACTGGGGGGGGGGATTGTTCCCTCACCAAACGCTTTAGAAGTGGAATCATGGGTATTTCGGATATGACCTTGTAAAAAACGGAGGTCCCGTGTCGCAGCAGATGTTGGCGCGTTCAATAATAAAATTGTGGTACTTTACCTACAGCTGGTGATGTCTCAGTGTGAATAAAAATTCTGTAAGGTACGTAAAGCAAATAAACAATCAAACATTTGGATGGGTTCAAATCTATGGATGGGTTTATACCTATGGACAGATTAGGTTTAAACCTATAAGCAGGTTCAAGCCTATGAACAAATTGAAACCTATGAACAGGTTCAAACTTATGAACATGTTTAAACCTTTGAACGGATTCAAACCTAATTCATTGACATTCACATTAAGGTAAAACGAGAATTAGATATCTGAAGAGCGCCTTGGGGTGACTGCTATTTCCGGGTTAGAATAGATCCTCAGTACCCCTTGCTTTGTCGTAAGACGCGACTAAATGGAGCGCTCCTTCGGATTAGACTGCAAAAACCAAAGTCCCCTGTTACAGCAGGTGTGGCACATTAAAAACACTCCCTGCTTAAAGGCCATAAGCGCTGAACATAGGCCCAAATTTTGCAGCCTTTCACTCGCAATGGTTACATCTCCATATGAAAGAAAATCTCTTGAGGGGGACGTTAACCAACATACAACCAAACTAGTATTAAATACCGAGTTTACGGCGAATATACCAGCAATACAGAAGAGACACCCATATAGCACGTAGTTGAAAAGTACTTTTATTCCCTTTAAACAATTTTTATTGTAGAATTTATATCAGAACTTGGTACACGATATGTCCACGCCCTCCAATTTGTAACAATTAAATAAAGAATTCGTCATTACCAAGGTCACCGAATAATTAATGATGGGGTGAGAATTGACGCCACTGTTTGTTTTAGGAGGGATTTGTGTTTGATGGTTGTTTAATACTTTAGTCTAGATATGCATAGCTTAAAAACTTGCATAATTTGATTCTATGCCATCTCAAATAGCCATTTTTAAGTATTGATTAAAAGGCATTTTGACAAGGCGTGTCAGTTGTCCATTAAATTGCATTTGGAAAACGATATTATGAGCTCCCATTGTTAAATGAACATTCTCAGATAGCATTGCGCGATTCCGACTCTAGTCACGTAAACCAACTGGTAATGACGAATTCCTTCAAGATTACGAGCACGTGTTGCATGTCGTAGACCATGCACCAGAAAACAAAACAACAAAAGAAAGGAAAACAGCAGTGTAGCCCTACCACACAGCAAGACAGGCTGTCAGAATAAACAACGGAGTATCAACGGAGTGACAATGGAGTATTGGAACAGGAGAGATAATGGAGTAACACGCGGTCGGTTCTTAGCGGGGAATTATTAAAGAAACACTGCCATCATTAGCATCAACACACAATCTCTTTTCATGCAACTATGAAATAAATATTTTCAACAAAACAGTTGTTTTATTTTTTTTCCCAAAAGATTCGCTTTGCGTTCACTGTAGATTTAAAACGTGTTGACAAGATAATATAAAATAATGATTTATAATGCTTGTCATTAAAGGATTACCCCGATACAGACAGAAAATTATTTCAAACGAGGGTCCAATTTGACGTTCTTTGAAGGCAACTTCTTGGGCCCCACACAAAGAGGGCATTTCATCGCACAAACTAGCTTATTTGATTAGCTAAAACCCTTCATTTTTTTTTCCAGAAATATGTAGTTTCAATTAGAAATAAACTAATCGCCGTGTAGCTGACGTCAGGGTAGGGAGGAGCCGCGTGATGCACGTGCAATGTATGCAGAATTTATTTGAATCAGACGCTTTAAAAATCACTGACTGCCACACATTGCT
Organism: Ostrea denselamellosa; assembly: GCA_024699665.1. Classification (NCBI taxonomy): domain Eukaryota; kingdom Metazoa; phylum Mollusca; class Bivalvia; order Ostreida; family Ostreidae; genus Ostrea; species Ostrea denselamellosa. The sequence goes on along the minus strand of JAMZEH010000030.1, from coordinate 2,404,039 downwards.
CAACTTAAGATAGAAAACACTGCTGCAGTATTCTGCTCTCCGGATAAAATTCAAAAGTGCATTGTTTTGATGTCCCCAGTACACCTTGCTTGTAGTAAGAGGCGACATTTGCGCAAGGAAACAAATACAAGTTTTGAGTGAAAATTGTCATAAAATGAATATAATATGTGTATTCATAGAACATTACGACAAAAGGGAAAATACCTAGCATTTACTGAGTACTTTCCCCTGATGCAGTCAATAATTTGATTGTGTGTAAACAAGTAAATACCTGAGTGTTTAATTGAGCGATCTACAATAATTGATAATTAATAAATGAGAGATATTGTTTTTGTTTTCCTCCTCATTAATTTGACCTACATGTATTTTTCCGACAAATGGAAGTTGACAAATGTCCATTGATTTCACAAACTTTTTCTACAGTTAACAATGAACCATGCTGTATTTTTTATTTTTGTTAACATACATTTGTATCTAATCGGAATCATGCATCTTTCTTTTTTTTTTTTTGTTTTTCTTTTTTTTGTCATATACGCAATATGTTGTCGCCATTCTATAGCTGCTTTAAGGCGGATCCATATGAGCGAAAGATTCTCGAAATGGACGGCATGCAATATAAAATAAATCAATCGTATTGAATAATAAACATCTGTAGGATCGGAGCCTATTCATTCATTCTTGCAGTGCAACCAAAAGTAAAACGCATTTCGAGTGTATTGTAGGCAATATACAGCCCCCTACCGGAAGGATTATTTAGTCAAAAGTAGGTCAAGCGTAACGAAACTCAACCTTGACCTGTAACTATTCAAGACAAAGCCAATAAAATTTCAGTTGAATATCTTCATCCATTTGCGAAAGGAAGTCCGGAAAACCTCTACAGGAATGACAGACAGACGGACGGACGGCCAGACAGACGGAGGGTAAACTAATTTCGACAAATCCGGTAGGGGAGTAAAAATTATGCGAAAAGAATAGTCAAGTACATGCAATATCTAATATTCAAATATATTGTAGACATCTTATTTTGAGATTTCCCAAACATCCATACAAATGGTGCTTCTCAGTGTATTAGATCGTCATTGCTGTTATATTCTGGTCGATGTACGCTCTGAATTTTTTTTAAAAGAAGACGTAAGACACCATCAGATTATTTCAAAGCTTCAATCGTCTCGTGTGACATATCAGTACACGGAGAAGGATCCGGTTTCTACAGAGCACGTGGAATCAACATACCATTTCATATTTTTCTCTGTAGTTCGTGTACTGTAATATTACGGAGTGTGGCCGGTACTAAGTCCTCTTTGTCTCTATTTGTACCCTTTCATACACCTAAACGTTAAACCTATTAGATGCACAGTGCAATTAGTGAATTACTGATAAAGAAGACGCCATTTCAATACAAATGAACCCTTTAACGGTGCCATTTTACTTCTTGCCTCATACATACAGCTCATAATATAGCGATATGTGATAGCTTGCTCTTTTTAACGATGTCGGTAGATTATGGTATAATTAGATAAGATGATGAGATACTGAATGGAAATTACTAACACCCTATCATTATTGCTTAACAGCTAAACCACGTGTCACACATTCCTGTCACCGTATGCTCCAGGTACATTTGGGGCTTTTTGTACAACAGGTGTTGAAAATCCCATCACAAATCAGGCGATATTGTTAGGATTCTTTAAGTTGTGAATACACCTTGGAGCATTGACAAATGCCGGGAGTCTCTCGAGATTAACAGTTATCGCCTTTGGGGATTCACATCGATGCTAAAAAAAAATCATTTACACAGAAAATAGAAGTCAGGGACACATTTTCAATCAAGGATCTAATTTTCAATTGTTGTATCTTTCAAGATTACGATGTATACAAATTAGTTGATTTCTTACTATCATTAATGACGTCAGGAAACAGGCAGACAGATAAAGAGGAGGCTAATAAAAGTATTATATTAATATTCAGTTATGTATGAAGGTATATATAGTAAAGTGATACCTTGTATCATTGGTTACAAGATTTAGATATCGATATCGTGTTATTACAAGAAACAATGGAATGCTCATATAATGCAAGGTGGCGAGGTACAAGCTATCATTGCTTCTCAGAATCGCCCTCGAGCAGAGGTGTGTCAATTCTTATTAGACAAAATCTGGCTTTTGAATGTATTAACTGTCATAGGTCTACTGATGGGCGTAAGATATTATTGAATATTAAAGTTCCATGACATTGATTTTACTATTGCTGATTTATACGCCCCACACAAAGTACTAGATAGAAAATCCTCTTTTACAAATTCTAAATCTTGAATTAGAAAAAAAAAAGCATTTAATATCGAAAATTTACTCGTTTTTGGAGACTTTAATTGTAAGCTTAATGAAAATCCAGATTTTGACACTAGTAAACATCAATTGATTTTATTACTTAGAGAGTTTAGATTAAGTGATATTTGCATTAAAATGAACGAAAATAAATCAGGTTTTTCATGGGGCAATACTCACAATGTGCCATATAGCAGAGTTAACTATGCATCTGTATAAAAAACTTCAGGTATTCTATTGACTCTTTAACATTACGAAATTGCCCACAAGTAATTAATGATAGATTAAGTAATCACCTCGGACTCAGATTGGACCTAATTATAAATCAAAACAAGAAAGGATCCGGATATTGGAAAATGAATACTTCCGTTCTGTTAGATAAAGATTACTGTGTAAATATAAAACAAATGTTAATGGAAAAAGAATTAGAAATTAATGCTATCGAATGTGCACACGAACGTTGAGAAAATGTTAAGTATTTAATTAAGCAGGTTTCGGTAGAATTTTCAATGAAGAAAAGTAAACGTTTGAAACAAAAGGCTAAGAAAATCGAGGAAAAAATAAAAATAATTCAAAGTAGTCCCCCGTAGTAAAGAAATTATAGAGAAAAAATAAATGTATAAAAGGGAATTAAACGATACATATGAAAATAAATCAATGGGAGCCTATATAAGATCAAAGGGTTACTGGATAAAATATGGAGAAATCTGTTCATATACTTTTTTAATCTTGAAAAAGAAAAGCATCAAAACAGTCATATAATTGAAGAAATTGAAGAGGATAATAACATATCATATATGTTGGGAATAATGCTCGATTAATTCAAGATATTTTTGACTACTGTAAAGATCATAACGAAGATGGCATTTTATTATATTTAGATTTCGAAAAAGCCTTTGATACCGTGGGATGGAGTTTTATGATTGAAACCCTAAAAGCGTTAAATTTTGGAACAAATTATTTTGACCTTATACAATAAACGTTTATTTCGAGTAAAATAGGCATAATCCGTGATATGATATTTATGTTATATATAATGATATGATATTTATGTTATATGTAATGGTATAATATTTATGTTATACATAATGGTCTAATATTTATGTTATATATAATGGTATAATATTTATGTTATATGTAATGGTATAATATTTATGTTATATGTAATGGTATAACATTTATGTTATATGTAGTGATATGATATTCATGTTATATATAGTGATATGATATTCATGATATATATAATGATATGATATTTATGTTATATATAATTATATAATATTCATGATATATCTAAAGGTAATAATGATACAGTATACACGCTTAAAGCAAATTATTGCTTGTTTTGTTTATCCCCAATACGAGAGGAAAATAATGAATTATTGGATATAATAAAGTTTAGTCATATTAAACAGTTTTTCGCAGTCGTGGAGGTTCGCTATAACCGTGTTTTACTGTATGAGTTTGGGTATAATGAAAAACTATTGCAGCCCTAGAGGTGTGCAACATTAGTGTTTTATTGTATATTTAAGTTCGGATAAAACGAACAGTTTTCGCCCAGGAGTTTCGCTATACCTATTTTTTACTGTAAAACAAAGTTTGGTTATAACGAACAGTTTTTACTGGCCCTGGGAATTTGCTATAACCGTGTTTTACTGTATAACGAAGTTTGGTTATAACGAACAGTTTTTACTGGCCCTGGGAATTTCCTATAACCGTGTTTTACTGTATAACGAAGTTTGATTATAACGAACAGTTTTTCACCCTGGAGTTTCAGTTTCGATATAACCAAGTTTAATTAATGTTATGTTTGATTGATTGACTGTATATTGTTTTACGTCCCGCTTGATAATTTTTCACTCATATGGAGACGTCACCATTGCCGGTGAATGACTGTAAAATTTAGGCCTATGCTCGGCGCTTACGGCCTTTGAGCAGGGAGGGATCTTTATAGTGCCACACCTACTGCGACAGGGGACCTTCGTTTTTGCGGTCTCATCCGAAGGACCGCCCCATTTAGTCGCCTCTTACGACAAGCAAGGGGTACTGAGGATTTATTCCAACCCGGATCCCCCCGGGGTGGTGTTATGTTTGAAGACTGGAATGTAACATTTAGCCATCCCGACAGTATGGCTGATGAAATATCCCTATTGTTTAATTATAATCAAACCATTGATATTTTAGCATTTTAGATCGTATGCCATTGTGTCTTAAATCCACTCACTGGTTCCATGTATTACAGTATAATACTATATTGATTCATGAAAGTTCGTATGAACTTTTGGTTACATGAACTTCGTGTAATGTCTGCTGATTTCCAAGTTGACATAGGTCAAGGTCGCTTAGTGAACTATTGAGTAATAGTTGTTGATTTCAAGGTCTCCGTAAAGGTCAGGGTCGCTTGATTAACTTGGGTATCTTCAATAATGAAGGCGCTGAAGATCATTTCCGCTTTGAATCTTTGAATTCGCCAAAATGCAATCATCCAACATAAACTGTAACAATTTTCTGAAATAAGTAATCTTTGTAAAGACAGTACAAAAGTTTCGAGATGCGTTCTAGTTATTTCCTTTTTGAGAACTTTCGTACACAGTCAGGTGTGAAATGGTTTCTTTACACGCAGGTAATGCGACAAACCTCATCATGCAAATTGAAAGTAGTCAGTAAGTTTTATATACGCAGTTTCATTACAAGAATTCGATTGATGCACAAACCAAGTAATAACTGTACATAACTGACCCTTACGGTAGATGTATATAATTGATCCCAACTGTATATAATTGACCCTAACTGTACATACTTGACCCTAACGGTACATAATTGACCATAGCTGTACCTACCGGACTTAGCTGTATATAATTGACTCTAGCTGTACAAAACTGACCTTAGCTGTACATAATTGACCTAACTGTACATACATATTACTACTTACGTGAAGATTTACCGACGACTTAGTCACACTGTTCCCCGACGTGCTTCTTTTCACATAAAAACACGTGACTTCATCAATAGTTTAGGTAGGTTTAATTCATCATCATGTCCGGTGTATCTTTCATGTTTGAAGAGGGAATGTCAAATAATCAGATACAGACCCTGCCCTCTAACTTTGGTTTATTCAAGCTCAGCACGCACCACTAGAAGGTTTCACAGGATAGACACACTCAATAGTCCTGTCTCAGTGTGCAGATGTGATAATACCATTGTATCTTGCGCGACATGATGAAATCTGATCATCAAAATGATAATGAAATGACTACCTAATCTTAGCTATCGTAGCAACAGTGGTGATTTTTACGTCAACCTTGCAGTGCAACTTGAAACAAGTTTTGATTGAACCAAAGAATGGAGATAATGATGATAAACTCTAGATCAATTAAAAACAACATTATTCTGACCAGGTGTGAATTGAAATATTAAGTACTGACACCCGTAATCAAAACCCTCAAGTGACTGTCGCTGAAAATGACGAACTTATCAGTTTAAATGATAAAGACCATTTACAGTGTTCAAAACTACATTGTAAAATCTCTTACCAAGGGCTATCGACTCACTGGAGATACTCAAGAAGCCACGAAGTAATTGTTTTATTACCTGACCTGCTATATAATTCTTTGCAAGTTCTAAGCATAGGCTCGTCGATATATTCGAGAAAGTTTGCCAGTTTACTTTCGGGAGATCGGTGGTTTCTACCCGCGTACATTGTATCTGGGTTCTCTCCTCCGCCAATAAAAACTGGACGCCACCAGATAACCGAAAAATTGTTGAGTGTGGCGGAAAACAACAATCAGTCAAGTATAGGCCTAAAATTTACAGCCCTTCATCGGACATGATGTCATCTCCAATATATGTTGAAGATTCCCGAGCGGGATGTTAAACAATATACAACCAACCAAACAACTTGCAATGGTGACGTCTCCATATGGGTGAAAAATTCTCGAGCGTAACATTAAATAATACACAACCAACCATAAATAAAAAGATGCAAATAATAAAATATTTTTTCTATCTAATTTTGTTTTTCCATTTTGTTGCTAGATTACATCCCTGTTTACTAGTGTCATATGTTAATTTACTACAATACACACTAGTTTACAGGACTGTGTTCTAGTCTAGTGTCACATGTTAATTTATTAGTCGACATACTGGTTTACAGGACTGTGTTCTAGTCTAGTGTCACATGTTAATTTATTAGTCGACACACTAGTTTACAGGGACTGTGTTCTAGTCTAGTTTTACATGTTAATTTATTAGTCGACATACTGGTTTACAGGACTGTGTTCTAGGTTAGTGTCATATGTTAATTTATTAGTCGACACACTAGTTTACAGGGACTGTGTTCTAGTCTAGTTTTACATGTTAATTTATTAGTCGACATACTGGTTTACAGGACTGTGTTCTAGTCTAGTGTCACATGTTAATTTATTAGTCGACACACTAGTTTACAGGACTGTGTTCTAGTTTAGTGTCACATGTTAATTTATTAGTCGACACACTAGTTTACAGGGACTGTGTTCTAGTCTAGTTTTACATGTTAATTTATTAGTCGACATACTGGTTTACAGGACTGTGTTCTAGTCTAGTGTCACATGTTAGTTTATTAGTCGACATACTGGTTTACAGGGCTGTGTTCTAGTCTAGTGTCACATGTTAGTTTATTAGTCGACATACTGGTTTACAGGGCTGTGTTCTAGTCTAGTGTCACATGTTAGTTTATTAGTCGACATACTGGTTTACAGGACTGTGTTCTAGTCTAGTGTCACATGTTAGTTTATTAGTCGACATACTGGTTTACAGGACTGTGTTCTAGTCTAGTGTTACATGTTAATTTATTAGTCGACATACTGATTTACAGGGCTGTGTTCTAGTCTAGTTTTACATGTTAGTTTATTAGTCGACATACTGATTTACAGGGACTGTGTTCTAGTCTAGTTTTACATGTTAATTTATTAGTCGACATACTGGTTTACAGGGACTGTGTTCTAGTCTAGTTTTACATGTTAATTTATTAGTCGACATACTGGTTTACAGGGACTGTGTTCTAGTCTAGTTTCACATGTTGATATTTAGTCTATACACTGGTTTACAGGACTGTGTTCTAATCTAATTTCACATGTTAATTTATTAGCCGACATACTGGGTCACGTGACTCTGTCTTCGTACCAGGATCTGACAAAACCAAACCTCATTTAGCACTTTTCCGTGATTCTTTATTTGATCTTCCTACTGTAAATCTGATCTTCTTACTGTAAATCTGATCTTCTTACTGTAAATCTGATCTTCCTACTGTAAATCTGATCTTCCTACTGTAAATCTGATCTTCCTACTGTAAATCTGATCTTCCTACTGTAGATCTGATCTTCCTACTGTAAATCTGATCTTCCTACTGTAGATCTGATCTTCCTACTGTAAATCTGATCTTCCTACTGTAAATCTGATCTGTAAATCTGATCTTCCTACTGTAAATCTGATCTTCCTACTGTAAATCTGATCTTCCTACTGTAGATCTGATCTTCCTACTGTAGATCTGATCTTCCTACTGTAGATCTGATCTTCCTACTGTAGATCTGATCTTCCTACTGTAAATCTGTAAATCTGATCTTCCTACTGTAAATCTGATCTTCCTACTGTAAATCTGATCTTCCTACTGTAAATCTGATCTTCCTACTGTAAATCTGATCTTCCTACTGTAAATCTGATCTTCCTACTGTAAATCTGATCTTCCTACTGTAGATCTGATCAGTACGTACGGGAATACCTTATGACTTTCTAGGCTGCTAGGTCTCTGTCTCCTGAGTTTGTCCACATCCTTAACTTTTTTGTTCTTTTTTTAAGCTATTTAGAGAATATTTTCTACCTTTTATCTTATATATTCTTATTGCACAATAATGAGAGAATCTCACCGAGGTACGAGTTGACTTTTGCACAGATTATTACAGGCCATGTAAGATGGCAGTTTGTTTCGATGCGGGTTTTCAAAATGTATATGCGTTTCTGCGGGATTAAAGTTTAATGTATTTTTCATGATTTTCGACAAAATTAATGCAATATAACTACTTAATAATAACGTTTGAGTTGTATAATCTCTAGATATAAATCAAAAATATTTAAAATTAACTTTAAAATGCAATAAGGATTATAGTTGTCAATTCACACTGCGTTTGTTTCGGGTTCAATTTATTTCATTAAAAGGAGAGCAGTATTTTGTGGATGCAAGACTATTTCGTAGAATGTTTAATATTAAATACATATAGAACGTTTTATCATACTAACGTACTATATAGAAGATTATTTTCCAAACACTTAGAGGATTAATTATCCTATTTTCAATATTTTAATAACACTGATAATTATTGGAATATTAGGGTTTTTGTCCCATAGAATTATGATAAGATTTTTGTAGGATTTAAAATCCTGCCAATCTCCTATAGGATTTATCTTCATTGGGGGTTGATATCTATTATTCTACAAGGATGTGTGAATTCAACCTTGGACTATGACATACTAGTAAAAAAATCCAACCACATTATTTGATTTTTCACAAAATCGGGGTAGCAAAAAGTTTGGACTTTGTTGTGTCCAGAATTAAATCTCTCTCTCTCTCTCTCTCTCTCTCTCTCTCTCTCTCTCTCTCTGTGTGTGTGTGTGTGTGTGTGTGTGTCTATCTATCTATCTATGTATCTGATTAACTAATTAATTACTAATGATTTTCATGTTTCAACAGATTCAATACAAGAATCCGCATGTTCCGCGAATGGTAAATTCTTAAATCGTACAGGCTGCTGACAAACGAGTTGCTGGTATAGGGGTTTCAACAGTCTCATAATTAAATTCAGCATTTCGCAAAAATTCTGACTACAGATTGCTCCATTTACCTGATCGGAATATAGGGCCCACTGCGGGTGTGACCGGTCGACAGGGGATGCTTACTCCTCCTAGACACCTGATCCCACGTTTGGTATGTCCAGTGGTCTGTGCTTGCTCAACTATTACTTTGTTTTCCTTTATTAGTTATGAATTTTTTTCGTTGTCTTCAACATTTCATGACTGAAAAAAACAACTCCAAACATATATTTTATTTTGATTCAATTTCTCTTAATTTCGTACATGCTTACATGCATGTATACATGATGTGTATACGTACAGGAAAGCTATCCAAAGTAATATTATGTTGAACATGAATTTGAGAAAATACAATTTTTCGCGATGATAAACAATCTGGAACTGGAGTCCAGCCGCCGCCCTGACGCCGTACTGGTGTATCAGTATGGGTCACCTGGACAATGGCCAGCCAGGGCTACACTTCATATTCAGTAGGAGGTGTGATGTAGCCATTCAAAAGAGTACTGTGTGCTTTCTCTATATTTCTGTAATAAATATAAACCATGATCAATGTCAATTCTTGTCATATAATAATAAAACTTGTCTGCAATGGGTGGCCTCCGTACTCTTGTCACAAAACAGAAATTGTCCAGGCGTTCACTCATCAAAGAGAGGACTAGTGTGATAAAGGTATTATAAATGCAGTTTGTGCAGTACTCTTGAGGCGTTCCATGACACGAACAAGATGTGAGGACACTGAAATTTAGATACCAGTGTACATTACAAACAATTATGCATAAATAGGGTTGGAGAGTAAAATATTCCAACTGAAATGCCTAAAGACATATATTTCATTTGTCAGACCGGTCGCGGTAGCTCAGTGGTAAAATCTTTGTTTCGTAACCGGGCAGGTCGTGCGTTCGAACCCCGCTCTTGCCATGGCTGCGTCAAACCTAAGACGAAAAGCTAGTTAGTGTTTGATTTTTCTCCAAACGCTCGTCATTTACAAGTGAGAATCACGGGTCTTTCGGATATAAATTTAAAAACGGACGTTCCGTGTCGCGGCAGGCGTTGGGACGTTGAAGAACCCTCTACGGCCTAAGTGCTAAGCATAATGTCCAAATTTTGATACTTCCCCTATAACTGCTGACGTCTCGATATCAGTGAAAAATTCACGATGGAACGTAAAACAAACAAACCATTTTTCTGTGTAATCCTAAACCACGTGTTTTTGTTTAAAATATTGTGAATTACTAATCATTAAAAAAAAAACTCATTATCAATCTCTTTTCAAAGGATTCTAACATGCATTAACTTGAAAATTGTAGTTACTCCCTAATAGTATATTTTAATTGCGAAATAGAAAATTGGCTGATACGCTCGATTCTGTGGTTCGATAAACTTTGAAAATCTATGATGATCTAGAGCAAGCAAAGTCAAAACGGTAATACAATTTTGTAAGGTACCCAGCCACACCACCCAGCACTCCCTTGTTGTGGACGAATGTCAATTTACTCCAGATGTACTTTTACCTGTCTGTTTTACCGGGACCGCGATACAGGAAGAGGTTTTGTTATGTTAAACGTCCTTAAAAGTACAACCAAACATGTCATTTTTTTTTTCCACACTCAATTTCTCCAAAAGAAATTCTGATAAATTTCCATATGAAGAGTTTTTATTATGTTAAAATTTGTCCATTGAAACTTGTAATTGTGTACAATATTCGTTTTTACAAAGTTGTCTAGAACTTCTGATAATTATTTAATATGCACACTACATCACTTTCAAAGTATAGATAGAGACCATTTTAAATGCAATAAATAAACTTTGGATTATAGGGACGGTTTGGTAGTTATCGCTAGGTATTAGATTATAAAGACCTACCGCGATCTCATTGGGACCCCCGGGTTAGAATAGGTCCCCAGTCCCCCCCCCCCCCCCCCCCCTCCTTGTCGAAAGAGGCAACTCCGTGGGACGGTCCTTCAGATGAGACCGCAAAAACCGAAGCCCCGTGTCACAGCACGCGTGGAACGATAATTTAAAAGATTCTTCCCTGCTCAAATGCCGTAAGCGACCAGCATAGGTCTAAATTTCGCAGTCCTTCACTGACAATTGTGGTGAAAAATTCTTCAGCGGAACGTTAAATGATATACATCCAACCAACCTATTGGAACTGATAACTAAGTTTTGAAGTTTATAGTCTTATTGAGAATGGTATCCGGGTGTTCGGAGTAGAGAAGAATCTTTAGGTTTCAAAGTATAAATATATTTCGGTAGTAAACTCTAGGTTTCGAAGTACAGAGACACATCGGAAGTTATCTCTAGACTTTAGAGTATATAATGATTTGTAGATTTCAGAATATTTAAAGATTTCTAGGTATGATCTCTAGAATTCGGAGTATAGAATAGTTTCTAGGTTTCGGAGTATAGAATGACCTTTACCTTTCGAAGTGTAGAGGGATTTCTAAGTTTCGAAATATAAAATAATTTCAAGATTTCAGAACAAAAAGTGATCTTTAGATTTCGGAGTGTAGAATGATTTCTAGGTTTCAAAGTATAAAATGAATTCTAGATTTTAGAGTATAGACTTTTCCTGGTTTCGGGGTATAGATATGTTAAGGGGAAATCATTAAGTTTCATATTACAGAGACCATTATGTAGTAAACACTAGGTGTCAGGTGTCGGGAGTACAGAGATTTCTGAAATTTGGAGTATAAAAATCTTTTTGGAGTAAGAACTACATTTTGGAGGACCTGGGTAGTATTTGCTAGGATTGCTCTCTCTCTCCCCCTCTCTCTCTCTCTCTCTCTCTCTCTCTCTCTCTCTCTATATATATATATATATATATATATATATATATATATATATATATATATATCGACCGGGAGGTGCCATGGCCGCGTCAAGCCTAAGACGTTAACATAGGTAGTGATTGCTCCGGATGTGATTTTAAAAACGGAGGTCCCGTCTCGCGGCAGGCGTTGGCACTTTAAAGAACCCTCACTGCTACGGCCGTGAGTGCAAAGCATAGGTCTAAATTTGTGGTACTTCACCTACGGTTAGTGATTCCTATACTCAGTTCAAGATCCACTCCTGAATTCTCATTGGCTGTCCCAAAATAAAAGCGATTAAGGTCAGTAAACGGGCAAATTCATGTTGTGATGTTAACATACACGAAAAATAACAGATATATGGACTGTTTGTTTTTGTTTTTGTTATTTTCCGTCACACTCAACAATTTTTCAGTTATCTGTTGGCGTCCAGTTTTTTTTTTTTTTGGTTTTGTTTTTTTTTTTTCTTGGTGGAGGAGAGAACCCAGATACAAACTACCCGGGAAGAGACCACCGACCTTCCGAAACTGGTAAACTTTCTCGCATATCTGCGCGAGCGAGAATCGAACCCGCGCCGACTAGAGGTGAGAGGCCTTGTGATTTTGAGAGCTATGCTCTAACCACTTGGCCACGGGGGCCCCTATATGGACTGTAAAAAAAAGATTTAAAAACCCATCTCTTTCGTCAGGCTTATAATGTGTGATCTTTTTTATTGGACGTATTTTATAATCAGTACTTCATACAACATGCCGAAGAACGGTATAAAAAAAAGTTGGGTTTTTTCTAGCACATATTTTAGGAATTTTATAATATGAATTAATTTCTAATTTTCTCTAGCTTATTTCTTTCATAGTTTCAATTGTTCATTGTGCGATATTGATATCTGGCATTATTAAGTATTTTATGTATTCTGTATAATTTTGATTTGCATTGTAGTATAGTGTAAAGCGCTTTAGAGTATATTTAGATAAGGCGCTATATTATTAGTGCATTATTATATTATGTATATTATACTTGATATTTTGGATTAATTTACGTCCTGTTCAACTACATTTTTAAGTTCAGGTATGAAATGCAAATGTTATCGTAACTTATTTATGATTTGAGCCAAATTCGTTGTGGGAGTGAATCGCTCCCGCACTGCACCGTTACTGAGATCCTATGGAATTGTACCCTCTTTCCTCCTCCCCCCCCCCCCAAAAAAAAAAAATAAAAATGGAGGGAGAGAACTACATTATTGCATCTTATCATCCATCATGATTGCCAGATTTTTTTCTTTGTTCCGACTGACGGCAGTAATGTCGCTGTCAACGTGTCTGGGTATAGATACCTTTTGGTAGTAATACCTAATCATGGAGTACAAACATCGTTCAGTACCCCTTGCTTGTCGTAAATGGCTGGTCCTTTGCAAAAACCAAGGACCCGTACCGCAGCAGGTATGGCACGGTAAAGAACCAAAGGGCGTAAGGAATGAGGACAGGCCCAATTTGCAGCCCTTCACCTGCAATGGTGACGTCTCTCATATATGAGTGAAAGATTCTCCAGCGGAACGTTAATTAAAACAATATACAACCAACAAATGAGATCATTTATAAGAATGCTAACGTTTATAAAAACTAACTTTGAGATATGAATAAATGTAATGATTCATTTGAAGACGAATAAAGTGATAACGGACGGAGTTCGACACTGAACGTGAAAAAAAAATTACGAAAACGAGTATGATGCATCGTTGTATGTACAATGGTAATGAATTCCATTTTAACGGGTTATATAAATTTCGAACATGAATTTTCATTGAACAAATTACACGCGAGATTAAGCAAGCGCGATCTCACGCCATTGTGAAACGTCACATTATCGACATCAGTGGAGATTTATGGTATTACTGAAGTACAGTGGCGTTGAATTTCACAATAAATGTTGCATGATGCCACGTTTCTTTAAAATGTTTGTTGAAATTTTATTCCTTTGTACTGAATTATGTAATAGATTTATTTTCATTTAGGATTTAGTAAGGAATGCAGGAGAACGACAAATTGATTTAAATTTATGGTTGCCGTTGTGCGAGAAATGCCGAGTGATTATTGAAAACAAGCACTTCTGAATCTGTGATCAATATGTTGATTAATTTAAAGTGTACTTTAGGATATGATTGCAATGTTAATTATATAAATGACTGTAAAACGAGAAGTCTTGTACAGTGAAGCTATCAAATATGTATTCTATTTCATACGGGTAACCTCCGAGACCTTACTTTCATGATACGTCTTTGATTTTTTTTTTATTTAGATGATTGACGATCACAAAAATAAAGTAATAAGAAATTTTCACACACACTCATGGGGCTATGTTCCTAGTTCGACAATTACTTAGCGTAGATAGACTGAGAATTTCTACCTTTGATGGATAAATGTAGACCAGGGACGAACATAATGTATTGGGAAGGTCTGTGAGAGACAGTACGCATTGACTCCTTCATAAAAATATGATGTTTACTCTTTAATCTTTGAAACGGCATTACATTTTCAAAAGTTTTATCATTATTAATTTAATCATTATTATTACAATTATCAATTTTATTAATATAATAGTTATTATCATTATTTCCAGTTTGATTAGCTGTTGTTTTCCGTTCTATGGCGCAGTCACTGAATACATTACGATATCGTGGTAATGTAATTGTGATGTTATAAATTGAGATGACTAAATTTTAATAAATGTTATGACAATAAACTCATTCTGCTGATTACACACCATTAATTTTGAAACGAATTCCTCTTTGTTTGATTTTGGTTTGCTGGTCTGTCAATTTGTTCTACAGGGAGAGAAGTTATTCCAATTTTGTCTACCAGTAAACTCTGGACTCTGAGTACAAAGAATTTTCAAAAGACATGAGATAATGCAAGATTTGATTCCTCTATGTCGACCATATTAGTCAGAATTCAGTATTTTGTTTTTATGGTTATTATTTTCCCACTGAAGACTTTTTTCACTAGTATGAAGGGTCAAAAGCTTCCTTGAAGTGCCACAAATTTTAAACAGGTTTTTCAAGATCGTAAAAAGGGGCCTCCGTGGCCGAGTGGTTAGAGCATCGGGCTCAAAATCACTAAGCCTCTCACCTCTGTCGGCGCGTGTTCGAATCTCGGCCGCGGCGTTATGTGACCAAGTTTGCCAGTTTACTTGCGGAAGGTCGGTGGTCTCTTCCCAGGTACATTGTATCTGGGTTCTCTCCTCCACCAACAAAAACTGGACGCCACCAGATAACTGAAAAATTGTTGAGTGTGGCGGAAAGCAATAAATAATCAATCAATCAAGATCGTAAAATGAAGCTGAAGCGTTCTTTATCGTGACAACGCCTACCTTGACACGTGACCTCTGGTTCTAAGGTTATATTTGAAAGAACCATGACTTTTCACTTGCAATGCCGTACACGTGACGAAGGAACAGATGCTATCTTAGTTGATCGTCTGAGGATTGACATAGTGTCAAGATCAAGAATCGACTACGGAATCCCCAGGTTACGGAAAATCGAATGTGGAACCTTCAGGTTACGAAGATTGATTGATTGATTATTTATTGCTTTCCGCCACACTCAACAATTTTTCAGTTATCTGGTGGCGTCCAGTTTTTGTTGGTGGAGGAGAGAACCCAGATACAATGTACCTGGGAAGAGACCACCGACCTTCCGCAAGTAAACTGGCAAACTTGCTCACATAACGCCGCGGCCGAGATTCGAACACGCGCCGACAGAGGTGAGAGGCTTTGTGATTTTGAGCCCGATGCTTTAACCACTCGGCCATGGAGGCCCCCAGGTTACGAAGAATCGAATACGGAACCCCCACGTTACGAGAATCGAATGTGGAAGCGACATGTGAAGGAGAATCGAATGTGAAAACACCAGGTTACGGACAATCGAATATGGAACCCCCAGGTTACGAAGAATTGAACTCGGAACCTCCAAGTTACAGATAATCGTATGTGGAATCTCCAGGTTACGAAGAATCGAATGTGGAACCTCTATGTTCCGAGAATCGACTGTGTAATCCCCAGGTTACGGATAATTGAATTAGGAATGTGCAGATTACGGAGAATCGAATGTGAACCTACAGGTCACGTAGAATCGAATGTAGAACCCCCCAGCTTATGATGAATTGAATTCGGAGCCTCTAGGTTATAGAGAGTCGAATTCGGAGCCTCCAGGTTACGGAGAATCGAATGTAGATGTCAAAGTTACGGAGAATGGAATGTGGATCTCCAGGTTTCGGAAATTCAAATATGGAATCTCCAGGTTACGAAGAATGGAATGTGGAACCTTCAGGTTACGATGAATCGAATACGGAATCCCCACGCTACGAGAGTTACGAGAATCGAATGTGAAACCCACAGGTTACGAATGTGAAATCCACAGGTTACGGAGAATCGAATTCGCAACCCCTAAGTTACGAAGAATTGAATTCGGAACCTCCAGTTTACTGAGAATCGAATTTTGAACCTCCAGGTTATGGAGAATCAAATGTGGAACCTCAAGGGTAATAAGAATTGAATACGGAATCCCCACGTTACGAGAATCGAATGTGAAACCCACAGGTTATGGAGAATCGAATATGGAACCCCTAGGTTACAGAAAATCGAATGCTGAACCCCCAGGGTACGGAGAATCGAATGTAGAATCTCTAGGTTATAAAGAATCGAATACGGAACACCCATGTTACGAGAATCAAATGTGGAACCTCAAGGTTAATAAGAATTAAATATGGAATCTCCACGTTACGAGAATCGACTGTGAAACCCCCAGGTTACGGAGAAGCGAATACAGAATACCCGGGTTACGGAGAATCGAGTGTGGAACCCTCAGGTTACGGAGAATCGAATGTGGAACCTCCAAATTCCGAAGCAAGCATTCTTGCCAGTACCACCACCAGCTAGAATTGGTCAAACGTCTACTTAATGACAAAGTACTAAACTGTGGTTCAAATCCGGTGACGTATCCCTGTCGAAATTAATACATAAACCTACCTACATGTAAACCAACATTTTGAAACCATTACCTGGGGTTTTACACCCGTATTATGATTGCAAATAAGATTATGTTTGTGATATAATCATGCAATGTTGATATGATTATGTGGTAAGGATCTTTAGAGCAGATTGGATTCTTTGACGTTAGCAAATGGATTAATATTCGATGTAGAAATATTTTTGTGCGTTTTCAGAACGCGAGCAAAAGTCAATGAATTTATTTATGCGTGCGCTATTAGGCACGTTGAATCCAATTTTCACGTTCTTGTATCAGCTTTTTTTAATTTTGCAAGATAAAGAGTGTACCGAGATATATAATTATAAGAGGATAAAAGCGAGTATTTTTTTCTTATCTGATTTCATATAAAGGACTATATACGATAAGAGCCTTTCTTGACCTCCGTAAAACGCAAAAGTTTAAAATTTGAAAGGGAGACTAAATCTTCTTTTATTTCATAACGAGATCATGTCCAATACAGTTTTAGATATTTATATATGATATTTATGGTTATTTTGAGTACATAACATAAACACTAAGGCTTCCTCAAATTTAGATATAATATACGATTTTATTTCTGGAAACAAAGAGCGCAGCTTTGGACAAATGCAATTTTTTCTATCACATACGTGTACTGAGAAGATAAATATACAAAGTTTCCCAAGCCTGCATTCAATGTTTCCTAGGAAACATTCTACTTGGCAATTGGTCATCTTAAGTTGACATACTGAAAATAACAGTAAAAGTCAACGGTATGAGTCACAATTCTGCTTTGACGTCATTTTGACCAAATTGAAAATAGCAGTTGATTTTCATCGGGATTCGTGCTCAAAATACACTTCATTTTGAAACAAAAACACGAATACCGAATTTCTAGGCAAATAGAACTCATATCATATATAGTCCTTTCAACAATTATATTGATGGCAATATTGGTGATTTTCTACGTAAGCGTTTCTTTCGTTCAAATATTGCTAACCTTTTCTTGTTTATGACGGAAATCGTCACTCCAATCACAATAATAGAGGGAACACCAATCGCTATTGCCATGGCAACGGGCCAATATTTATCAGCATCTGATTGGCTGATTTTTGAGAGAGCATCTACATCTTTACTTGTGTCTTCTGTGCTCGTTGAATTTGTGGGGCTAACGTTCTGATTGGTTGGTTTTGAATTTACAACTTGCGAGGTTCCAGCCTTGCTTGATGAGGATATCAAAGTGTTCCTTGTGTTTGTCGCGAGATTAACAGTGATTGTTTGCATCACAGCTTTAGTAGTTTTTCGACTGTCTTCAGTCTTGTTTTGTGATGACTGTTCCTGTCTTGTCCAAGTCGAAAAAGAGATTCTGTCGGTGACAATATAGTTCGTCGTGTCTTTTGATTCGTTCAGTTTGTTGACGTTTGAACTTTGGATTTGGGTTGTAGCTTCAGGAATTTTGGAAGACAAGTGTGTGGGTCTCTTTGTGGATGTGTCTGTTTTAATATTCGGTGACGTAACGATCAAATCATCTGTCATTTTGTTATTTTCTTTGTTGGGATTGCGTGTAGGGTCATAGCTATGTGTGGATCCTGTTGTAGAATGTATTCGTATGGAATTCATTTCAGTTTTCGTCGACGGATATAGCGTTGTTTTTGGAAGACGTATGTTTTCTGTTCTACTTGCATAAATGGCTTCACTCGTTGTTAAACCCGACATAGCTACAGCGGATTTTGATGTAAGTTGGCTTCCAAGTGTAGATAATTTTAGAAGAGTAGTTATTTCACTCACAGAGGACGTAGATGTCACACTCGGGGTTTTTATACTGCTTGCGAAAGACGCAGATGACGCACTCGGAGTTTTTCTGATACTTGACAAAGACACAGATGACGCACTCGGAGTTTTTCTGATACTTGACAAAGACACAGATGACGTACTCGGAGTTTTTCTGATACTTGACAAAGAGGCAGATGACGCACTCGGAGTTTTTCTGATACTTGTCAAAGAGGCAGATGTGGGGTTTATGCTGTTGTCTTTCTCTTTGGTATTGTGCTGAACATGGAAAGTCAAATTTTGTTCACCTAATGGTGAATTCGATGAAAATGCGTTCACAGAGGTTTTAACCAGACCAGCTGTTGTCCTTTCTGTTGTTATATCTGAACTGCTTGAAAACGGAAGTAAGGAATGAGTACTGTGATGAAGGGTGGGTACGACAACGTGAGGTTTGGTTCCCAAGGAATTGTTAGTTAGTGTATTTCCGATCAAAAGACCCAGGTTCGAAGCCCCGTCGCTTAATTTCCTGGCAGCATGATTTATGTTGATTGTCTTCACTATGTGGATGGTCACCAGTCTCTGAAGAAGTGAAAAAGTTAGAACATGAAATAAATTCAATATCACTGAAACGCTGAGTGTTCCGGACTCGCGATCTACAGATCAGCAGTCAACATGCTAACCGACGGAGCTACTCATCTAGGTAATTGAATCTAAAAGGAATAGACAAATATTGTTGATATTTATAATTCCATTCATGTTTGCAAAGGAAATCAGCCATTATGACAAAGTAGTATACCTCTTTAAGATTAAACCCTACAACCCTACACATGCCCGTCGCTTGGCCAAAGAGCGATCACTACAGTGTACCAAAAGACAAATTTGACTTGGGACTGGGATATTGATAGATGTAGACTCTATGGGACAATGTCGTTTGTCATCAGATAATAACTTCTCAAATAAAACATAACTTAATTTTGCCACAACCACCCTTTCACCCATTCCGGTAGATACAAATTTATTGAGTTAACATCCTATTTACTGACGCCATATTTAAGATGGCTTGCTGTGCAACTCTTGATTCCATTCTGTGTATAGGATTTTTCCCCCGCTAATGACGTTAAATTAGAAATTGATTTAACTTTTAAATCCAACATGAAGTCAAATTTGTGTGCACTCCTCACGGAAGCAAACGAAGACAAACCCTCGTAGTTATCAGCTATCTCGTATCGGGCTTTGACAAACTTGTTTACAAAATAGGCGAAATTTCCGTGTTAGCGAGAGTCAGCCAACATACATTCTGCACGAGGGCACGACCGCAATACTCTCGTTTTATTTATAATTACAGATGACACCTTGTCGTCGCCTAGGATCTATGAAAGGATATACCAAGTAGATAAGCAGAGGATTAAAACGAAGATTAACATCTGAGGAAGGCCTTGAGATAATTGTCATCATACGTCATATATAAAATAATTCTATTTGTAAAGCTATGTTAAGATGGCTACTTGCACCAAAATCTTATTTGATGGCTTGATAAAAATATTTCCCATGAAGTGTGAAAGTGATTCAAGTTCTCAATTACTAATGAATTTTTTGTGATTTTTTTTCAGGAAAAATAAACCAAAAACAGCTAAATTTTTGTAGTTGTTTTGTGTGTGTGTGTTTTGTTGCAAACATTTTAGAGTCATAATTTCGTTGTTAATTGATGTATAACATGTCTAAAAGACTCGGGCGTTCTAGTCTTTTTTTTTTTTAAAGAAAAAGAAATCGTGTATTGAAAATGTTATTTGTTATTATTTTTTTCAATCTTCGGCTAAAATCTTCATAAACATGGCAGTCAGGATAAAGGTATATCATAAAAATGCTTTTTAAATGGCCAAAATTCAGAAATATTGCGATTTTTCAAATATAATCCAAATCCGATCGGAATTATAAAAACAAATAGTCATAGAGATCATTGTGATAAAAAATAAAATAATAATTCTTTTGAGGGAAAATGGTCTACAAATTTAAATAAATGATATTATAAAGAAAACTAATAACTTGATTAAAAGTACATAAAATCGGCAACAATGTGATTATTTTGGTAATTTTCATATCAATCTGAATTTGGACCGGTTCTTCTATTCTCTGGTTTCATTCAAATCAGATAAAAATCTCGAATTTCACTCTAATTCATGTTGAAAAAATATATTTGTCTAACGACAGACAGACAGGCTTACTTACATACATACATCAAATAAAGCAGTCAAAGGGAGAAAACTCGCAATACTGATTACAGTACAACTTCTCTAAAATTCACATTTGGACACTTGTACACACTATTGTTTAAAATGATGAAAATAAAGATCAAATTTATATTCTTATGCGCAAAATGAATGCAGTTTACTGTACGGAATGTAATTCTTTCCATGATTTCTCAATTTTAAGTCCAAGAATTCAATGTTGATTTTGTGTAGTGTAATATAAGGAAAGAGAATATATATATATATATATATATATATATATATATATATATATCAGAACGCCGAGAATGACTCTGATTTTTCTTTATTAATTAACAGCTTTTGTGAAGATATATATATATATATATATATATATATATATATATATATATATATATATATATATACATGCTTCGTGTGGGGATAAATAATATTCATTGATTTAATACAAAAAATATGATCAAAGCCTCAAAACCTCTTAAAATAAAAAAACATCTTACCACAAAGCTAGCCAGTATAATCCCGGTAAGTTTCATTGTTTGTTAGTTTCCTCTGTCAGATGCCACTAGTC